>CM046455.1:20659006-20832870 GCA_025506515.1 Flaveria trinervia | reverse complement strand
GCCTACACAAGAGAGTCGTACAGACTCATTATGGGGAAGTGAATCTCATGAATGGATAACAACTCTGTGTCCAGTTCCCCAAAACAAAGTTCCCATTCATACTCTGCCAAACAAATATTTGAGGTTTCTTCCCAGGTCGGAGCTTACATGGGTCATCTTCGCTACTGATCAAGAAGGAAGACATGAAGGAAAAAGACCAACATTTTCCAATGGGAGAATAAATAAGTTAGAGGTTTTGGTTGCATTGGTTCAGGGGAGTTTGTTGGACCAAAAGAACCAATGAGCCAAGATCAGAAAACCTCTAAGTCCCACATGGTATCACCAAACTGCTGAAAGACTCATCAGTAGTTTGACAAGTGCTGAAGACTTCAACAGCTGAAGATCAAGTGCTGAAGACCTCACAGCTGAAGAACTAAAGTGCTGAAGTACAACAGCTGAAGAACACAAGTGCTGAAGCACAACAGCTGAAGAACAAAGTGCTGAAGCACAACAGCTGAAGAACACAAGTGCTGAAGCTGAAAGACCAATGTACTGAAGTACAACAGCTGAAGAGGTTACAAGTGCTGAAGATCAACAACTGATGTACAAAGTCTGAAGACAAAGACTGAAGACATCAGCTGATGATATCTACTGAAGTCATCAGCTGATGAAACACCTGAAGGTCAAAGTCTGAAGATCAAGTACTGAAGCGTCAGTAGTTTGTCACAACTGCTGAAGAGTACTTCTTCAGTAGTTGTGATATCAGTAGTTTTATTTTCTATGTTTCAGTAGTTTTGTAAAACGACTGAAGAGCTTGTTCTTCAGTCGTTGTAGTTTCAGTAGTTTTATATTTTGTACTTAACACGCTGATATGTTCTCAGTAGTTGTGAACATTTCAGTAGTTTGTTAAGAATTAGTTATTTTTGTATTAGATCTGCCAGTTGTCACTTTCCGTGATAATAGCAGTGATTGTTGCACTCTATATAAGGAGTGACAATTATTGTAATGATGAATGAGTGGAATGAATGGAATGAACGATTGATTTGATTAGAAATATTCTACATCTATAAACATTCCTTGAAATCAGAAATATATATTCTCTCCCTATAACCGTATGCGTTCTTAATGCTTACAAGTATCGATTGCTTGCTACAACTTGTCTAATTCTTTGTTGTATTCCGCTGCCTTGTATCCTAATACATCAAATTGTGATCGCTGATCCTGTCAACACTTCGACTCCAGACGTACTAGCCATCCAGAGACTCTAAGATCATACTCAAGTTCATAGATCGCAAATATTGATCCTAATCGATTCTTAATGTAGATTCAATACATAATTGTTTTACGTGCGTTTCACTGATTGGATCGCTAATCAAATAGGATTCCGCACTATTTGGTTCGGTATACACGTATCAGTTAGTACATCATCCAGTACACGATCCTAACAAGTGGTATAAGAGCTTTGGCTCTTGATTACGTGTGATTCAATCGTTTTGATACAAAAATTGTGTTTTTTCACTAAACACGCAATCTTTTTGTGTCAAACGGTGTCTTTGACATCTTCTGGTCATAAAAGTTCAGTTTTTCCAGCATAAAACAATGAGGGTTAGTGAAAATTCGAGTTTTTGCGGCCAAACCACGTTAAACCTAGAAATTTTCAAATTCCAGTAACTTCAGTTGGACGATTGAATCAATCGCACGACTGAACACATTCGCATTCCCCGTACGCACGATTGGACTCATTCATACACTCATTCGTACGACTGAGAACTCTATTCGGACTGTTCAACCGCATTAGTTCATTTGGCCGACTGAGTCATCCGCATTAGTTCAGTCACACGATTGAATCATCCGCCTAGTTCAATCGCACCGAATAGTCCAATCGCCTACCTTTATTCGCACACTCAAAGCAGTTTGTTTAAAATTTAAGTTTAGTGAAATGGAGGACCAGTATTCAGCATACACAACAGAAGAGACACACGTATACAAAACCTGCTGCTATTGGAGAATGAAGTGGGAATTCATAATAAACCCCCAAAGCTTATCACGTCAGACGACTACCCCACATGGAAGCAACGTTTCGAAATCTACTTAAATGGAGTAGATACAAATTTGTGGGAGGCTATAGAGTTGGGGTACAACATGCTGTTGGAGCTGACGATGTCAAACTTACACTGAGTGGCATGACTGATGGACACAAGTCAAAACACAATGCAAAAAGAAAGTCTATGCTCTGCTTCCACAGTCTATTCCAAAGGATATTTTCTATCAATACTCAGAGTATACACAAGCAAAGAAACTATGGGATGCATTGGAGAAAGGTATGATGAAAATGCATCATTGAGGCCATAAAGGCTAAGGCTTTAAAGAAAGAGTTCGACAATTTCTCCTCAATGGAAAAGAAAGCCTAGATGATGTGATCGATAGATTCTACCACTTGATGAGTGAGATGCACACTCATGGGGTAACGACTTC
Organism: Flaveria trinervia; assembly: GCA_025506515.1. NCBI lineage: Eukaryota > Viridiplantae > Streptophyta > Magnoliopsida > Asterales > Asteraceae > Flaveria > Flaveria trinervia. The sequence continues at coordinate 20,830,416 of CM046455.1, read as the reverse complement.
GATGGAAGATAAAGTGTCCAACTTTGCTGATGGATTACTGGAGAAATGGGCTTCCTTCGTTTCAAATCTCAAACAGAATGGTATGCTAACTAAGTTCTGAAACTGAGAGAGGAAGAGCTATGGATGAAGTATAGAGCCCAAAGTCAAACTATGATTAGAATCCGGCGCTTTACAACGCGAATCCTCAGGCCAAGACATCTGGAGCACCACTGCTGACTGCCTTTGTGTCAAACTTAGCTGGTTCAGCTCAAACTCTACTTCATGGACAGAAACGTTAGGGTCGTCTGGTACCCAACATACTATACCCGAAGCAAATGCAGCAAAGCTGAAGGCCGAAAACTTCGGGAATGTGACAGTTGAGGTGGCTAAAGAGAACATGGACCTGTTAGCTACTGTAGTCCACTCTTATGATGGACTAATTGCTGCAAAGATTGTGAACTATCACTTGACTGATGAAGATTACGAGCAGGTGGACGAGACTGAGTTGGAACGAATGGATATCATGGGGCTTAGCAAGTGCTGTCCGACGGGCTAAGAAGTTTGTCAAAAAGACCGGACAAAACTTGGTTGCAACCAAGGACACAACTTTGGATTCTACAAGTCAAATGTAACTTGTTTCAACTGTGGTGAGAAAGGCACTTCAAACGTGAGTGCGTGAAGCCAAAGAAGACTGGCAATGGAAATCCTTTCTCCTCCTTCAACCGCCAAGATAAAGCCACATCTAGTAGTCCTACTTCATCAAGCAAGGACCTTAAAGCCTTGACTGCTACGAGGATGAAGGACAGGACTGGAGCTTTCGGTTTGTCTCATCGGGAGAATCCAACATTGCTAGTGTGGAAGATATAGACGATGATTCAGCTAGTGAAGGAGACATAGCAGTTGAACTCGCGATGTCCAATTTTGAAGAAACTGCACCAATGGTCAACAACATGCCTGAAGAAGAAAAGCTACAACAACGTCAGAATCACCAGATCTAGAGATGACAGACTCTATACTCTATGGCTGATTGTAATAAATTTAGAGAAAGCATAGATTTAATTTGCTAGGTACTAGACCATAATGGTAGCTTAGTTAAGGATTTGGAACTGTGCACTGAAGCTAATAGAGTATTAAAAAACAAAATGAGCACAATTACAAGGAAAAGATAGACCTATTGAACAAACAGCTTAGGGAAATAGAAGTAGTTGCATTTAACCAAGATAATGATATTAGATACTATCTTAAATCCCTAGAGGACACTAAGAAACAAAAGGCAGTTTTAGAGGTAGAAGTTAATTCTTTAAAACAAAAACTGCACAATTGGACAAGCTCATCTCATATTGTCCAAAACTTTGTGAGAGAAAGAAACAATAGGGAGGGATTGGGTTATAAAGTGGTCCCACAACCACATGAGATCTTGATGAATGCAAAATGTTAACCAATTAATAATAATCCCATCAAGGATCATGTGGTGTTCACTCCTCTTGTTAGTGATCCAGATTCCACATGTAAATCCACTGAATCTGGCACTAAACAAAAGGAGACCACTTCCAAGGCAACAGGTAAAATGCCTTGCATTAACCTGGAAAAAGAGTTCGAAAAGGTTACATTAAATTCAGGTTCAAACAAAGTCAAAATCTGAACCTGAAAAGACCATTAAAATTAATCAATCACGTGCTTCATGTTAAAGTCCAGGTAAACTAAATGTTAAAGATGTGAAATAAGGTGAAGCAATTAAATTTGTAAAACCGGACTATACATCTAACCAATAAGTGCACCAATCTAAACAGAAGAAGGTCACCCGTGTGTCACCTACATCTCCAAAAAAACAAATAAATCGTAAAGTTGAAAGAAGATCCTGCTACAATTGTGGAGAGTACGGGAACATTGCACTCATTGTCCTTATTATCAGACACTGAGGAGGAAAGTTGAACTTCCTGAACCAAAACCTAAATCTTTTAAGAGGAACTCTGTGACACCTCCTAAAAGAGATAGTGAACACAAAGTTCAACCCATCAGCCAGTCGTCTGTTTATCACAAACAGGCCTTACACAAATCTGGCTTATGGAAAGAAAAATCTACCTCAATATCTGAAAATGAAGACAAACAGACATCTGAGCTTCACTCACCCTCGAATGGTCAATGGGTTGGGTTTATGATGTGTGATGCCTCGGGGAAACCCAACCCAGTGAAGGCTTAGGTTCCTAACCTGAACTAATGTTTTCAATTGAATGTGCAGGGTGTTCGCTATAATGCTGAAACCAATACGTGGATTGTAGATAGCGGAGCATCCAGGCACATGACGGGGAACAGAGCTCTCTTATCAAATGTCAAACAAATCAAAGGAGGGCATGTTTCATTTACTGGAAACAAAGGTGGGTACATCACATCCCAAGGGGAAGTGGGAAATCAGAAAGTGAAGTTTGACAAGGTAAACTATGTCCAACAACTGCAAAACAACTTACTTTCTGTTTCTCAAATATGTGATAAAGGCTTCAAAGTAGTCTTTGACAACAAGAAGTGCTACGTTCTGAAAAAAGACTACGTGATCCCGGAGGACCAAATCCTGATGACAACTTCAAGATATAAAGATCTTTATGTCTTGGACCTTTCAACGGCCTCCCAACGGATCATGAAGTTCAGTGCTTCTTTTCAAAAGTTACTGAGAAAGATACATCTCCTGGCATAGGAGAATGGGACACATAAATCCTCAGAAGATGAATCACTTGATCCAGAATGATCTAGTGAGGGGAGTTAATGTCAAAAACTTCCAACTTCTGGATTCTGTGTTGCACGCAAGAAGGGCAAACAGACAAAGAAGTCTCATAAGGAAAAGAAATTTCATTTCATTGAACTTCCTCTTGAACTTCTTCACATGGATCTGTTTGGTCCAGTCAGTACAAGAAGCATCGCAGGCGACTTATACTGCTACGTAGTTACTGATGAACTACTCAAGATTCTCTTGGGTAATGTTTCTGAAGTCCAAATCAGAAACATTTGAATCCTTCAAGGAATTAGTAACTACATTGGAGTCCTTATACAAGCTGAAGGTACGTCAAGTGCGCTCAGACAACGGAATTGATTTCAAGAATCAGTGGATGGAGGCCTACTGCAAGGAAAAAGGAATTGTGCATCCTCAGATGAATAGTGTTTCTGAACGGAAGAATCACAGCTTGATAGATACAGCACGAACTATGCTAGCAGACTCGAAATTGCCTATTTAGTTCTGGAATGAGGCAGTTGCAAATGCATGTTACATGCTTAATCGGGTTCTGGTAGTTAAACATCATAAAAAACATGTTACGAGTTACTACAGTGATGTAAACCTAACTTAGAGTATCTCGAGCCATTTGGCGCTCCATGCACCATTCTGAAGAAGACTCGGGAGAGAAAATTCAGTGAGAAGGCAAATGAAGGAATCTTTCTAGGATACAACATACCGAACAAGAGAGTTTACAATAACTCAACGGGTCTTGTAGAAGTGTGGTGTAATGTTGATGTTCAGAGATACACCACACCACCTACTGGTATAGGACCCGCTTACTTTTTCGACTATGATGGATTCTTCAAGTCCTTCAACATACCACTATCCACTTCTGAAGACGAGTTGGCAACCAAGATGATGTATGATATCTTGAACACACCGTCTCAAGGCTCAACATCATTAGGTTCACAGAGTCAATCATCTGACAACTCAGGGGGAGCACTTGATGAAAGTGACTCCTCTTCTAATGAAGAAGCCGTGGGGCCGGATCAGAACAACTAGGAGGCACAGGTTCATATTCCTGCGAATCCACAAACATCTGACGTTGATGCTTCTGAATCTGCGGAACCTCAGACTCCTACTACCTTAGATACTGAACCAAATGTTCATAATCTGGAATCTGAGGTAGTTATTCAAACAACCCCTGGATCACGCCTAGATGTTAACCATCCTTTGGATAATGTCATTGGGGATGTGAGGTCAGGAGACTAGAAATCAGTTGTACTCAGCTGATTATGCCTCGGTAATGGAAAAGGGATACCTTCACGATGGTGCATATCGTTGCTTTGTGTCTCAGTTTGAGCCAAAGTATGTCAGTGAAGCCCTGAATGATGAGGCATGGGTAAGTGCCATGCAAGAAGAACTTCTTTAGTTCAAGAAGTTAGGTGTATGGACTCTGGTGGATAGACCTAAAGGTGCAAAGGTCATTGGCACCAAATAGGTCTTGAAATGCAAGAAAGATGATCAAGGACTGATCATCTGAAGAAGGCCCGGCTTGTTGTTCAAGGATTTCAACAAGTCGAGGGCATAGACTACAATGAGGTGTTTGAACCCGTGGCAAGACTGGAAGCAATCCGTATCTTTCTTGCCTATGCATCATACATGAAGATTAAAGTTTATCAACTTGATGTGAAGAGTGCATTCCTTCATGGTGAAATCAAAGAGACAGTGTACATCAATCAACCCGAGGATTTGAGGATCCATATCATCGGGACAGAGTTTACAAACTTAACAAGGCTTTATATGGGCTTCATAAAGCTCCCAGAGCTTGGTATGAGAAACTCTCGACTCACCTGGTGAAACACGGCTTTCGCAGAGGTGTTTTCGACTGTACACTGTTCATAAAGGAAAAAGATGGAGATTTACTTCTTGTTCAAAACTATGTCAATGACATAATCTTTGGCTCAAAGAACGAAGATCTATGTAAAGAATTTGAAGCGGTAATGAAGGTTGAGTTTGAAATGAGTGCCATGGGAGAGATGAAATTCTTTCTAGGGTTACAGGTGGACGAGACACCAAAAGGGATCTTCCTAAATCAGACCAAGTATGTAGGAGACATTCTTAGTTGGTTTGACATGGAAAATGCTTCCTCAGTAGGAACTCCACTTGCTACAAATCATGACGTAGCACCCGACGAGAATGGTGATTTGGTTGATGCCACTATGTACCAAGGGATGATTGAATCTCTCATGTACCTCACTGCCTCTAGACCTGATAGTATGTACGCTACATGTTTATGTTCGAGATATCAGGCAAAACCAAAAGTCAACCATCTGATAGGGGTTAAAAGGATCTTTTGTTATCTGAATGGTACTCCCACACTTGGATTGTGGTATCCTCATGATGATGACTTTGAGCTAACCGCGTATAGTGACTCAGATTATGGCGGCTGCAAGATGAATTACAAGTCTACATCTGCAGGGTGTCAATTCTTTGGGAGACGATTAGTGACCTGGCAGTGTAAGAAGCAGACCTCAGTTGTATTGTCAACCTGTGAAGCCGAATACGTTGCTACTGCAAGTTGTTGTTCACAAATCATTTGGATTCAACAGCAAATGTGAGATTACGGTTTGAAATACTCTTCTACTGCTATCTTTGTTGATAACTCTACTGCAATTGCAGTAACTAAAAATCCGGACCAAACACATCGGCATAAAATATCACTTTATACGTGATTTTTTTGAAAAGAACTTAATCGATGTGATTAAAATAAATACGGATTTTCAATGCGTAGACCTCTATACAAAGGCTTTTGACAAACCACGTTTTCTTTATTTGTTAGAGGTCAACGGCGTTAAAAAGAAAAGTGATGTAATTCCTGATGATGACCATGTGTAGTCCGATATGTACAGTAAAATTTTTCTTTTTTCGTTCCTTTTTATTTCTTTATCTATTTTAGTTTTATTTTATTTTTAGTAGTTAAATTAAATTCATGTTATTTTGTTGCCTATTAAAATCCTAAAAAGCGTAAATCGGTTACAGTTTTAGAATTTTAGGGGGAGAATAGGATAGTTAGTAACATTAAAAAAAACGAGGAAGAAGGAAAGGCTAACTGATAGAAAGTAGATTGTATATGTGATACCGATTCAATGACTTTGGAAAATGATAGTACACAGGAACAAATCAATTGGGACTTTAAAAATTTTAATTGAATAAGATGCCAAATTCAAAGTATAAGTCTGTGTAGTCTGAGCAATATAAAAGGAAAAATGATAGCGAAACTAGTTACTACTAAGGTAACACAAAGAAAGTACACCTAGAGGTTTCTAGACCACATATGATATGTCGGTAGATTCAACACAATAGATGATTAGACCTTGTTGGTGATCTCAAGATCAAACTAATTGTTCGACTAACTGTGGGTTCCCATCCTATCACTGGTTAACACAATTAACAAAATTCCAATAAGGGGTGACGAGCAAATAAATGTCAAAAATGTATGCGGATGACCATAACTAGAGCAAAGCATGAAAAAAATGAAAAATAAACGCTATCAAGCTAATAACCTATGTTGTTGGTGCGTTATGAGCAAAAGAAAAAAATAAAGATGCTCTAACAAGAAGATAGGTTGTGTGCCTCTCTGCTATGCGATGGTACTGACCTGAGGATAAGCATAACCTAGATATTCTAGAATTCATTATTGTTTGCTGCCTCTCTACTGTGCGATGGCACTGACATGAGGCTTGGCTTCTCTTTGAAAGCTCTAAGCATAGTCTCTTCTTATCAAAATACCCGTAGACCGCTCAAAAATCTTGAAAGTCCAAATCAATGTGGGGATCTAATAGTACTAGTATGATTTCCTAAATTTGCTAATGACTCCTAGATGAAAAACAAAAATAGAGCATCAAAAGGTTTTGATAACATGTCCCGAATGATTTGAATATCCTGTATGATTCCAAATTGAATTGGTCCATGTATGCTCAAAATGAATTGAAGCTGCCTTGTCAGGAAATGAATTCCTTAGATTTATATCTTAGGATTTAACCCTCACAAAATCATAAAAATATGTCTTACTTTTTTAAATTCAGTTCTTATTTCTTTTATTTTATTTAAATTTTGTCAAGTTAGCTTGTTAATCATCGGACTATGTCATGGAATTCAATAAAGGATTTTAATCACCCAAAAGGGTCACGTCTGAGGTGACCACATGTGTTTTTTAAATGTAAATGGGTCACATCTGAGGTGAAAAATTGTTTTTAAAAGGATCACGTCTGAGGTGATCAAAAGTTCTCAAATTAAAAGGATCATGTCTGAGATGATCGAGTGCTTAAAACGTTTATTCAATATAGTAAAGGGTGTAAAATGTAAAATGGTCATAAAGTCAAAAACCATGAGTATGATTCATTCGCACGACTGGACCATGAGTATGGACCAATCATACAATTGGAAGATACGAATGTGCCCAATCACACAATTAACCCATACGTATGGGACATATGTGCGATTGGACCATCAGGATGACTAAAATGTGCTAATCGCATGGATGAAGGTGACCGAATGACACAGTCGCACGACTGACTTCTAGTCGCATGACTGAAGGTGACCGACTGTGCTAGTCACACGACTGATCTTTAGTCACACGAAACAACTATGCGACTAGGCTCAGTCGCATGACTGAAGGAAACCCTAGTATAAATAAAGGGGGAGTCGGTCGCAGACGTTCATCACTCCCAAATCGCCCCTAAATCGCACGAAGCACCGTTACTCTGCCCAATTCTTATTTAAGCACACTGGATCTTTGATTATTGCTTACTGACGATATGTAGTGATTACACAGGTACTGAGCGGTGCAATCCATGAAAATGTCCATCAATTTAAGCCCAAAATCGACTGAAATGAACCCTAAAAGAAACCGTGACTTACATTGACAAATAAACTAATAAAACTAAGTCCATTGTGCAATTAAATGTTATAATGTGTTCTGTTGGTAAAATGCGAGTCTAATGAGCCTAACCACGACGTCTAACATTAAAGTTTGCTCAAAAATTGATTTTGTATTGAACAGTCAGTTTGTCATGCGAATGGACGATCTGAGGAACTTCAGTCGCACGACTGAGAGGAGCGAATGGCTAAACCACATGACTGAACCATGCGTATGAGTTCAGTCGCACGACTGGTATAAACGCATGAGAGAGCATTTGTATGAGCCTAGTCGCATGTTCAGTCGTACGTATGAGGTCATTCGCACGACTAAATCTCAGTCGCACATCTCATACGCATGACTAGATCTCAGTCACACAGTTTCATTCACACGACAGAACAGAAAAATTTCAAGTTCAAATGATTCAGTTTATTACTCATTGACGGACACTAACGTTTATATTCTTTGTGTAACAGATGGCTAGTCGTTGGACTATGAGCACCAATCACAACATCTGTGCTCATCTAGATCTGACCTCAAGGAATGCTTCAGACTTTTCTGGCATTATCACCTTTCTACAGAGATCGAGGATCTCCATGCCATCTCGACTCCATGTACACCATACCGCTCGATTCAGCAGGCCTTCTGGGAAGGCCTAGTTATTGACAGATCCTCAGAGCCCCATCGCATCAGGAGTTCGATATTTGGAGAGGCTATAGAGATCACCGAGGATGATCTTTGGACTGTTCTAGAGTTCGAGGATGATGCTGACTATCCCACTCGATTACACCCCTTACTGTTCGAGGATGTTTCATGCGAGCTAAGTACTTTGGGGACATCAACGTAGGGGTGCTCAACAAGAGCAACCTGTGCCCCCAGTTCAAGTACCTCGCCCATGTGCTGCTGAAGTGTATTGCTTCGCGGAAGGGAGGGTTTGACGAGCTCTCAGATCAGATGCAGAACGCTTATGTAGCGTTGGTGCTGAACCACCCGTTTAGCTTCTCCAAGATGATCTTCACCTACCTGGTGGAGAAAATTAAGGGGAAAGGGAAGGATAGTTTCTGCATGTACCCTCGATTCATGCAGATGATCATTGACCAAAAGCTCCCTGATTGCCAAAGGAGAAGGAGGATGCCGTGGTACTCGAGGTGATGGACGACACCACACTGGGTCGTATGAAGGTTTACAGGGGGAAGCAGGTTAAGCCCCCTATAAGGAGATTGTTCGGGCATCTGGCCTAGGAGGATTACGTGGCGCCAGCGAGGCGTAAATGGAATCATGCAGACAGTGATTCTGACGTTGAACAACTTGTGCTCCCAGACGATGATTCAGACGATGACTCAGACGATGACTCAGACGATGACTCAGACGATGATGATAGCAAGGAAAGCCACGCAGACAGTGATTCATCTCTAAAGTTTTAACAAGGAACATAACATGACCATACATAACATAACATCATCACACATCATCATGCAGGCCACATATCATAACAACAACCATCACACATCACATATGATATCACAAAGTCAACATTCATCACCCTCGGGAACCTCCCAAGTGAAAGCCTACAATTAACATTTTCCCCAAAAAATCAGAAAAATATTCTAAGTCTTAGGCGCATGGGCACTATGCAAGTGCATGGCCTTCTGGGCGTATGGGAACACTTAGGCGCATGGAAAAGGTTCTGGGTGCATAGGTACTATTTGGGCGCATGACCTACACTTAATCATTCTGGAAAAATTCCAGGCGCATGAGCACTATGCATGCGCATGGGCTTTTTAGGCGCATGGAACTTAGTCAATTTCAGACTATTTCTAGGTGCATAGATACTATTTGGGCGTATGGGATTGGGCACATGGGGAAAACACATAGGCATCTAGAAAATTAGGCGCATGGGCCACTGTTCAGGCGCATGAACAACTAATCCATCTCAAATCATTCTAATTCAGTCCTAAACATCATCTTAACATGTTGTGAGGTTATCTCTAACATTCTAAGCATCACAACAAGAACATGGCATCATCAATACATCAAGAACACCCAAAATCATAACCCACCTGCATACGGGTGTAACACCCACATTTATAAAAACATTCACACATGTATTTTCCAGGCCCAAAATCAATTAAAACATGTAAAAAGGGGGTTTTAGAACTCACCTTAGCAGCCTTTTGGTATGACTTCCTTGAAACCGTTTGCAATTGAGTTCAAACACCTAAAACCCACTAAGACACAAACCCAAACACACACACAAACACATAAGCATATAACCAAGGCATAGGCCGACCAAGAACATTCAAAAACACCAAATTCTTATTTGAACTCAACCTTCTTCTTTTTATTCTCTTTAAAACCAAAGCTTCCTCTGCTTTCTCTCTCTAAAAGCCGATGAAAAGGAAGGTGCAGTAGGTGTGGGCGGCCATGCCCATCTTTTGAACAAAATTATAATAAACTTTGTCCCTTGCACAACTTTAACCCCTCAACTTGGGTTTTATTTGTTCTTTCTTTTTCTTCACTTTTATTCTTTGTTTCTTGTCTATTAAAAATATCTGGGCGGTACAATGATCTATATACATTATTTAAACATGTCTTGATCAAATCTCTCTCCCTATTTCCTACCATATATCTGCCAATCCATGGGATCGTTGTATTTCTTGTTTGACTTTTAATGTTGTCCCTCCTGCTTCTTAAAACTTTATATATTGAACTTGTTATTTGCAAGGAATAAAGAAGAAAGCATTGTTGAGAGATTGTGTGGTTATATTAAGTAATGAACTCTTATTTGGTATACACATGAGAGCTGTGAGTTTTGAGAGAAAAACGAAGAGTTCATGTTTTAGCTAAAACACAAAATAAGTTATAAACATTACTTAATCACATTAATAATTTATCTTGGTTATTATAAGGTGTTTAGACTTCATAATCTAGCATCATCATTCATGCAAGTATGTTTTGATATGTTGGTGTTCTTGACATCTTAGGTTGAATTCTAGCAACTTTGGAGCTAGCTTGCTTGGTGGACTCTATTAGTGAATAAGACACATGGATCCTTGGCTCATCATCTTCATATAAGAACTACCATTCTGCATTAATGGTTTTTATCTTCTAACACCCTATGGATCTTTTTCTTTTAAGTTTAGTGTTTCTTACATATTGATCTTGGTGGGTTTTATTTTCAAAGTTTTAAGAGAATAGCATGTCAAACTAGTTTCCATTGTACAAGTTTTTCAATAGACACGCTAAAACAGAACATGTAAGGCCTCGATTCTGGGTAATCTTATAGTTAGATTTGGACATTTGAAACACACAATTCTTAACCCTTAAACAACCAATATATTGCAGTGAATATAAATTCTCATTACATCATTCGTTATCTATTGTTCTTATGTTCAAATTATAACCAAAATGCTAATTGTATCAAAATGCTAGTCTTAAAATAGTCGGGTAACTCTATCAACATTCCAATCTTTCATTCCTTATTCCATTGCCACCATACCTGTCAATCTCATATGCATACAAAAATCAATGTTGCTAAGTAAAGTCTAATTTTAGCTTTATTAGAATATTTTAACATATCAATTATTAAAATTTTAACTTCATCATTTACTTTTTATCTTTACTATTCATAATAGCTAAAATTTCAATTTAAAAACTTTGATAAGTATCATACTTTAACATCTCAATAAACTTTAGTTTAGTTTTTATCTTTGTCTTTTGACTGGGTTGAGTAAGAGTGATATTCTTACTGTGAATCGAATATGGTAATCAAGTCAATGATTGAATGACGGAAACAAGCAATCAAAGAACATTCAATGCAAGAAAAATACTCATAAATGCTTTTGTATTAAATAAATGAAAGTTGATTGATTACAGAGAATAATTACAACAAAAATTCTCTATGTCTATCAGTCGTCACCTCAGGTACGAGGTTAACTATTCTATTTATAGGCAAACAAGATGCCTTTACAAAATGACTAAACTACCCCTGAACTATTACATCATAAACTAGTCTAAGTCTTGATCCGCATCTTTGCTTGTTCATCCGCATTGACAAATACGGATGAGATAATCTTGGTTAGCATGTCTTCACTTGATCATCCGCATTAGTATGTTGGTCATCCGCATTGGTTAATGCGGATGAAAAAATACTTATGCGCATTTCTTCGGTCATCCGCATTAGTCAATGCGGATGAGTAAGGTCTTGTCCGCATTAACTTTTAGTCTTCCGTATTAGTCACTGCGAAAGAGTAACTTCTTGTCCGCATTAGCATTTTGTCTTCCGCATTAGTCAATGCGGAAAAGTAAATACTTGTTTGCATTAGTGTTATGTCTTTCGCATTAACAAATGCGAAAGACAACAGTTGTTCTTTTCCTTAGCAGAATTTCATCCGCATTTCTTCTTGGACTTGAGGGATACCAGCAGAGCAATCATCAAATCACCAATTGAGTTGGCATGTATGATCCTTTCAGGGTGTAACAATACTCCCCCTAAGGATTATACAACCTAGTGTTCCTCAATGTTTGGGAGGTGATTGATGTTGTGATGATTCAGCTAGGTCTTTTGATGGTGTAAAAGGTGCTACTTGTCTTGGATCCATTATTGCCTTGATCATGTTGACAAAATCTTGAGCATCTAACATTTTGTCCTTGCTTAGTACATGAATCTTCATTCTGCTTATATCATGAATGGCTTCAATTGGTAGCTTCTTCAGAGAAATTGGTTCCTAAAGAGACACTGTTGATAGCCCATCTCTGTGAATCAAGAGAGAACCATCTACATCAACTTCAAGTTTGACAATGTTGCCCAATTGTAAAGGTGTCTTCTTCTTCCTTTTCTCCCTCTTAGCACTAATCTGATCATAAGCCATCTTCAATAGTTTGATACACTTTAGAAAGAAATATAGATCTTCTTGACCCAATTTGTTTGATATCTCTCTAAAGTGCCTTGTGTATATGTATTGAATGTATGATTGATCCAGTAGTCTCACTTCATAGCCACTGAATAATCTGATTTCAGCACCTTCTTTTCCTCCCCACTTCCTTTCAATCACCAATTCATAGGTCTTCTCATCATAATAAACATTTGAAATTGGTGTTGAGGAATGTGTACCAGCTACCATTTTTCTTTTCAATGCTTCAGTAGGTTTCACTCTAAGTTCAGGAAACACTACTTCTTCAGCTGGTTTTGTCTGTTTCATTTCCAGAGGATCCTTGAATGTTTTGTCTTTCATCATACATGTTGCTTTCAAAGAATTGAAGTTGTTGGTTCTCTTGAATATTTTAAGTATTCCTTCAAATTCATATCCTCTAAACATGGCATTGTCGTTGGTTAGCTCCAGATTGGCCAGTTCTTTCAGGTCATGATCTCAAGTGCATTTACCAGAGCATAGTACTCTGTAAAGAAGTGCACTAGACCAGAGATCCTTTTGACCATGAACATATTCCATGCACTATCTTACTTCCAGGCAATAATTCTCTGATCTATTTTGCCTTTTGGAGTAGATACTCTGATCATCTTAGCAGTGGTCAACCCTTCCTGAAGTTTCAGTTAGGAGGGTTCAGCAAACCACTCTGGATATATATGAATGACAGGTGCAAGATAGTCTTGATCTTTATGAGTCAGATTCATGTCCTGTGCAGAAACTCTTGATCTTGGCTTCTTGTTGAGCACTTCTTCTTCTAACTACTTTAACTTTTCTTTCTTATCATTATCAACCTAAGTGTAGCAGCTCTTAGTGAATTAGTCTTCATGTTTCCCAATTTTCTTTTGGTGAAGCCTTGACTGGTGAGATAATCCTTTATTTCCTTATCAGTCATACTATAAGGATCAGGAAATAGTGGCTCACGAATTAGGGATGATTTCTTCATTGAAGACAAGTTGGGTAGGGGAGCCTGTCTTGGTAATGGTCTTTCATACCCTGTTGGTTTCTTCATGGAAGATCCTTTATGCACAGGAGCATCTTTGGTGATTGCTTTTTCATACTCCGTTTCAATAGTTGGATCAAGCAACCTTTTCACTTTATCTTCCTCCTCCTTCATTCCTTCATAAGTCATTCCAAATACTTCATCTGGATCATACCCTTGATTGATCAGAAACATAGCTTTGATCATTAAATCATCAGTTTGGGATTTTGACACCATTTCTTCCACTGCCTATTCTTTTGGCATAGGACTGTCCATATGAACATCCTTTTCAGCATCATATCCACCAGCTATTTCTCCCTCTTCTAGATCAACAAAAACATATTGTTTCTTTAACTGAGCTTCAGCCTGCTCATGTTCTTCCAGAAATTCATCAATGGCAGCCAGTCTTCTTGGATCATCTTTCTTCTTCTTGACACTTTGTTCTTCAATTATTGGTCTTTTACCCTTAGCTTTCTCAGCTAGATATTTTCTCTTTCTTGAATATGTTTGAAGTTTTGGACTTGAAGTTTCACCCTTTTCAATCACTTCAGACACTTTCTTGGGTGTGGTTTGTTCTTGTTAATTCACATTTATTTCCTCCTTCTGATTTTCTGATTCCTTTCTTTTTCTCTTTCTTGTTCACACATTTCTCTTATCTTTTCTTTTTGTTCTTCAGTTAATGACACTGGAGGGACAATCTGCATGCTCAACTCTTTCTCCAAAGGTACTGGAGATTTGGGAATGAATACAATGGGACCAGAATTAGTCTTTTGATTGTTTACAAATTCCCAAAAGTCATTATCAACACTGAATTCTTCAGAAGTGAAGCTGTCTAAAGTACTAAAAAGTTCCTCAAACTCAGATTTCTCAGTGTGATCAGCATAGGTTTTTCCAGAGTATATCATCATTTCTAGACTCTGTTCCTCATGCTTTGTCTGTCTTGTGTCACCTTCTTGTTCTTCATTGTCATTAACAGACTTGTCATTATCATCATCAGCCTTTTCTTGTTCTTCATCATCAACCTTTTCCTGTTTATCTTTCTCATCATCAACCTTTTCCTGTTTATCTTTCTCATCATCATCCACTTGACTTCTTTGAAATTCAATTATCATTTCAAGTTCAGAGATCCTTCTGTTTTTGCTATCAGTTTCTTTTTCAAGATTAGAAATGATCTTAGATTGTTCTTCTATGATGTTCTCTTGTTCTTCCATTACTATTGTTTGAATTGAAAGAGTGTCAATATGTCCACTAACTTCTTCTCTAGAATGATTAAAGGTAGCATTTAAAAGTTCAATTTTCTTTTCTTTCTCATTCATTTTAGCCTTATGTTTTTCTTTGAGATCTTTCAGCTCCTGCTCCTTTTCATCAAGTTCTAGAATTCTATCATCAATTATTCTAGCCCTTCTGTTGAGTATTCTCTCCATTCTTTCAATCTTTTGCAACAGTTCAATGATCAGCTCATCCTTCTCATCAGGTCTATTCACATTTGATTCAGCAAAACTCTTTGAGGGAGCAGTCTCAGAAGTTGCTCTTTTTGCAGGCATTTGAGTGTGATGATCCTCCTTATCAGAAAATGATTTGGATGTTTTAGCAGCACTAGTTGATCCTCAAACTTCAGTAGGATAATCATGAGATGGCAAAGGTTGGAATGGTGATATAGGTGATTGATGTGGTGGTGTTATTGGAGAGTGATGATGAGGTGATATTGGTGAGTGATGATAAGGTGATATTGGTGAAGGTTGAGGTGGTAGTATTGGTGATTGATGAGGTGGTGATGTTGGTTGAGGAGATGGTTGTGGTGTTAGTTGTGGTGTTGGTTGTGGTGATGGTTGTGGTGATGGTTGTGATGTTGGTTGTGGTGATGGTTGTGGAGTTGGTTGCGGTGATGGTTGTGGAGTTGGTCGCGGTGATGGTTGTGGAGTTGGTCGTGGTGATAGTTGTGGTGTTGGTTGTGGTGATGGTTGTGGTGATGGTTGTGGTGATGGTTGTGGAAATGCTTGACCTTCTTGATTTATTTGTTGACTCATCCATGGAAGAAGATGTGAGTGAGCCCCACTTTAAAGTTTCTAGGGTCTCTCTTCTTTATGTACTTGTATGATCTTGCATCATAGTGAGGAATATCAAGCACTGGTCCTTCATTGGCAATATCAGGAATGATTCATTGATTAGGCATTGTATGAATCTTGGATACATCAGGAACTTGTATCTTTTCCCTTCTTGAATGTTTGAAATCAGCCCATTGAAAACATATGCAGACATATTAAATGGCCTGTTGGTGCAGAGAGCACAGATTGCTGATGATGTGAGGACTGGAATGTCATTCCATCATGTCTTTCTCTTGGACAAACAGTGTTGAAACATATGAATTAGGAATCTCCAAGGTATATCCACTAATCCTTTAACTATTTTTTTGCTTCATATCCTCCTTCATAACCAATTTCAGCAAAAAATGTGGTTATTTCTTCATCATCTAGCTCCAGAGGAGCATTTGCATCATCACCAAATTGTAAGCATCTTCTAACTGACTCTTCAGTGATGCTCAGAGTGTGTTCATTGTTGGTTCTTCTGGTCAATGTTCTAACCCCATCTGCTTCAACTACCTCAGCTGAGTTCGAAAAAGGACCTGATGAAATTCTCATAGATTGTGGGTCTCACAGTTATAGCATAGCCTACTCTTGTGGTAGATAAGAATCTGATCATATCTCTAGGTCCTTCAGCTTCAGGAACATCAGGGTTTAAATAACCGCTGACATTATGGAGCTTGCTCCATGAGAGGTTTGTCATGTAATCTGCATAAGAAACATGTGTGTCAGTTATCAGTTTGACTGCTAATGGTCAAAACTGAATGTTTAACATTACTGTATCATAGTTGTTACAACAAATTGTGAGTTTGTTGTTCAACAAT
Source organism: Flaveria trinervia (assembly GCA_025506515.1). Classification (NCBI taxonomy): domain Eukaryota; kingdom Viridiplantae; phylum Streptophyta; class Magnoliopsida; order Asterales; family Asteraceae; genus Flaveria; species Flaveria trinervia. The sequence continues at coordinate 20,814,000 of CM046455.1, read as the reverse complement.
CATAGTTTCTATGTTTGAATCATTCATTAGATGATGTGACATTGATTTATTACACATTTTCATTTTCTTTATTGTAATATGTTTTTCACAGTAAACATGACTATAAAGGTTTTCAAGATCAGTTGAATTCCTATTAGTTTGTATGTTTATTGAAGTAAAAAATGTAGATTATATCACATTAATAAGTTTGATTTTGGTGTACTTCATTATCATTTGGTTCATTGTTTGATTTAGGTTAACAGTTTGAAAGTCAGGTCTTGATGAAATTTTTGAAAATTTCACCTTGTTTTTCGATATAACTGTAGTTTTTGAATCGATAACAAGAATGGATTGAGTAGAATCACACGAAAATATTTGATTGTTTATGATGAAGATGATTGAAGATGGTGTACTGTGTATTTGCGCTAGTCTCACTATAAAGTCTCTCAGATTTGAAAAGTATTAAATGACCAGTTTAAATTCCTTTAAATAGTCAAATAATGGCTTTTAAAAAGATTTTACAAGTTTAAGAGAAAATGCGGTCACCACTATAGTGAATGCGGAAGAGAAAAATTTTGTCTTTTGGTCATCCGCATTTGTTAACTGTGGCAAATGCAGAAGACAAAATTTGAACTTTGTCTATCCGTATTCCTTCACTATTGTAAATGTGGAAGAGTTGAACTTGTGATTTTAAGACACCCGCATTTAGACATTGTAGCAAAATGCGAAGGTTTTATTACTTCTCATTTTATGTCATCCACATTTGTTAACTATGTTCAATGCGGAAGAGTAAACTTCATCAGCATTGAGCACTGTAGACACTGTAGTAAGTATGGGGTTTTATTACTTCTCATTTTCTTTCACCCGCATTTGTTAACTATGTTCAATGCGGAAGTGTAAACTTCATCAGCATTGAGCACTGTAGACACTGTAGTAAGTGCGGAGGTTTTATTACTTCCTAATTTCTGTCATCCGCATTAGTTAACTATGTTCAATGCGGAAGAGTAAACTTCATCAGCATTGAGCACTGTAGCAAATGCGAACAATCAAAGTACAACATTTGATCAGTATTGCACTATAGCAAATGCGAGCGATCAAAGTCCATCAGCATTTGATCAGCATTGCACTGTAGCAAATGCGAACGATCAAAGTCCATAAGCATTTGATCAACATTGCACTGTAGCAAATGCGAAAGAGAGATGTTCATCAGCATTGGGTGTACTGTAGCAAATGCGAATGAAAGAGTTCCCCCAACATTTGACTACTATAGCAAATGTGGCTGAACAAAGTTCATCAGCATTTGACTTCTGTAGTAAATGCGGCTGAACAAATTTAATCAGCATTTGCTCACTGTATCAAATGCGGTAGAGTAAAATCCACATTTACTTCTTCACTTTGAATTTTAAAGAGATACTTGCATTGGTTATATGCATGGGTTACCTTCACCTGCATTAACCAATGCACTTACCTGCATTAGCTTTGAACTTTATCAAAGATAATGTGTCTGATTTGGCTTTTCGTATTATGAAGTACTGTCCTTGACTGAATTTTCTTGTGAAGTTGACTGTTGATGTTGTCAATTCTTGCTTGGATTGACTTGTATGTTACAATTGATACAAGTTTCCTAATTTTGACTGATCTTGGTCTTTTCATGCTTCCAATAATCTGCATAGTCTGAGATACAATGGTGTAACATTTTGCAACAACACCCAAATTCTTTTTGATTTGTTTTGAAAGTAATTTAAGCTAGTAACCAAAGATCTAGACTTACTCAAAGTTTTAAATTACTTCCCCTAAAGTTTATATCTATAGTTGGATAGAAAGTTTAAAGATTTTAAAAACTTTATTCTATTTTTATTATGACTGAAGAGAATTATATCTTTTATTGGGATCATATCAGTCTTACATTACATTTGTGCATCCTTTATGATTAAATAGACATGTATATGAACTTGATAATTGAAGGTATGTTTGTCCTCTTAAACTCATACCAGGTTGATATTTTGATGCAAGTGATTTTTATCATGTTTTTGATTCATTAATTATTCAATGTGTACCTCACACACACAAGCATTGAATGATCAACCATACTTATGCAATGCATGGTAGAACCTTTTCACAACTTTTCTTATCAGGGTACTTAAGTTATGAGAACTCAATTTCACTGATCTTCATTGGATTCTTTTACTTTGATCCTTTTCATGATGATCCACATTGAGATTCTTTTAACTTCACTTTGGAAGGTGATCCATGTTGGGATTCTTTTGTTCATTCATTTGGAATGTATTGCTTTTGTTGATTCATCCAATTTAGATGTGGTCCTCATTGGGAATCTTTTGGATTAGTACATCTGCACTATGTGCATGTTTCATCAGGTCTTTGCTTAGCAAAAAAAGATGAAACTGATGTAGGTGAAAGAGATTCATAAAGTATCATTACTTGGTGTGTTTAGGTTACTACACACACATGCACTCAGATAAGCCAAATACATACCTGTACTCTGTGATGAGTGTTTCACTATTAAATAAGATATTTAGTTTATCACTGCATGTATCTTCTCTTGTAAGTTGAGCCTACTAACATATCTGGTAAGTCATGACAGTCATGCAATTTTTTTTTGAAATTAAGCACAATGAATGATATAAAGACTGTAATTATATCATTTCCTATAGATTCTTTTCTTCATCAAACTTGATTTCTTTTTGTGGTTTTCTTATGTTTTTAATTTTTTTGATGTTTTTCATGGTTTTACTCAAGATTAATCATGCCAATTGACTGAACCAGGAATTCAAACCTACTAGGTTCAAATGCCTTAGTAAACAAATCAGCTAATTGATTTTTAGTTGGTACTTGAATCAATTTGATTAAACCTTTTTCAGCACAGTCTCTCAAAAAGTGATATCTAATCTCAATATGTTTTGTTTTTGAGTGCTGAACTGGATTATTAGTTATAAAAACAGCTGCTGTGTTATCAATAGAAATTGGAGTGTGCAAGAAGTTAAAACCATAGTCAAGCATCTGGTTTTAAATCCAGAGTACTTGAGAGCAACATGCTGATACAGCAATATACTCAGCTTCTGCAGTGGACATAGATACATTTGTCTGCTTCTTGCATTGCCAAGATACCAATCTGGGACCAAGGAGTTGACAACCGCCAGAAGTGGATTTTCTGTTGAAGTTGCATCCTCCATAATCACTGTCTGTGTAGGCATAGAGATTGAATTCTCCTTCCTTTGGATACCATAATCCAAGAGCTGGCTTGCCCTTCAGATATCTGAATATCCACTTGACTGCATTACATGTGATTCTTTTGGATCAGCTTGATATCTGGCACACAAACACCAAACATTATGTCAGGCCTACTGGTTGTTAGATACATAAGTGAACCGATCATTGATCAATAGTGAGTCTGATCCACTGGTTTGTCTTCAGGATCAGGACCAATCTTTACTTTAGTATCCACAGGAGTTCTGATGGACTGACAGTCAGCAAAGTGAAATTTCTTCAACATGGTTTCTACATATTTTGATTGATTGATGAAGATTCCTCTGCTGTTTGTTGTACTTGCACCCCTAGAAAAAATGTGAGTTCCCCCATAGCACTCATTTGGAACTTTGAGTGCATAAGGTCTTCAATTCTTTGTAGAGTTGCTTGTTTGTCAAGCCAAATATGATATCATCCACATAGATCTGGACTAACAACATATCTTTTCCTTTAGTTCTTCTGAAGAGAGTTTGATCAATCTTTCCTCTTTCATATCCATGTTCAAGAAGAAAGGATGATAGAGTCTCATACCACTTTCTTGGGGCTTGATGAAGACTATACAGAGCTTTGTCAAACTTGTAAACTCTGTGAGGGAAATCTGGATCTTCAAAGCCGGGTGGTTGACTCACATAAACTTCCTCAGCAATCTTTCCATACAGAAAGGCACACTTAACATCCATTTGATAAACAGTAAATTTCATGGATGCAGAATATGCTAGAAAGATTCTGATTGCTTCCAATCTGGCAACAGGTGCAAACACTTCATCATAGTCAATTCCTTCTTCTTGAGTGTATCCCTGCGCCACTAACCTTGCTTTGTTTCTAATGACGATCCCTCTATCATCAGTCTTGTTCCTGTACAGCCATCTGGTACCGATAGGGTATTGTCCTTCGGGAAGATCTACCAGTTGCCATACTTCTTGTTTCTTGAATTGTAGCAATTCTTCCTGCATTGCTTCAATCCAGCTATTGTCTTGAAGTGCCTCTTTGATGTTTTTGGATACTGTTTGACATAGAAAGCATGAGAACAAACAGATGTTTGCAATATTTGACTTGCTTCTAGTCACCCTCTCATTAAGTTCACCAATAATGGTTTCAACTGGATGATTCTTGTGTATTCTGGTGGTTGGAATTGAGTCACCAGCAATGGTTACATCAAGATTGGAGATATTCAGTTCATTATGGTCAGAGGCACATTCATCTAGTGCTGATGTTGAATTATGAAGATTGTCAGATTCTGTTTCAGTTACTGCTTCAGCTTCAGCAGCACTGTGATTGCTTGCATCATTTGATGTCCTTTGTGTTTCAACTGGAGGAGAGGCCTGTTTTTGATTTCTAACCTCAGTTGACAGATCATCTGAGTGGGAAGGTACCAGGCTTGGACCTCCTTCAGTAGCAACACTAAGGTTTTGTGACAGTTGTCTGATGGGATCAGCTTGAAGAGGAACATCTTCATTCATGTGTTCACCAAATGTAGGAGGAGTCAAGGGAAAATCATCTCTTCTTTCTACAGTTGATGAAGTAGCATTTGAATGTAGATTTCCTGCATCAGACAAGTGAAATTGATCAAATGACTTTGTAAATGTGTCAATATCAAACAACCAGTCGGGACCATTTGTAGACTAGGGAAACGAATGTTCTTTGAATTGAACATTTGTAGATTCATCAATAATGTTTAATCAAGGATTAAACACTCTATAAGCCTTTGAAACATAAGAATAACATACAAACAATCCTTCGTCAGACTTGGATGAAAATTTTCCCAAATAGTCTCGGGTGTTTAATATTGAGACAGGACTACCAAATGATTTGAGAAAACTAATAAATGGTTTCCTATGAAGAGTAGTTGATAAGGTGTCATGTTACTTTCTATAACAATCAGAGTTTGATTTTGTACAAAGCACGATGTGTTAACTACTTCTTTCCAGAAGGTAATTGGCAGTTTGGCATCGGCTAGCATCATTCTTGCTGCTTCAATCAGTGTTCTATTTCGCCTTTCAGCTACCCCATTTTGTTGAGGAGTTCTAGCGGCACTAAATTGATGAGCAATGCCTTTGGTTGTACAAAAGGAACTCATACTTTCATTTTTGAACTCAGTTCCATTATCACTTCTTCTTATTTTGACCTTAAGATCAAGTTGATTTTCAATTTTAGTGATAAATTCTTGTATTATTTGGGATGCCTCATTTTTATGAAGTAGGAAGAACACCCATGTGAATCGTGAAAAGTCATCAATGATCACTAAACAATATTGTTTCTTTCCAATACTCATGACATGAGTTGGTCCAAACAGATCCATGTGAAGTAGCTTTAATGGAGTATTGTTAGTGTTCACAAGCTTGGTTTTGTGAGACGATTTGTGTTGTTTTCCTTTAAGGCACGCTGAACATTGATCAATAAAATTTAATTCTTTTTGAGGAAGACCAATGACATGGTTTCCTTTGACCAACTTGTTCATGTTTTTAAAGTTTGTGTGCCCCAAATATCTATGCCAAAGCTGTGACTCATCAAATGATGCTTTAGACAAAAGACATGTTTCTTCTTTAGGTGATGCATAACACATGTTTAAGACATATGTATTATTTTTCCTCAGTGTCTTTAAGACAACCCATTCTTCAGAGATCTGAAATCCAGGTTTCAGAATGTAGCAATGAGTGTCTCTAAACTGGGTGGAATATTTCTTATCGCAGATCTAAGACACGCTTAGCATATTGAAATTCAGCTGGTCACAGTAGTTCACTCTATCAAAGCTTAGCATCCCGTTTGCCACAGATCCTTCTCCTGTACTTCTGCCACCCTCTGAATCTCCACCAAATGCCACAGTGGTTCCTTGTATGTGCTTGAAGTCATGAAGGAGGGAACGATCTCCAGTCATGTGTTGGGAGCATCCACTGTCTACGTACCAAAGGCTATTAGACCTGTGTGGATGAACCTACAAGCAAAAAAGAAGTAATTAGAATTAGGAACCCAAGCCATGATGGTCTTGGGTTTGCCGTTTCTATTCATGATGGTGACTTCTTGGTATTTCCCTCTAAATTGTGGTTTAGATGGGATTGTCCTGGGAGAATTTTGGTAGTGAATTGGGTAAGTCATCTCATCAACATCCACTGAAGATTCAGATGAGTAATGAAATCGTTGGTCTCTGTTTCTTTGTAGAAATTTACCACGTTTTTCATTATCAAAAGTTGGTTTTTGTTTTGGAAGGTCAGTTTTGTTTTTCATTATAAGATGTTTTCTTTGACCCTTCCACAATTTCTTCAAAGTGTTCTTGTCATTTGTTGATCTAGGAGTCCTAGATTGATTATTATAAAAATGAGGTCTGACAGAAGGTGTGATAGTGGATGTTTTTGAGATGGGCTTATGTTGGGGAATTCTCAAACACTTCTGATTGAAGTAACAATCAGATGTATTGTGATTGTTCATATCACAGACTGAATAATACTTGTTGAAATAACAGTTTTTGGTTGAATGATTGTTCATGTCACAGATAGAATAATATTGATTAAAAAAGCATTCATCTGTCTTGTGATTGAACATTTTATAGATATCACAATACATTTATTTGTTTCTTGAATCATATTTTTCCTTGTGTGACTCAATTGATATTTTCTTTTGATGAGTCAATTTCTTTTCTTTGTGGGATGAATCAGAATCAGCCCTTTTTGTAGTTTGTTTCACAACACTACCTTTGTTTGATTTTCTGGGCTGTTTTTGTTTCTTCAATCCATTTTCACCTCTTTTTCAAACTGTTCAACATGTTCCTTGTTACATATATCAAACCCAACTCCCTGCCTTAATATTGAAGACTGAGGGTCTGACACTAGTTTAGATGTTGAATTCAGTAAGCCTGTTCGTTTATTTTGTAGTGAAACCTTTTCTGATATGCTTGAATTGTTTTGAGATGTGATCTTATTATCAGAACTGTTATCAGCAGTGGGTTTCACTAACTTCACGTATTTCTTTTTACCTTGTAACACAGAGGGTATGAACTTTATAAAAGGGACAATTGCTTTTACAGGGCTTGATGGTTTCATGACACTCACTGTCTTGTCTGAGCACTCTTTGATTTTGATTGGGTGACCTAACTTGATTTTATCCTCATTTGTTTCAATATAGACATCAGGTTTGTTTTGAGGATTGGTCACCTGTTTTACTACAGATTTAGGTTCCATATTTTTAGTTTCAATTGCTTCAGTGAGTAAGACATACTCAGGCATGACAATGTAGTTGTCATTGTATGGTGGAGGACATGAATTATTCCCAATCCCTGACATGTCCTTTGGACCCTTTTGGGAATCCAACATCTCTTGCAGCTTGACTGAAGACATTTGAAACTTTTCAAGTTTCACTTCAGTCATTGAATGTTGAGCCTTAGATTGAGCTAATTTTTCAGTAAGTAGCTCATTCTTAGCTGCAAGAGAGTACTTCTCACCATGCAGTTTTTCTATGTAAAAGATGAGCGATTTGATTTTGATTTCAAAGATTTTTATTTCTCTCTTCATCATTTCTGGCTTTACCTTTTCTTCTTTGATTTTATCAGCCAGTTTGTGGTTATGTTCCCTATACACTTGCAATTCATTAATGCATTTTTCACTACAAAGGTTAGATTTTACCTCAGTGGGCATTGAGATGGTCCATCATTGATGTGAGCCGTAAGAGCATGATTTTGGAATTGAGGCTTGACTTCCTCTGCATACACACTCCAGTCACATACCCTATCTTGCTTTATCACTAGGGCACTAACAGACGGCTGACTGCTTACATGAGCTTGATTTGTCAGTTGTGGTTGATTCTGATATGTTTGTTGATGATACCGCTGTTGTTGGTTGTTAGAGTGATAGCGTGTGTTGGGCTGTGAAGATGGTTGGCCTGGAGAGTTTCTTTGATACTTGCTTCTCTTGGGGGCATTGCACTCTCTTGAGAAATGGCCAGCCATGCCACAGTTGAAGCATTTCACCTTGGATTTATCATATCCAAGTTTTGTGTTCTCATTTAGGCTCAACTTTCTTCCTTTTCTGAAGAATTTCTTGGCTCTCAAGGCAATCATTGCCATTTGCCACTGTACGTCCATTTCCTCCACATCATCAGGATCCATTTCCTCCACATCATCAGGATCCATTTCCTCCAAATCTTCCTGAATTAGTGAGCAGAAGTGAGTCTTCCTCCCAAGTAGGCTTTAAAGCTTGCAACAAAGGCATTGTAAGTTGCCTTCTGTTCTTCTAATCTTGAGTCTTTAGGAGAGGTTTGAGGAGCAGCAGAGACTTTATGTAACACCCCAAACCGACAAGGTTGATGTGTCACTATCACGGTAATCAAAATCTAAAACATCATTCCGTTATTCATAACGATTAAAAGTTAAATAACCAAAAAGAAAACACTAGTCTAAAATCCAACAGAAAAGTCATTACATCAAATAAATAAACTCTTCTTTAAGCAGAATTCCACACTTCACTCCCCTCCCGGATGGCCCTGCTGACCTGACGTGCATGAAAACAAAAGCACGCCTGAGCATAACGTTCAGTGAACGGAATAACAGATAACAAAAATAAACAATATAATGATGACAGAGGATAACATAATATCGAACAGAACATAACCCGAGCTAATAATCATATCATATAATACTGAACAGAGGGAACACAGGTAGTAAGCCCGTGAACCAATGTGAAATGGAGTATGGGAAGACATACAGACCATTCACTAGAGTCCTAAATGAGTGGTGTATAACCATCCATCAGGAAATACAGGACTAACCTAGGATCGATCCATATGCCTCTGAGGAAATAATAATATAACAGGACGGCCAACATAATTTTAGGTTCCTCTTTGGAGACGCCGTGATCTCAGCTCACCGCCACGGTTGGTGCCACGTTATCGATGCTGCAATAACGCGTCTTGGTCACCCCCAAGATAGGGAGAGCTCGGGTAACAAATTTCAGAAATATAAAGTAGTCTAGCTACTTATAACAGAATGAAAAGCAGAATAACTACGTATGACAGGAATCAAAACTAGAGATGAACGGAATCGAATATCAGACAAGAATAAATAATCCGTACCTTAAACGAGTAGACAATCTGAACACACAAAAGTTGACGTCCACCCATTCTAACACCTATAATTTAGTTAACAACTTTACTAAATATATTTCGTATTTCTTCGTGTAACCATGTCGTATCCTTCATTGACTCGTTGACTTCTGGCGAAACCCAACCATGTTATCCATTTATCATACAAGATCAAGTTCTTAATTATTATCCAAATAAAACAATTGATTTGTTTATAACATAATGGCTGAAACAACTTAAATTAACATCACCAACTACCTTAGACTAGTAGTAATATATGTTTTTTTATTTGTAAATATACGTATACATACATATAGTGTGTGTCATCTTAAATGTAGTTGTGTTATACTAATTATCACTATTCCGCTTGTCAAGATTTCATACGCATCCTATTTGTTAATTACATCACATTTTGATTCACATTCAAAAATATATTCATAAAATAATAAATGTTCTTTACCGTGATATATGTATATATATGTTTGTACGACTCCCACTTCTAAATTTAGGTAAATTATATAAACCAATACTTATTTAAGAGAATCAATCAAAGCATGTAACAAGTCAATTCCATCACTAAAGAAATGCAACTAATAATAATATAGTAATTGTGAGAACTACTATTGATAACAGAAACAAGGAGTCGAAGCAGCTCCTTCACCATATGCTTTTGCTTGTCTCCCTCATTCAAAGTTTAGATTACTCAAGTTGCAGGGCGCCGAAAACAACCAACAGTCATAACCATTTGAAGAATTTACAAGACCTAAACAAAGGATTTAAACTCGTACCTTAATTTCCTAGAAACTTGACTCAACAATTCGCATTTTATGGCTAACGAACCAATGTGAGAAGAAGCGATGTTGTCTATCGTATGATGGTGGCAGTGTAAGTCGTCGGAATGAATCAGAAACTCAATAGGCAACATAAACCAAACCGGGTTCAAAAGAACAAGGTATAATGCTACGTACCTAGTGTCTTGATTCGGAAACAAAAATCTTGAGTCAAATTGGACACCAAACAGGTACGTGACACGCAAACAGCGGCGTAGTGACGACTTAACAGGGAAGAAGAGGTTGATTTGTGGTGATGGCGTGGTGCTAGGTGGTTCATGATGGTTGCACGGTTGGTGGGTTGCGGAGAGCATATGGAAGCAAATTAGGGTGTGATTGAGAGCCGGAGGATATAAATCGTTCAAAAATGGTGGTTGAAGTGGGAATCATTATCCCCGTCCTCTCGGAAGTTTGTTTTAGAAGATAAAACGTGATCAAGGGGATTTGGTCAACAATTATTTAATAATTAGTGTTATTACATTTTCTTTTCTTTGATTCTAATTGAAATCGTAGTTTCATTTTGCTAAACACTTACATATATTATTATTGTTATTATATGGGTATTATAATTCTCTCCCCCTTAAAATAATTTCATCCACGAAATTGTTAGGTACGAATCGAATGAAGTTGACGTCATAACCTGTACGAAGTGATAAAAAGTAACGAGTGAATGGAATACTCATAAACGTTTAGATGGAGGGACAGAACTAATATGACAAAATAAGATACATAACTCACAGCGTTATAATGAGAAGTGAATTACTGCAATTATTATAACTTAATTCCAGATCATACCAAATGGAAATAATTGAATCAAATTACTAAGATGTAAATAATTGTGGGTATTGAGAATAGATCGCATCTTCCATCTCCCGTGTAGCTTCACGTTCAGAGTGGTTCTTCCATAATATCTTAACGAAAGGGATAGTTTTCTTACGCATAATGCGTTCTTGTCGGTTGAGAATAGCTTCTGGCTCTTCGTCGAATGATAAGTCTTCTCGAATCAAATGAAGCGGATAATTTACAATGTGAAGTGGATGGTAGTTATATCCCCTTAAAAGAGATACATGGAAAACGTCATGCACATGTGACAGCTGAGGTGGTAATGCCAGACGATAAGATACTTCACCAATTATTTCTAATATTTCAAACGGCCCAATGAATCTTGGACTAAGCTTCCCTTTGATGCCAAAATGACATACGCCTCTACAGGGTGAAACTTTTAAAAATACTTTATCACCAACCTTAAACTCCAAAAGTCGTCGGTGTCTATCTACATAACTTTTCTGTCTACTTTGAGCTTCCTTTAACTTTTCTCTAACAATTGAAACTTTCTCATTCGTAATCTGGACTAACTCGGGTCCTTCAATGATTCTTTCACCGACTTCTTCCCAACAAATAGTTGCTCTACATTTACGACCATACAATAATTCAAAAGGTGCCATGACAATGCTAGCTTGCCAACTATTATTGTAAGAAAACTCAACCAAACATAAATACTCATCCTAATTCCTAGTCCACTCTAGGGCACACGCTCGAAGCATGTCTTCGAGTGTTTGAATAGTGCGTTCTGACAGGCCATCTGTCTGAGGGTGAAACGCTGTGCTAAACCTTAATTTAGTACCCCACGCAGCTTGTAAGCCCTTCCAAAAATGAGAAGTAAATCTTGGGTCTCGATCAGAAACAATAGAGATTGGAGTTCCATGAAGTCTGATAATCTCTTGGGTAAACACTTTAGATAGTTTACTAACAGAGAATCCCTGCTGAATAGGAAGAAAATGAGCCGATTTTGACAATCTATCGACCACAACCCATATTGCGTCATTTTTCTTTAATGTTCTTGGCAACCCTGTCACAAAATCCATGGAAATGTCATCCCATTTCCATACAGGAATAGGTAGTGGCTGAAGCAACCCACTAGCTCTCTGATGCTCAATCTTGACCTGCTGACAAGTAAGACACCTGCTGACAAATCTAGCCACGTCCTCTTTCATACCATTCCACCAAAAGTTCTGACAAAGATCATGATACATCTTAGTAGATCCAGGATGTACATAGAATGGAGAACTGTGTGCCTCGGCTAATAACGATTCTCGAAGAGAAGAATCATTAGGCACACACAAACATTTGTCATACCAAATTACTCCACGCTCATCCATTCTGAATTCTGACTATTGTCCATCATCCAACTTTTGCACAATTGCCCAAAGTTCACCATTGTCTTTCTGTGCTTCTTTAATCCGAGATACCAGATCTGGCTCAATGTGAAGTCTGGCCAGATATGCGTTACCCTTACCAATTTGCAAGCAATACCCACTCTTTCAAGGTCAGTAATTATCTGAGGCTGTAACTGGAGTGAGGCTACCATCCCGGAATTCTTCCGACTAAGAGCATCAGCTACTACATTAGCCTTTCCTGGATGATACTGAATGTTGGCATCATAGTCTTTCAATAGATCTAACCATCTCCTTTGTCTCATGTTTAATTCGTTCTGCGTGAAAATATACTTCAAACTCTTATGATCGGTGAAGATATCACAAGTCTCTCCATAAAGATAGTGCCGCCAGATCTTTAACGTGAAAACCACAGCAGCAAGCTCAAGGTCATGCGTTGGATAATTAACCTCATAAGGTTTCAACTGCCATGAAGCATAAGCAATGACCTTCCCGTGTTGCATCAACACACATCCAAGCCCTTTCTTTGAGGCATCACTATAAATCTGGTATCCACCCGTACCTGATGGAAGTGTAAGGATTGGGGCCAACACCAATCTCTTCTTAAGCTCTTCGAAAATTTTCTCCTGCTCGTCATTCACCCCTTTCCTTAGAAGTTTCGTAAGGGGTAGAGCAATAACAAAGAACCCTTCGACAAATCTGCGATAGTAACTAGCAAGACCAAGAAAACCTCGGACTTCTGTGGCTGAAGTAGGTCTTGGCCATTTTGTGATTGCCTCTATCTTCGCTGGGTCCATCATAATACCATCTGTAGAAACCACATGACCCAGAAAGGCTACTTGACTTAACTAGAATTCACATTTTGAAAACTTAGCATAAAGCTTCTTTTTATGCAAAGTTTCAAGTACGATACGAAGATGGTCTTCATGTTCCTCCTTACTCTTAGAATATATCAGAATGTCATCAATAAAAACGATGACAAATTTATCCAAATAGTCACGGAACACTCGGTTCATTAGGTCCATGAAAACAGCCGGGACATTAGTTAACCCAAACGGCATAATTAAGAATTCATAGTGACCATATCGCGTACGAAAAGCTGATTTCGGGACGTCAGAATCTTTAATCTTCAACTGATGATACCCGGACCTCAAATCAAGTTTAGGGAAACATATCACACCCTGAAGCTGATCAAATAAGTCATCGATATGAGGTAGAGGGTAACAATTTTGAATAGTGATCTTATTTAATTCCCGATAGTCAATACAAAGCCTCATAGTTCCATCTTTCTTCTTTACAAATAGAACCGGTGTGCCCCAAGGCGAGACACTTGGTCTAATAAATCCAAGATCTAATAACTCCTGTAATTGCTCCTTTAGTTCCTTGAGTTCAAGTGGTGCCATACGGTATGGTGCCTTGGAAATCGGCTCAGCACCAGGAATAAGATCAATAGTGAATTCCACCTCGCAATCCGGTGGAAGTCCAGGTAATTCTTTAGGAAAAACATCCAGAAAGTCGCAAACAATTGGATAATCAGAAATATTAGGCTCCTCAGAAGATACTATTTTTACTGAAGCAAGGAATCTTGCACAGCCGTGCAGTAGGGATTTGCGAGCCTTAAGTGCTGAAATTATTTGAAGAGTTTTTTGAGGTTTAGTCCACTGATAAATGAGTTCAGGATGATGGGGATCTCCAAACATAATGCGATGAGTCTGACACTCAATTGTGACATGATGCCGAGTTAACCAATCCATTCCCAGATAACATAAAAATCTTCCATTTGCATGGGTAACAAATCCGCTGTAAGAATAAGCGATTCGACTCGAATCGGACAATCCTCATACACGTGGGAGATTACAACAGAGTTTCCCATAGGAGTCATAATATTCAGAGTATATTTTAATAATGTGGGAGTCATTGCTAGATGTTTAACAAAAGAATGAGAAACTATAGAGTGTGTTGCTCCGGTATCAAAAAGGACTTGAATATCACGAGTGCCTAACATGAGAGTACCAAAAACACTACCTAAAGAATTAATGATACCATGATACACTCAGTAAACAGATAACAAGCACAATTTGAATTGTAAGAATTTTAGATTATTCAGATATGACAGATTCACATATGTGAGAAATATCAAGAATCGTACCTGGTGTGTTTGCAGCATCCTTTGCGTTCAAGGCAAACACTCGTCCTCCATTAGCAGGTTATTTAGCGTTACTTCCAGCCTTTCCTTTATTATCAGGGTATGGACAGTCTTTCAGTAAATGGCCAGTCTTTCCACATCTAAAACAGGCTCCTGAAGCTCAACGACAGACGCCAAAATGACGTTTCCCACATGTAGTGCACATCGGGGCTGCTCTTGACCTTGGTTTTCGGCAGGCTTAGAATTCTGTTGTTTTCGTTTCTATTGATTTCCTTGGCAGTTATTATTTTTGTTGAATTTGGCTTTTCGATCACCTGTATTGTGATTCTCATTCGAAGATTGCCCAGAAGGTGCGGTTTGGTTCCCTTCACGATTTCTCTTACGACTCTCCTCAGCTTTAGCCAACCTCTTCTTGTTCTCCATGTCAAGTGTTTTCACGGCATCGGCCACTTCATTGATGTTGTTAAAATTTTTGGGTCACTATCCATCTCGGGTTCTCTCATGAACTGCCCATTTCAACTTTTCTGCTTGGACCACTGGGCTACCTGTAGCTTCTCCAAGAAAACTAGCCAGCCTACAGAATCTAGCCATAAATTCTTGCCAAGGTTCATCATCTCGTTGCTCAATAGATGCATATTCTCGTGCATACTCATTTCGTTCCACTTCAGAGAAATACTTTCGAAAGAATATAGTGCGGAAGTCAGCCTAAGGAAGGGTAGCAGCATAACCCTCTCCACCATGTGCAAGTTTGACCCCTTCCCACCAAAAAAAGCATCATCCTCTAGTTTGTAAGAAGCCAACCTAGTTTTAAATACATCACCAACTCCTAGCACCTCAGAAATCTTTTCCATATGGGCTATCCAGTTCCAAGCATCCATCAGTGTAGCAGCATCACTAAAAGATCTTGGTCTTTGCTTCATAAAGTGCTCAAGCCAAACATGAATCTCAGCCACAGGTGGTGTTGCATTTCCGCCAGGAGGTGGTGCTGTGTTGTTTCCACTAGGTGGTGGTCCTGTATTGTTTCCACCGAAATTCGCTTGTTGCATCTGTTGAACGACTGTTTGAGCGGTCTGAGTCATCAGATTAGGGAGTAATCTGGTAATAGCTACGTTTACGGCATTTGCAACGAGAGTTTTCAGAGGAGTACCAGATGAAGAGTTATTCCCAACATTTCAGTCGTTTGTGCATCTATTTGGAACCATGATAACTGAAGCCAAGATTTACGCATAAGCAGGAAGGTATAGATTAAGTGGAAGATTAGAACCTAAACCCCATATCCACCCATTACCTCACAGTATTAGTTTTAAAATTTTAAGTTTCTACAGGAAAGAACCTGGCTCTGATACCATAACTGTAACACCCCAACCGACAAGGTTGATGTGTCACTATCACAATAATCAAAATCCAAAACATCATTCCTTTATTCATAACGATTAAAAGTTAAATAACCAAAAAAAACACTAGTCTAAAATCCAACAAAAAGTCATTACATCAAATTAAATAAACTCTTTAAGCAGAATTCCACTCTTCACTCCCCTCCCGGATGGCCCTGCTAACCTAACGTGAATGAAAACAAAAGCACGCCTGAGCATAACGCTTAATGAACGGAATAACAAATAACAAAAATAAACAAATATAATGATGACAGAGGATAACATAATATCGAACAGAACATAACCCGAGCTAATAATCATATCATATAATAACTGAACAGAGGGAACACAGGTAGCGAGCCCGTGAACCAATGTGAAATAGAGTATGGGCGGACATACAGACCATTCACCAGGGTCCTAAATGAGTGGTGTATAACCATCCATCAGGAAATACAGGACTAACCTAGGATCAATCCATACGCCTCTGAGAAAATAATAATATAACCGGACGGCCAACATAATTTCAGGGTTCTCTTTAGAGACTCCGTGATCTCAGCTCACCGCCACGGTTGGTGCCACGTTATCGATGCTGCAATAACGCGTCTTGGTCACCCCTAAGATAGGGAGAGCTCGGGTAACAAATTTTAGAAAGATAAAGTAGTCTAGCTACTTATAATAGAATGAAAAGCAAACTAACTACGTATGACAGGAATCAAAACTAGAGATGAACGGAATCGAATATGAGACAAGAATAAATAATCCGTACCTTACACGAGTAGACAAACTGAGCACACAAAAGTTGACGTACACCCGTGCTAAGACCTATAATTTAGTTAACAACTTTACTAAATATATATTTCGTATTTCTTCGTGTAACCATGTCGTATCCTTCATTGACTCGTTGACTTCCGGCGAAACCCAACCATATTATCCATTTATCATACAAGATCAAGTTCTTATTTATTATCCAAATAAAAAATTGATTTGTTTATACATAATGTCTGAAGCAACTTAAATTAACATCACCAACTACCTTAGACTAGTAGTAATATATGTTTTCTTTATTTGTAATATACGTATACATACATATAGGTGTGTGTCATCTTAAATGTAGTTGTGTTATACTAATTATCACTATTCCGCTTGTCAAGATTTCATACGCATCCTATTTGTTAATTACATCACATTTTGATTCACATTCAAAAATATATTCATAAAATAATAAATGTTCTCTACCGTGATATATGTATATATATGTTTGTATGACTACCACTTCTAAATTTAGGTAAATATTATTAAACCAATACTATTTAAGAGAATCAATCAAAGCATGTAACAACTCAATTCCATCGCTAAAGAAATGCAAGTAATAATAATTTAGTAATTGTGAGAACTACTATTTGATAACAGAAACAAGGAGTCGAAGCAGCTCCTTCACCATATGCTTTTGCTTGTCTCCCTCATTCAAAGTTTAGATTACTCAAGTTGCAGGGTGCCGGAAACAACCAACAGTCATAACCATTTGAAGAATTTACAAGACCTGAACAAAGGATCTAAACTCGTACCTTAATTGCCCAGAAACTTGACTCAACAATTCGCGTTTTATGGCTAACGAACCAAGTGAGAAAGCAGCGACGTTGTCTATCGTATGATGGTGGCTATGTAAGTCATCGGAATGAATCAAAAACTCAATAGGCAACATAACCCAAACCGGGTTCAAAAAAACAAGGTATAATGCTACGTACCTAGTGTCTTGATTCGGAATCGAAAATCTTGAGTCGAATTGGACACCAAACAGGTACGTGACACACAAATGGCGGCGTAGTGACGACTTAACAGGGAAGAAGATGTTGATTTGTGGTGATGGCGTGGTGCTAGGTGGTTCACGGTGGTTGCACGGTTGGTGGGTTGCGGAGAGCAATATGGAAGCAAATTAGGGTGTGATTGAGAGCCGGAGGATATAAATCGTTCAAAAATGGTGGTTGAAGTGGGAATCATTATCCCGTCCTCTCGGAAGTTTGTTTTAGAAGATAAAACGTGATCAAGGGGATTTGGTCAACAATTATTTAATAATTAGTGTTATTACATTTTCTTTTCTTTGATTCTAATTGAATCATAGTTTAATTTTGCTAAACACTTACATATATTATTATTATTATATGGGTATTATACTTTAGGTGCTGGTGATGAAGTTGATGGATGATTGATTGGTGGAGTCGCAATGAACCCAGTGTTGTTCATTTGATCTCTTGATGAGATGAAATCATCTTCTTTAGTGATGAAGGCATTTTCCACAGAATGAGAATCTGATGGAAATTTGTAAGCCTCAATCACTCTTGGTCCACCAAGATTTCTGCTTCTTTCATCAAGTTTTAAAGCTTCAATTTTGGCTATCATAATGTCTAAAGTGGTACTCTAGTGTGTTTTTCAGCATAGTTACATTTTGTTTCCAGCTTTCAGGTAAACTATGAAGCATTTTCTTGTTTAATTCTTTAATCTTGTAAGTGACTCCCATGATTTCCAAGTCATTTACCAACTGTACAAATCTGTGCAGTTGTTTAGATATTGATTCTCCTTTGGTGTGGTGGAATGTTTCATACTAATTGACCAGCTTATCTTTGTTGATTTCAGCCACCTCACTGCTTCCTTCACACATGATTTTCAGTGCATCCCACACAGCTTTAGTAGTTCCATACTTTTCCAATCTTTTTAGCACATCCATCTTGAGTGCTTGAGTCAAAATTAAGTATGATTTGAGGTCAATCTTGATTTTCTTGTAGTCATCTTCATAAAGAGTTAAGTCTTCAATGGGTATTCTAGCAGTCTTGTAATTGCAGCTTGATCTATTGACAGAGTAACAGGGATGTGTGGACCCTTGCATATTGATATCCAGAAATCAGGATCTACACCTGTGATGTAATTTCTAAACCTTATTCTCCACTGTTTAAACTAAGATTTGTGTTTAAACATAGGAGGTTTAGGTGTATGACCAAGTTCTGAGTAACTGTTAGAATCCATTTTAACTTGTGTAAATATAGATTTAGTTGATTTTAAGATTGATTAAGATTGATAAGTCCAACTTGTTCAAGCAGTTCGTTCGTTCGACAGCAGTTCGTTCGTTCGAAGGTCAGAATGAGATCTGTAATGATTTCTTGCTATTGATAGGAGTATTCTTGCTGTTTACTAAGTAGAGATAATGTTATCCATTACTAGCAACTCGATTACCAGATCAATCGAATTCTATTCAGTTCATGCGCAGATCTGAAAGAGAATCGAGAGCCAAAGCTCTGATACCAATTGACTGGGTTGAGTAAGAGTGATATTCTTACTGTGAATCAAATATGGTAATCAAGTCAATGATTGAATGGCGGAAACAAGCAATCAAAGAACATTCAATGCAAGAAAAATACTCATAAATGCTTTTGTATTGAATAAATGAAAGTTGATTGATTACTGAGAATAATTACAACAAAAATTCTCTATGTCTATCAGCCGTCACCTCAGGTACGAGGTTAACTATTCTATTTATAGGCAGACAAGATGCCTTTACAAAATGACTAAACTACCCCTGAACTATTACATCATAAACTACCCTAAGTCTTGATCCGCATATTTGCTTGTTTATCCGCATTGACAAATGCAGATTAGGTAATCTTGATCAACATTTCTTCACTTGATCATCCACATTAGTATGTTGGTCACCCGCATTGGTTAACGCGGATGAACAAATACTTATGCGCATTTCTTCGGTCATCCGCATTAGTCAATGCGGATGAGCAAGGTCTTGTCCGCATTAACTTTTAGTCTTCCGCATTAGTCAATGTGGAAGAGTAACTTCTTGTCCGCATTAGCATGTCTTCCGCATTAGTCAATGCGGAAGAGTAAATACTTGTCCACATTAGTGTTATGTCTTCCGCATTAACAAATGCGGAAGACAACACTTGTTCTTTTCCTTAGCAGAATTTCATTCGCATTTCTTCTTGGACTTGAGGGATACCAGCAGAGCAATCATCAAATCACCCATTGAGTTGGCATGTATGATCCTTTCAAGGTGCAACATCTTTGAGCTTGAATAAGTACACAACTTTTATAGTGGGTGAGCATACATAAGGTGTAATTCATGTCAGGGTGGCCGAGCCTAAAGTAAGACCCTTATAGTTTAAGTGTACATAAAACAACACTTTTTAGGGTGATCAAACACTAGGCCCCTTATTGATTGAGTGTACATGTTATGAACTCCTTTACTAGGTGAAATTGCACAAGAAAAGTCTTCTTTAGGGAGTAAGAAAGAAGCAAATGCAAACTCCTATCTAGCTTGTAAGACTTTAAACTTTAACTTTCACATGTGAAGTTTAGCATTTTACACCTCTTTGTGTTATCTAATTAATTTTATCTTTCCTTATCTTTCTTTATTTTCTCTCTCACTTTATTATAACAGTAATTACACTATATTATTTAGTGTTTATTTTTATTTTTAGAAAGTCATAATTTAACATAGGTATTTCAAGAAAATTATGACTTTTATGGTTCTTTACTTTCATAAATCATAGACTAATCACATTCAAGTGAATAGTTATAACCTTAGTCAACATGCGAATGATCAAACTTAAAGTTCTTGGATTCTAAGGAGGAATCAAGAACCTAACATACCGAGTTTTATAAACATATCAAGTACTATATCATACCGAGTATTATAAACATTACAAGTATTATAAACGTACTAAGTACTATAATATACCAAGTACTATAGCATACCGAGTGATATAAACATGGTCGAATACTCCTCTATAGGTTGAGTACTTTCCTACACTCTACGAACTATAGTAGGGCCAAAAGCCTTTTTGTAGACCAAGAACTATACATGTCGAGTACCTTCAACAAACTGGGTACTCTAACAGGCCGATTACTAGCTAACATATTGTTCAAAAACTTAGCAGGCTGAGAATCAAAAAATCCCATAAAATGTCAACTTTATTATAAAAGTCATGAAAACTTTATGTAAAACATCATCATAGTATGCATTCTAGCCTCAAAATAAATAAATGTATAAAAATAGGGAATCTAAAACTTAATTTTCATAATATGACTTTCAAGTCAACATAAAACTATCATAACTTTCATACAAGTATGAATATATATTAGTATACTCATGTATTAACTTTATCCTCTACTAATAAATCATGTAGGCATCATTAAGGTTTCACTCTATAAATTAGTGCTTAAGAGTGCAAAAGCTACCAACCTTATTCTTGATCATGAACAACTCTGTATTAATAGCAATGATAAAGCAAACATCCCAAGTGATTATGAACAGGGAGAACAAACAATTAAAGTTGTACGATCATCATCTTCACCTACTACAGAGTCATATGAGCGAAGTTTCATCAAAGTCAGAAAATAATGACTCAAGCTCCCTCCTCCTCCACCTAATGACCAGGTAATTATCAACATGATTCTTATTATGATAAACATGGAGACCTATCCAAAACTGAGTCTTGGCAATTTGACAAAGAAAAAGACATGTGAATTGTTAAGAGAAAGAGCAGGCGAATCGAATATTACAAGATTCCAAATTACTTTAGTTATTGTATTATGGTAGAGTTATGAGAGATGTATGAAGCTAAATTTCTCAATAGTGGGTAAGTGAACATGGAAAATGATTTTCATACATTTCTGAATCAACAACGCCTATAAGAATTTCCTATGATAAAGACAACCTACTTAAAGATCAAAAAGGCCAAAGGAATGAAATGGCATCATACAGGAATGAGTTGGTAGAATGTAATCCAACCACCAACTAAAGCCAAGATTGTGCCGGTTCATAACAAACTTCCTATAGACTCACTGATGGAATTTAAATTTTGGATTTATGATTTGTTTACTAGTTTGTAGTCATTTGTGAAAAGATCAAATATACGATTTTAGATCCAATTGATCTGGTTAAATTTGGTGAAGATGACATAAAGCATCTAAGCATAAGTCAAATACATTATGAAACATTATTTGAAGTTAAAGCTAAAGTTTATATGAGAGCGCTTACAGAAACTTTGGCAAAGAAAATGTTTACAGGTAGAGATGGTTACCAATCGTTTATGAAATTTTAAAGATTGTATCGTAACATCAGCCTATAGAGAGATTGTAATGATCGTATCTTAGAGGTTGATGTGTCAAACACTTTTGGTACATACAAGTACTTGTAATACTCAAGTATGTTCATGGGCGGAGTATAATAGATCGATTACTAGTATTATATTAGGCTTATGTTTTGTAATACAATGTAAACACCAAATAGAAAAAAGTTGGACATAAGAGAATAGTATTTAAGCAATATCTAAGGTAAAGTGTTTTGAAACGAATTTGATTTTATTCATATTTGTTTTTAACTCACACATAGTTTATATTCCATATATTCTACATGTTCTGTTGATATTAATTATTAGGGCCATTACAAACTAATTACCCATTGTAGGAATTTTGGCCCATCCTAAGTGTCAAATAGGTGAGATTGTTGAGAAGATAAAAAGTAGTGTGTAAAAGATAAGAATTGAGTAATATTTACCCAGTGGGTACGAGGGTGATGTTCCGACCCAGGGCGAGGTTTCACCCACTCTCCTTGATGCTAACAGGTGTCCCCTTAAAACAAGTAATAACCATGTATGAAGTTGAAAATAGATGTCGTTTCAGTTCCCTCTTCATACTTGTTGCTTATGTCATCCTCACCAATAAGGGGTTCTATCTTTCACTCATGGAATACAAAGATACTTCTGGTATTCCATCCACCAAGGGTGGTGATGTTAGATATATTCTCATTTGTCTTATCTAAAATTTAAAATTAAACTCTTGAGATTTTTTAAATCCAACCATAATAATTTTTATTTCAAATTGATTACCTACTCATTTTGTTTTTTATTTTATATTTTACACTTAAACATTCAAGTTATTTTAATTTTACACTTAATCTTCTAAATTTTAGTAAAGTTTTTTTATTTTCATTTACCTTTTTATAATAGCTCATTAACTATAATATTACCATTTACGCATTCACTATTTTCATATTTTTATACTATCTTTTCCTCTTACACCTTTTTATAAGTATTTCACGCGTGATTTTTTCTCGGGTGGTTAATACTATCATACAAGTCATCAGAATTAAACGTTTCAAATCTTACAACCTCTGTCATATAGCATGGGTCACATCCATTAGTGTGTGTGTGTATAGGGTGAATATATTTTCAGAACTCCCAAATGTCTTAAAAATCAAAAGAAATAATCTATATCCATAGTAATCTTGACTGGGTGTGAGATTGATATTCTCACAAGGATCAAATATGATGATTGAGCTAATGATTGTATGGTGGAATCAAACAATCAAGAAACATTAAATGCAAGAAATACTCATAAATGCACTTTGTATTAATGAAGGTGATTGATTACAATGAATGCTAGAGTTTGAGCATTAAATAGTAACAATACACCTTGATAACATAAGACTAAACAACTATATTCTTATTGTCTATTAATAGTCACCTCACATACGAGGTTTTCTATTCTATTTATAGGTTGACAAGATGACTTTTACAAAATGACTAAACTACCCCTCACCTATACATCAGAACTAGTCTAAGTCTTCATCAGCATTTCTTTTGTTCATCTGCATTGACTAATGCAGATGAGTTGATCTTGATCAACATTTCTTCTTTTGTCTTTAGCATTAGTGTTTGGTCATCTGCATTGACAAATGCGGATGAACAAACACTTATGTGCATTTGTTGTCGGCATCCACATTAGTTAATGCAGATGTACAAAACTTGTCAACATCTCTTTTAGGCTATCCACATTTGTTAATGCGGAAGAACAAACACTTGTCGACATTTGTTCTATGTCTTCCGCATATACAAATGTGGTTAGCCAACACTTGTCTTCTATGAACATTCTTCATCAACATTAATACTTGGACTTGTGGGATTACCAACAGAACAATCATTAACTCACCAATTGAATTGGCATGTATGATCCTTTCAATATCCAACAATACTCTCTCTAAGGATTATACAACCTATGTTCTTTAATGGTTTGGTGGTGGTTGGCTAGTTCCTTCAAATCTAAATTGCCTTATGATTTATCAGCTCTAAATTGGCTAGTTCCTTCAAATCAGAATCTTGAGGGCATTCACAAGGGCATAGTACTCTATGAAGAATTGCACTAACCCTGAAATCCTTTTCACCATAAACATGTTCCAATTACTATCATACTTCCAAGCAATAATCTTCTGATCAGTCTTACCTTATGGAGTAGACACATCTTTAATCATTTCTGCAGTGGTTAGACCTTCTTGAAGTTTCAATTATAAAGGCTCTGCAAACCACTCTAGATATCTATGTAAAATAGGTTCCAAAGAGTCATGGTCTCTATGGGTGAGTTGCATGTCTTGTGCTGATACTCTGGTCCTTGGCTTTTTGCTGGTAATCTCCCTTTCCAGTTTCTTTAGCCTCTTGGCAGCCCTTAGGGAATTAGTCTTCATATTACTTAGCTTTCTCCTTGTAAATCCTTGACCAAAAAGATATTCCTTTATTTCCCTGTCAGTCATGCCGTAGGGATCATGATATAATGAATAAGGAGTGGAGGTCTGCTTTTGCTTGGACGATGATTTAAGAAATGGATCTTTGGGAGAAAGAGTCTTTTTATACTCAGTCTCATAAGTGGGGTCCAACAACTTGTTTAGTTTTTCTTACTCTGCCTTCATTCCCTCATAAGTCATCCCAAATACTTCATCAGGGTCATATCCATGATTAATTAAAAACATGGCTTTCACCATCACGTCATCAGTTTGGGCCTTTTCAACAATATCTTGTACTGATTTTTCCTCCTTCATAGGGCTTTCAAGAGCTATTGGTTCATCTACCACATAGTCACCCTCAATTTCTCCTTCCTCTAGATCTACAATGTTAGCCTTCTTTTCCATTTGAACTTCAGCCTTTTCATGCTCTTCTAAAAATTTAGCAATGGCTGCAAGGCTTCTAGGGTCATCTTTTTTATTTTTCTTACTTGGTTCTTCTTCTACCATTGGTCTTTTTCCTTTAGCCTTCTCTAATAAGTACTTCCTCCTCCTAGTGTATGTTTGCATTTTTGGACCATAAGAGGTTTTAGGCTTTTCAACTTCTTGAGTTACTTTTCAACCTTCTCTAATTGTTTTGTTTCATCGATAGTAGTAGCTGATTCTTATTTCTCTTGTTGTTCTTCACATAGTCTTCTAATAAGTTCTTTTTATTCATCAGTCAGTGATACACAAGCACTAATTGCATACTCAATTCTTTCTCAATGGGAACTAGAGATTGAGGAATCACTACAATAACAACAGTCCTCTGATCAACTATAAAATCCCAAAAGTCATCATCAATGATGAACTATTCTATAGTGAAGCTATCATGAGCTTTAATCATGTCACTGAATTCTGTCTCTTCATTGTGAATTTCAGTTGTTTTCTCTATATAAACCACCATTTCCATGCTAGACTCATCTTGTTTTGATTCACTTGTTTCTTTTGCCTTTTCAGCCTCAGAGAATCTCATCTTTTTAGCAGGAGGTGAGTCATCACTACTCTCTCCTGATGAGCTTTTAGCAGTACCTTCTTTATCACTATCTCTTATTCTTTTTTCCTCTCTTGTCTCAACCACATCATGTTTCCCCATTTCAGCGTTAGCTTCTCTTTTGATTACAACAAGCAGTTCCAGCTCAGATACTCTCTTGTTTAGACTTTCTATCTGGTTCTGCAAGTCAATAATAATGTCAGGTTGCTCTTTAATCAATCCTTCTTGTTCTTCCATTGCAATGGTCTATGTGGCTAAAGTGTCAACATGACCACTTATTTCATCCCTTGATTGTTGGAGAGCAGCCTTTATTTTTTTATTTCCTTTTCTTTCTCTTTCTTTTCAGCATCATATTTTTCTTTTGGATCTTTAATTTCCTTCTCCTTTTCATCCAACTCTAGCGGTCTATCTTGAATGATACTGGATCTTTTGTTCAAAAGCTTCTCCATCTTTGCTACTTTCTTCATTAACTCAGAAATCAGTTCACCTTTCTCATCAGGTCTATTCACTTTTGACTCAGCAACACTTTCAGAAGGAACAACTTCAGAAATAGCTTGCCTAATAGGCATTTGCCTATGATGATCCTCATCATCAGATGATGATTTGGATTATTCTGAAGAACTAGCGGAGTCACCGTACTCAACAGGCTTAGTAGAAGAAGGGGAAGTGTGAACAGGAGGTTTAGGTGAGTGATGGATTGGTGAGGTATGAGGTGATTGTATGGGTGAGGTATGTGTAGAGATGATGGGTTGTAATGGTGGTGATGGATTGAGAGTTCTTGAGGTGATGATATGGGTGAGGGCATGAAAGGAGATGCTATATCAGTTTCATGAACATATGACCTAGTGTGAAGATCACCCCCTACATCAACCTGGGGTGACATTGTCCTATGTCCTTCATCACTTTGCTCATCAGCAGTTTGCTGATCATGAGCAGCTAGTTCTTCCCCTTGATTTGGCTCATTAGCAGGAGCCTCTTGTTCTTCAACATGTTCTTCAGGATTAATCTGTTGAAGCATCCAAGGTAACAAAGGAGAATGGATTCCACTATAAAAGTTCCTTGGATCTCTCTTTTTGATGTACTTGTAAGACTTAGCATCATAATGAGGGATCTCCATAACAGGTCCTTCAAGTACAATGTCAGGAAATGCTTCATTAATGAGACATTGTAGGAACTTGGATATATTAGAAACATGTGTCTTCTCCCTTCCTGAATGTTTGAGATTAGATCATTGAACACATAGGCAGACATGTTAAGTGGCCTATTGGTGCATAAAGCACATATGGCTGATGATGTGATTACAGGAATATTATTCCATCCTGTCTTCCTCTTTGACAAACAATGTTGGTAGAAATGAATCAGGAACCTCCATTGTAAGTCAACAAGGCCTTTCATAATCTTCTTGCCTTCATATCGTCCCTCATAACCAATGTTGGCAAAGGAAGTAGTGATTTCATCATCATCAAGCTTTAGAGGGGTGTTGGCATCATCACCAAACTGTAGACACTGTCTCACAGTTTGTTCAGTGATTGTTAGAGTATGGTCATCCTTAATCCTTCCAGATAGAGTTCTTTCACCATCTATCTCTATCACTACAACAGTACTCCACAACGACCTTATTAATCTCACATAAATGACAAGTCTAACTGTGATTGCATGAGCCACTTTTGTAGTAGAAATGAATCGGATCATGTCTCTAAGACCTTCAGCCTCAGGTACATCAGGGTCAAGATAACCACTGACATTGTAGAGCTTGCTGCAGGTGAGATTGGCCAAGTACCCTGCATTAAAGGCATATGAGGAAGATTGCTGAAATACTTATCAGAATGTAAATCATATATCAAGCAAGTTTCATCAGTTTGACTTTTGATTGTCAAACATGACTGTTTGAAGTTACCGTTACATAGGAATCACTTCAAAGATTGATGTTATCATGAATAATCACTATTTTTTCATGTTTGGAGAGATAATATTTGATGTTTTAACCTTGTTTCAACTTTTGATTCAAGATTTGATTTCAACATTTCCAACTTTTGTTATGCTTTGTTCATACGATGAACATGATTTTGAAGTTCCCTTGTTGATTGTTATTCTTCTTAGTTAGCATGTTCATTGTAGTTGAAAATGATCATCCTTTCTTAAATCAATTTTGATTTTGAGTTTCCTTTATTGACCTAGGGTTCTATGTTCATTATAAGTTCAAAAGTCCGACATTTTAGGTTACAAAATTTAAAGCCTTTCACCTTTTTTTCGATACTAATGTTGTAGAGAATTGAAAATGAGGACGGATTAGATGAAATGAATCTTAGAACACAAGTTGTTAATGGTGATGATGATTGATGAAGAACAGTGAGTTTTGCTCGTTGCACTTTAAAGTCTCTCAAATTTGAAAAGTATTAAATGACCTTTTCGAATTGCTTTAAATAGTCAATAATGGCTTTTACAAATTTTTACAAGTTTCCAAACAAATGAAGTTATATTACACTATAGCAAATATGGAAAAGTTTTGGTCATTCGCATTTGTCTACTGTTACAAATGCGGAAGTAGAAAATTTAAGAGCATTTGTTCACTATAGAGAGTGCGGTTGAAGAAAGTTAATCAACATTTGTCCATTGTAGCAAATGTGGTTGAACAAAGTTAATCAGCATTTGTCCACTATAGCAAATGGTGTTCAACAAAGTTAATAAGCATTTGCCACTGTAGCAATGCGGCAGAGTAAAATTCCTTTATCCACATTTACTTCAACAAATATGACTGAATAGTGAAGTTGTCTGTATTTCTTGATCATGATCATAGTGACAGAAGAGATTAAGCACTTGTATATTCGTTTTTAAGAATACATGGACGTGTTGATGTTACCCACATTCAAGAATTCAGAGGAGCAAAAACAAATGTGGCAGTGAAAATGTCTTCCCTATTAACAAATGCGGTAGAACACTTTGTCCACATAGGCTTTTAACACTTCAAACTTTTATGTATACTTTTTTGACACAAATTCGGTAGAGTAAAATCCTTATTCACATTAGTTTCACTTTGTTATTAATGATATAAATAGTTACCCGCATTTGTTATATGAATGGGTTACTTTCACCTGCATTAACCAATGCACTTACCCGCATTAAATTTTGAACAAAATCAAAACTTAATATTTATGTTTTGGTTTTCCTGTTATGAAGAGTTGTGTTTGATTGAATTGTCTTATGAAGTTGTTGCTGTTCTTGTGGTTATGCTTCCAAGAATATGCATAAGCTGATATACTATTGTATAACTTCTGCATCAACACATACATACTCTTTTTGATTTGACTAGAAGTTTTAAGAAAGTAATTATGATAGTAAATATCTATACAAAATATTCAAAATTTTAAATTACTCCCCTTAAAGTTTATATCCACATCTGGATAAAAACTTTAAAGATTTAAAACTTTTGAATATGAATTAATTTTGATTTTTGTTTTTCTGATTTAAGCGTGAAAAGAAGTATATTTTTTGTTGGGATCATATCAATCTTACATAACACATGTGCATTCTTTTGTGATAAAATGGACATGTTTATGAACTTATTGATTGAAGGTATGTTTGTCCTCTTAAACTCATACCTTGATGATATTTTAATGCATGTGATATTTATCATGGTTTGGTTGATTTTATTATTCAACATGTACCTCACACACAAAAGCATGGAATAATCAACCATCCTTATGTATTCATGGTAGAAATTTTTTACAACTTTCTTGACCAGGATACTTAAGTTATGAGATCTTATTTTCACTGATCCTCATTGGGATTCTTTTACTTTGATCCTTTTTGTAACGCCCCAAATAAAGTCTAAGCATGCCAATTAATAATAATAGGCTTAGCGTGGATTATTTAAAGAAAATAAGCGGGTAATGGAGTATGAACCGAGTTAACTTTTCGGGTTATGTGTTTAGCGAGTTAAAGGTCTCGAGAACGCCCGATATATATAAACAGATCAGCTTGAGCAACTCTCATTTGCAACTCAACACCCTAATTTCTAGAGAGAGAGTAGAGAGAGTAGAGAGAAAGTGGACAGAATTGAAGATTTAAGATTCGGTTGATCACGAGATTGAACATCGGTGTTTGTGGGTGTAAGGCCCCGTTCCCGAGAAACCTCACAGTTGGTGAATCATAGTGTAAAATCATTTTAATAACAAAACATTGTAGCGGAATTAAATATACATTAATTTAAAACTTGGGAATCATATTGTACTCATATGTTTGTCCTTTAATTGTAAATAAAACATAGTACTTTTTCCTTTAAATTATAATAGAAGATTTCATAATCAGGAATGCCATCCATATCCATCCACGTAGCCTCCAACCGGTGCCATCCTCAGCATTAGCAATTACCTGCCAACTATTATGCATAAAAGTCAACTTCGCGAGCGAGTTCTAGTTTTATAAATAATATAAGAAAATATAAAATTTATCCTTCATATAATGACCACGCATACATCATAATACATAACATTACTTGCATCATAATAAGCATGTTCATTATCTTTCATTCTTTCATTATCTTTCATTATCTTTCACATTCATCATAAACGAGATTGCACAAAGCAAGAGCTCCATGTTGATTGACAACAAATGCCAATCCCTGTGGGTACACATGAAAACGGTAGCTAACCCCCGGCGATTGATCCACACTACAAGGCACATAGCCCACTCATGAATACGGATCCATCATCATACATCCGACTCACATAAGTAAAGTCTATCATAGTGATTGCAAGACTTTCCATCATCAAATGGGCCCGGGGGTAACATTCATTAAGTTTTGCTTTTCATTAATATCATCTTCCACTTTAATATATAATACTTAACTTATTAAGTACACATAATACCAAGTACTAGTTGTCAAGAAACATAACCGACCCTCCGCGGGACAGCGGGGGTTCGGGGGTGGCAGCCCCTAACAGCGGGGTCCTAGGGCCATAACATGCAACCTAGCAGGGAACTTACAATATTGGCTTCATATCTCGCTAACCAATCCATGCCTAACACCACATCGAAACCTCCTAAGGCCATAACATGCAACCTAGCAGGGAACTTACAATCTTCTAACTTAATCAGGCAATCCTCAACCACCTCAGTTACCTTAGTTGACTTACCAATGGCTGTTTCTACATAGAAATGATCATCTAATGTTCTACTCTTATCATGCAACAAACGGAAAATGGCAGCATGCACAAAACTCCTACTAGCACCAGAATCAAAGAGCACCGAAGCATATTCATGGTCTACCAAAAACATACCTGAAACTACTTCTGGATCTGCCCTGGCCTCCTCGCCAGTTATGTTGAATGCCCTTGCCTTTGCCTTCAAACCGTCACCCTTTCCCTTATCTCCAGCTTTAACCATTCCTGATCCTCCTGATTTCCCTTTCTTGCAGTCCCTCCCCACATGTTCCATCTCCCCACACTGGTAACACTTCACCGCCTTGCAATCCTTGGCATAGTGGCCCTCTTCCCCACATTTAAAACACTTTCCAGTCCAACTCTACACTCCCCTGAATGACCTTTTCCACATTTTGTACAAGCACCTCCTTCATCGGCATTTCCCTGTCTCCTAGATTGATCCTCAACCCTCATCCTCTTCTCTCCACTCCAGAAGTTATCACCTCTGAACCTCTTCCCATTTCCATTCTTGTGACCGTTCCATTTATCCACCTTCTTTTGTATAGGCATTGGGTCTCTCTCATTGTACAACCTCCCATCTAAGTACACCACAAACCTAAACATGCCTGGTCTGGCTGCAATCATGTGCCTCCTGATATCAACAGGCAAACCCTATATGTATCTTTTGATCTTCTTGGAAGTAGGTGTCACCATGTCTGGCACAAGTCTTGCAAGTTCATTGAACTTGGAGGTATACTCTTGATGAGTCATGTTCCTAGCCTTCAAATACAAGAACTCCTTTTCAATCTTGTCTAATTCCTGATGGGGACAATACTCCTCCAGCACTAACTCCTTCAACTCAAACCACCCATTTTGGCTATCGATCGCTTTCCTTCAACTTGGACAATATTGTCCCACCAGCACAACGCTGAGTCGACGAAAGAATGAGTGGCAAACATAACTTTTTGATCTTCCCTGCACTCACTAATTTCTAGTATCGCTTCCATCTCTCTGATCCAACGATAAGCGGCAGTAGCATTGTTGTTGCCATCAAAGGTTGGGGGCTTGCACCTTTGGAATGTCCCATAGTTGCACCCCTTAGTAGTCTCTTTTTCAGACTCCTCGTCACTATCATCATCATGAAGTAGCACCTTAGGGTTTGATGGCTCCTTTTCAGATTCTTCAGTCCTCCCGATGGACTTCCCTGAATTCTTCTCATTTTCCTTCCCCTCCTTCTCAGCTTTCTCCCCAACCCTAACTGCTTTAATCACCTCAGTCACCACTGAGGGTAACACATTCTGCATAACATTATAGACCTCATCAGCGATAGC
Organism: Flaveria trinervia; assembly: GCA_025506515.1. NCBI lineage: Eukaryota > Viridiplantae > Streptophyta > Magnoliopsida > Asterales > Asteraceae > Flaveria > Flaveria trinervia. Next base: position 20,782,109 of record CM046455.1, on the reverse strand, counting down.
CTCCTTCACAGTAGATTTGAGGGTGGCTAATCCTTCCCCCTCCGGATGACTATGGAGGTCCGACTCCTCGTGAACTGTCTTGGGAGCATTAGCTTTGCTCCGGGTGACACGTGGCTCAGTAATACGCCCACCATGAGCACCTCCTCAGGTTGCCTTCTCTGATTTTCTACCAGCCATGACTAATTCCTATAAGATTCAAACACCAAAATGGTTATTCAATATAATTGCTCAGTTCATTGTAAGTACGGTAAGTCCTTAATTACAGTGGCCAAGTGTGATTAACCACTTACCTTACTCTCCTGTCCCAAGCAATCACTATCCTAACACATGTTAGTATTCAAATCTAGAAGCACATAAAACACATAGCGCACACACATAATTCCGGTTTTACTTGAAACTTTACCTGATGGCACATAGCTACTTCGATTGGCATCCTTCATTCGGTCTGATTTTCAGTTTAAGTTTAGGTTTTGAAAACAGTTTACCCAATTCTCTTAAACTTTGGCTCTGATACTAACTTGTAAGGCCCTGTTCTCGGGAAACCTCATAGTTGGTGGATCATAGCGTAAAATCATTTTAATAACAAAACATTGCAGCGGAATTAAATATACATTCATTTAAAACTTGGAAATCATATTGTACTCATACATTTGTCCTTTAATTGTAAATAAAACATAGTACTTTTTCCTTTAAATTACAATAGAAGATTTCATAAATAGGAATGTCATCCATATCCATCCAAGTAGCCTCCAACCTGTGCCATCCTCAGCATCAACAATTACCTGCCAACTATTATGCATAAAAGTCAGCTTCGCTGAGCGAATTCTAGTTTTATAAATAATATAAGAAAATATAAACTTTATCCTTCATATAATTACCACGCATACATCATATTACATAACATTACTTGCATCATAATAAGCTTGTTCATTATCTTTCATTCTTTCATTATCTTTCATTATCTTTCACTTTCATCATAAACGAGATTGCACATAGCAAGAGCTCCATATTGGTCGACAACAAATGCCAATCCCAGTCGGTACACATGAAAACGGTAGCTAACCCCCAACAGTTGATCCACACTGCAAGGCACATAGCCTGCTCATGAATACGAATCCATCATCAATCATCCGACTCACATAAGTGAAGTCTATCATAGTGCTTGCAAGACTTTCTATCATCAAATGGTCCTGGGGGTAACATTCATTAAGTTTCACTTTTCATTAATATCATCTTCCACTTTAATATATAATACTTAACTTATTAAGTACACAGCATACCAAGTACTAGTCGTCAAAAAACATAACCGACCCTTCGCGGACAGCGGGGGTTCGGGGGCGGCAGCCCCTGACAGCGGGGTCTTAGGGGCAGCAGCCCCTAGTGGGGTCCAAGGGCAACGCCCATGACTGGGTCATGTAACCCATTTATATAACACATTTCCTTATAGAAAAATCTATCTTCCTGTTAAAACCTCTTAAAATCTTGGTCATTTAAAAAACGTATATTTAGTATGCATAATAGCCCTAAAACATGGAAAAACTTATAAATAGGGGATCTAGAACTCACCTGGATACCGTGAGTAGCTTCTAAACTAAGCTTTCTAGGCTAGGATCACACTACACAGCCTGCAGACAAGTTAACACTCTAAGGAGTTAATTTCTGCCTAAATTCGCTGCTAATTTCGCTGACTGTTTTGCTGCCAGTTTCGCTGACAGTTTCGCTGACAGTTTCGCTGCCAGTTTCGCTGACAGTTTCGCTGACAGTTTCGCTGCCAGTTTCGCTGACAGTTCGCTGCCAGTTTCGCTGACAGTTCGCTGCCAGTTTCACCGACAGTTTCGCTGCCAATTTCGTTGACAGTTTGCTGCCAGTTTCACATGGCAGTTTCGCCCAACTTTCGTTGGAATTTTCATGGCTGCAAAATTATTTGCGAAACTATAGTTTCGCAGAACACCCACAGTTTCGCAGCTTAAACAAGCAATTTCACTGGATGCATACATAGTTTCGTAGATCGAGCTGAAATGACGAACCAACCCATTTTAACCCAAAATCGCAACTTTTTACATCCAAACCCTTAGTTTATCACCCATGAGGATAAATCTAAGCTTTATACATGTTTTCATACGTAAAAATGTGACCTTTATGCGATTCTTTGCAACTTTTCAAAACCCAAAACCCTAGAATCCGGGTTTGATCTACAGAAGGGTTTAGAGGTTGATTCTTACCTGGATTTGTTGCTCCTTTCTTGTGTTTTGATGCTCCAACACCCAGATCTTCAATCCCTTGACCTTTGAAGCTCCAAATCTTGAGTTTCCTTCATTTTCTCTCTCTACTTTCTCTCTCTATGAATTTAGGTGGCTAGGGTTGCAAATGATGCAGATGGAGGCTGACTTTGTTGCTTAAGGGATGATTATGGGCCTTTAATCCCATAGGTTACTGTCACACCCCCGCTAAAAGCGGAAACACGGGAATGTAACAAGACGGGATCGTCATAACACATGGTAAGCACTAGAGATGCAATATAATAAATGATGACACGCGTGTCATGATGACACCCGACAATAAAGGACTTGTATTGTGTTTAGGCAATATTCACGACAACATAGCCATAGGCACAAAATGTTAATTGATTCACATAAGCAGACTACAACAAATGTTTCCAAAATGTATGTTTGTCAAGTATGTTCAGTCTAAAAAATGCATCCTAGGGTCTCCACTAAGGCAGCACACCTAGATCTTCAAATAACATTGTCACCTGAAAAGATATGCTCAAAATGGTCAACAAAATTATTGGTGAGCTCACAGGTTTAAATTGTAAATAAGTAATTGATGCTGTAATGTAATTGTTGTGGAATACCGTGAATACATTTATAAGTAAGCAAAATCCATGACATGAGCTTTACAACCAAACCTAACGACGTACACACGGAATCTTGTCGGAATATATTCACCCAAGGCCCGTTCCTCGCGACTGTTGGTACTAACTAGTATACCAACAAACGAGGGTAGGGGTGTCAACCCAGTAGTACTATACCTATCCGTCGGTTCCCACACTGGAATTAAATGGTTGTAAAGAAAGAACCACACAGCAGACCCAAGCATGTATCAGATAAGTACTTACAAAACAGTATCATGTTGATTCCAAGTATGTAAATTGTATGTAAGTTGTACAGCATAGAAAATGGGTGAGCATACTTTTCCCCTATGTTTGTAAATGATTGAAAAGTTGTATAAGCATAAAAAGGGGCCACAAAACTCACTTGTTAAGTGGTAAGTATGGGTGATCGAAGTTTCCTAAATGTTGTATGTAATGAATGGTCAATCACCTATGGATAGTTATTGTTAAGCATTAATGATATGTATAAAGCATATAGTAACGTTCGGTATGTATCGGGTTGGTCGCGTATAACACACACAAGCTAACACGCGTATTAGATCTTATGTAGATCCAAGTGCTAGAAACCGTCGCCATTGCCGGTGATATGGTGTAAAAGATCCATTATTATGAGAGAAGTATTTGTTAAATATTAGTAGTTATGAATCGGTTGTTGATAATTGTAAAATGTTAGGTTGATTTGATTTGGAATAGTATTTGTAGCCTTGATAGCGTTGACTTTAATCTTTGTGGTCGAGCAATGACAATTGTGTTGATATTACCTTATCATCACACGACATACGAGAAGGAATTCACACACACAACAACTTCAGTCGCACAACAGGACCAGACGCCCAACTCAACACTCTATTTGTACGAATCAACCCTCATTCGTACGAATCAACTTCATTCGTACGATTTGAACCTTCATTCGCACGACTGGCATTCAGTCGTACCACACAACACTTAATCGCACAACTCAACCTCCACACGCACGAATCAACCTTCATTCGTACGAATAAGCTTCATTCGTACGATTGAACCTCCATTCGTACGATTGGCATTCAGTCGTGCGATACACGCACAATCGCACACATTCATTCGGTCGTAGACTAAATCGCATGCATACACTCATCCGCATTGACGCAATCGCACACATACATTCGATCGCACGACTCAATCGCAAGACATACCCAGTCGCACAACTCAGTCGCACGACTTACCCAGTTGCATGGCTTAGTCGCATGACAGATCGAGTCGCCAAAATGGCAGATTCACGACTGCAGAAGTGCAGAGCAGCCTTTGGCTACTCCGAGCACGAGTTTTACAGAAGAAGGACATCCAGAAACACACTACAAACACACACAAACAAGAATCACACGCAGAAAGACATCACACGCACCCACGCGACCTCATGTGTTCGGGTTGAACCCGAACACCCAAAACCCTAGTTTGGATAGCAGAAAAACAAGCAAGAAAGGGACAACCAAGGTCGTCTACCTGCAAGGGTGGAGTAGACTAGGATGTAGATGAAGTCTAGATGACGAAAACGAGACGAAACGGGGCGGTTTTGGTGGAAGGAAGGAGGAGAAAAATGGAGATGAAGAAGATGAAGAAATGAGGCTAGGGCTGGAAATGGGGTTTATACACCCAGCCTTAGTTTGGAAAATGACACAATTAGTCTCTACACTTAGCCCCCGAGTTTCCCAAATTTGTTTCGGTTGAAAACGGCTTTAATAGGTTAATTATATTGATGATAAAAATATATTTAATGATAATTCGTAACTTAAAAATGGTTTTATTAATGAAGATAATATTATTTAAAACGATATTTTTAGTGATAACGACGACAAAATTTGTTAAAGTTTTAAGCATAGACGTTCACGATGAAAGCGAAAGCATAAAGTTGATAACGCAAGTATGATATCCACACAAGGAGTTAATAAAGATGAGGAATGAACGATCAAAGAAAAGTTAACGAAAAGGCGTGTTAGTTGATGGACCTTGAGATGACGGATGTTACAGTATCCCCCAGTTGAGAGAATTTCGTCCCGAAATTCAGCTGGAGTTAGTTCCAAGAGTGTCATCCTCGAATAGATGTGGATATTTAAGTTTCATCTGGTCTTCCCGTTCCCATGTAAACTCTAGCCCTCGTTTTGAATTCCATCTCACGCGAACAATTGGTATTCTACGACACTTTAATTGCTTGACCTTTCGATCCATGATCTCAATGAGGTCCTCAACAAAATGAAGCTTTTCATCAATCTTAATGTCCTCAATTGATACGTGAAGTGATTCATTAGCCAAACACTTCTTGAGGTTCGACACGCGGAAAGTATCATGTACGCCGCTGAATTCTTGTGGCAACCTTAATCGGTAAGCCACTGGACCCATTCTTTCTGTAATCTCGAATGGTCCTACGTATCTTGGGGCTAACTTCCCTTTCTTTCCAAACCGAACAATTCCTTTCCAAGGAGATACCTTGAGTAAAACTTGATCCCCAACATTAAATTCTAGAGGCTTCCGACGGTTGTCGGCATAGCTCTTTTGGCGATCTGTGGCTGCTTTTAGTCTATCTTTGATTTGGAAAATCTTGTCGGTTGTTTCTTGAATGATCTCTACGTCTGTTAACTGACTTTCACCAATCTTGGCCCAACAAACGGGTGATCTACATTTCCTTCCATACAATGCTTCAAATGGAGCACATCTAATGCTGGTATGGTAGTTGTTGTTGAAGGAGAACTCAATCAACGGTAAATGAGTGTCCCAACTACCACCAAAATCAATTACACACGCTCTCAGCATGTCTTCTAACGTTTGTATAGTTCGTTCACTTTGGCCACCTGTCTGAGGGTGATAGGCGTTACTCATGTCTAATCGAGTGCCCATCGCTTTCTGTAGTGTCTGCCAAAATCGTGAAGTAAATCGGCTGTCATAGTCGGATATGATTGACACCGGTACTCCGTGTCTTGTCACGACCTCTTTTATGTACAATCTCGCCAACTTATCCATTTTGTAGTCTTCTCGGATTGGCAAGAAATGTGCTGATTTCGTCATTCGATCCACTACGACCCATATCGAGGCATGCCCGTTGCTCACTGTAGGGAGTTTGGTAATAAAATCCATAGCTATGTTCTCCCATTTCCACTTGGAAATTTCAGGTTGCTATAATAATCCCGATGGTTTCTGATGTTCAGCTTTAACTTTCGAGCTGGTCAAGCATCTGCTGACGTACGTAGCAATGTCTTTCTTCATGCCTGGCCACCAATATAGATCTTTAAGATCGTGGTACATCTTGTCTGCACCAGGGTGAATAGAATATCGCGTCTTGTGTTCTTCATCCATGACTAAGGTACGTACACCTCCCCATTTGGGTACCCATATACGGTCCATGAAGTACTGTACACAATCGTCCTTGCAAATCATTTGTTTATGCAACCCTTGGAATTCTTCTCCTGTAAGGTTTACTTCTCTCAACGCCTCACTTTGTGCAATTTGGATCTGAGCTTTCAAATTCGTTTGAATAGTCAAACCCAAAGCTCGAGCATGTAGTGGTTTCACGTGTTCTTTGCAGCTTAAAGCATCGGCCACCACGTTAGCTTTCCCCGGATGATACCAGATTTCACAATCATAGTCACTAAGAAGCTCTACCTAGCGTCGCTGATGCATATTAAGTTCCTTCTGATCCAGGATATGTTGGATGCTCTTATGATCTGTGTAGATGATGCATTTGGTTCCATACAGGTAATGCCTCCATATCTTGAGTGAAAATACTACAACACCCAACTCAAGATCATGAGTTGTGTAGTTCTTTTCGTGCACCTTAAGTTGTCGCAAAGCGTAAGCAATCACCTTATCCTTCTGCATTAGTACACATCCCAATCCTTGATGTGAAGCATCGTAGTATACCACAAAATCATCGGTTCCGTCTGGGAGGAAAAATATCGGTGCGTTGCACAACTTCTCCTTCAATGTTTGAAATGCTTGTTCTTGTGCATGTCCCCAATCAAACTTCTTGTCTTTTTGAGTCAACAATGTTAACGGTTGGGCGATCTTCGAAAAAATCGCGATGAAGCGATGATAGTACCCAGCCAATCCTAAGAATTGCCGTATCTCTGAAGGTGTCTGGGGTGCATCCCATTTCTTCACCGCTTTGGTCTTGCCAACATCTACATGAATCCCATCCTCGTTAACCACATGACCCAAAAACTTCACTTCCCGCAACCATAATTCACATTTCGAGAACTTGGTGAAAAGTTTCTCTTCCCGTAACAGTTCCAGTATTGACCGAAGGTGTTCTTCATGATCCTCTTTCAATCAGGAGTAGATAAGTATATCGTCTATGAATACGATCACGAACTTATCCAAATAAGGTTTACACACCCGATTCATTAGGTCCATAAACACAGCTGGTGTGTTCGTCAACCCAAATGGCATGACCAAGAACTCATAGTGCCCATAACGAGTTCTAAATGCTATTTTTGGTATGTCATCCTAGAAAACCCTTAGTTGATGGTATCCAGAATGAAGGTCGATCTTTGAGAAATACGAAGCTCCTTGCAGCTGATCAAACAGATCGTCGATTCTGGAGAGAGGATACCGATTCTTCACGGTTAACTTGTTCAACTCACGGTAATCGATACACATGCAAAATGACCCATCTTTCTTTTTGACAAATAATACCAGTGCTCCCCATGGTGAGTGACTCGGCCGAATAAAACCCTTCTCCAGTAGTTCCTGTAACTGACTAGATAATTCCTGCATTTCAGATGGCGCTAACCGATATGTCATCTTTGCTACCAGTGTAGCTCCAGGAACCAACTCTATGTGAAATTCCACCTGTTGTGGAGGAGGCAAGCCAGACAAGTCATCAGGGAATACATCTGGGTAGTCCTATACCACTGGAATAGCTACCAATTTCCTCTCTTCTTCTTTCTTTTCTACCACATAAGCTAGATAAGCATAGCACTGTTTTCGTAAACTCTGGCTTGCTTTCATGCCGGAAATAAGCTTTAAGTTTCTTCCCAGTTGTTCTCCCTGAATTCTGAGTACCTCCCTATTTGACATGGGGATTCGTACTACTTTGTCTCGACAGAGAATCTCAGCTCCGTGCTTTGACAACCATTCCATTCCCACAATCACGTGAAACTTCCTAATTCAAAGGGTATCAAGTCTATATCGAAGGCATGGTCCTCCGATATAATGGAGCATTTTCTAATAATCTCATTGGCCAGTACAACCCTACCATATGCCATTTCTACAGAGTAGTTAGTTTCTAGCCTACTAGGACTCAAATCAAGCAATTGCACAAACCAGAATATATAAAGCTATTGTCTGCTCTAGTATCAAATAATATAGATGTAAAGTGATTATTGAGTAAGTGCGTACCCATGACAACATTCGGGTCCTGGCGGGCATCGTGGGCTTCAATGATGAATGCACGTCCCCGAGCCGTATTTCCTTGGTTTGTCGGGCCTTGATTTCCAGCTATGGCCTTTACCGGTTGCTGGTTGTTCCCTTGCTGACCTGGTGCCCGATTCAGTCTAGGCACATGTTTCTGTAGTGGTCAGGGCCTCCATACTCATAACATCCTCTGGCGTTCCTGATGGGGTTAACCGCGTTGACCGGTGCCACCAGATTCGGCGCCACCCTGCAGTCTTTGGCTAGATGCCCCGGGCGTCTACAGTTCACACACACCCGGCACGGCATTGCTGGGGGATGATCGAAGTTGCACCTATCACATTTGGGGTGTGGTCCAACATACTCTCTCCTGCCCTGCGTCACGGCCAAAAAGTTTCTGGTTGTCTTGGCCCTTTTGTCAAACTTCCCGGAACTCAACCGGCTCATTTCCCCAACATCCTTTCTCTTCTCTGCTCCTCTTCCCAATACCCCTGTTCTTACCATCTCATCAGTCAGAGCGCCAGCCTTCAGAGTTACGCTATGGATCGTAGGAGGAGCAGTTGTTGTTACCATTGCTCCGATTTGAGGCGCAAGTCCATAAATATACCTCTCAATCCTTTTTGATTCCGGAGTGACTAGATGTGGAACCAATCTTGCCAACTCATGAAAACGGTCAGTGTAAGCTGCGTGCCCAGCCCCCACCATAGCATGATTCCGGAATTCATGCTCCAGTTTCTGCATCTCGTTGAGGGGGCAGTATTCCTCTGTGATTAAGGCCTTAAACTAATCCCATGACATCTGCGTCGCCCATTCTCTTCCTCTTGCTTAAACCTGAGTGTTCCACCAAGTTAGCGCCTTGCCCTGCAGTGAACACGTGGCATACTTGATCTTTTGGCTGTCGAGGCACTCACTGATATCGATCACTGCCTCCATCTTCTCAAGCCATCTGGTTAGGGTTGTTGCACCCTGAAAGGATCATACATGCCAACTCAATGGGTAAATTGATGATTGCTCAGCTGGAATCCCACAAGTCCAAGATGAAATGCGGATGAAGATCTGCAAGGAAAATAACAAGTGTTATCTTCCGCATTAGTTAATGCGGAAAACATAACTCTGATGCGGACAAGTGTTTACTCTTCCGCATTGACTAATGCGGAATACATAATACTAATGCTGAAGAACAAGTTACTCTTCCGCATTGACTAATGTGGAAGAACAAAAGAAGATGCGGACAAGACTTTGCTCATCCGTATTGACAAATGCGGATGACCAACCAAATGCGCATAAGTATTTGTTCATCCGCACTAACCAATGCGGATGACCAACTTACTATTGTGGAAGATCAAGTGGAGATGGTGATCAAGATTATCTCATCCGCATTTGTCAATGCGGATGAACAAGCAGAGATGCGGATCAATACTTAGACTAGTTTCTGATGTAATAAGTCATGGGTAGTTTAGTCATTTTGTAAAGGCATTGTATCTGCCTATAAATAGCATAGTTGACCTCGTACTGAGGCGACAGCCGATAGATAGAGAATTTTTGTTGTAATCGTTCTCTGTAATTTATCAACTTTCATATATCAATACAAACAACATTTATAAGTATCTTTCTTGCTTTGAATGTTCTTTGATTGTTTGTTTCCGCCACTCAATCATTGACTTGATTATCATATTTGATTCACTGTAAGAATATCACTCTTACTCAACCCCAGTCAATTGGTTCAGAGCTTTGGTTCTCGATTCTCTTTCAGATCTGCGCACAAACTGAATAGAACTCAATTGATCTGGTAATCAAGTTGGTAGTAGTGGATATCATCATCTCTACTTAGTAAACAACAAGAATACTCCTGTCAAACATCAAGAAAATCATTACAGAACTCATTTTGAACCTTGAAAGAACTGCTTGAACAAGTTGGACTCATGAAACATAATCAATCTTAAAATTAACTAAATCTATACTTACACAAATCAACATGGATTCTAACAGTTACTCTGAACTTGGTCATACACCTAAACCTCCCATGCTTAAACACAAATCTGAGTTTAAACAATGGAGAATAAGGTTTGGAAATTATATCACAGGTGTAGATCCTGATTTTTGGATCTCAATATGTAAGGGTCCACATATTCCTGTTACTCTATCAACAGCTCAAGCTGCACTTTACAAGAATGCTAGAATACCAATTGAAGACTTAACTCTGGATGAAGATGACTATAAGAAGATCAAGATTGACCTCAAAGCATACTTAATCTTGACTCAAGCACTCAAGATGGATGTGCTAAAATGATTGGAAAAGTATGGAACTGCTAAAGCTGTTTGGGATGCACTAAAAATTATGTGTGAAGGAAGCAGTGAGGTTGCTGAAATTAACAAAGACAAGCTAGTCAATCAGTATGAAACCTTCCACCACACCAAAGGGGAATCCATATCAAAACAACTGCACAGATTTGTACAGTTGGTAAATGATTTGGAAATCATGGGAGTTTCTTACAATATTAAAGAACTTAACAAGAAAATGCTTCATAGTCTCCCTGAAAGCTAGAAGGAAAATGTCACAATGCTGAAAAATACTCTTGATCTTGAGAGTACCACTCAAGACATTATGATAGCCAAGATTGAAGCTTTGGAACTTGATGAACGAAGCAGAAACCTGAGTGGACCAAGAGTGATTGAGGCCTACAAATTTCCTTTAGAATCTCATTCTGTTGAAAATGCTTTCATCATAGAGGAAGATGATTTCATCACATCATAGAGTTTACAAGCTTGACAAAGCTCTGTATGGACTTCATCAAGCACCAAGAAAGTGGTATGAGACTCTATCATCCTTTCTTCTTGAACATGGGTATGAAAGAGGAAAGATTTACCAGACTCTCTTCAGAAGAATAAGAGGGAAAGACATGCTGTTAGTCCAGATCTACGTGGATGACATTATATTTGGCTCGACAAACTAGCAACTCTGCAAAGAATTTGAAGAACATATGCATTCAAAGTTCCAAATGAGTGCTATGGGGGAACTCACCTTCTTTCTAGGGGTGCAAGTCCAACAAACAGCAGATGGAATCTTCATCAACCAATCAAAATATATGGAAACGATGTTGAAGAAATTCCACTTTGCTAATTGTCAGTCTATGAGAACTCCTGTGGATACTAAAGTGAAGATTGGACCTGACCCTGAAGGCAAATCAGTGGATCAGACTAACTATCGATCAATGATAGGTTCACTTATGTATCTAATAGCCAGTAGGCCTGACATTATGTTTGGTGTTTTTGTGTGTGCCAGATATCAAGCTAATCCAAAAGAATCAGATGTGAACGCAGTCAAGAGGATATTTAGATATCTGAAGGGCAAGCCAGCTCTTGGGTTATGGTATCCAAAGGAAGGAGAATTTAATCTCTATGCCTACACAGACAGTGATTATGGAGGATGCAACTTCAATAGAAAATCCACTTTTGGCAGTTGTCAATTTCTTGGTCCCAGACTAGTATCCTGGCAACGCAAGAAGAAGACAAATGTGTCTGTGTCCACACCAGAAGCTGAGTATATTGCTGCATCAGCATGTTGCTCTCAAGTTCTCTGGATTCAAAACTAGATGCTTGATTATGGTTTTAACTTCTTGCACACACCAATTTCTATTGACAACACAACTGCTGTCTTTATAACTAATAATCCAGTTTAGCACTCAAAAACATACCATATTGGGATTAGATATCATTTTTTGAGAGACTGTGCTGAAAAGGGTTTAATCAAATTGATTCAAGTACCAACTGAAAATCAATTAGTTGATTTGTTTACCAAGGCAATTAAACCTAGTAGGTTTGAATTTCTGGTTCAGTCAATTGGCATGATTAACCTTGAGTAAAAACTATGAAAAACATCAAAAACAATTTAAAACATCAGAAAACCACAAAAAGAAATCAAGTTTAATGAAGAAAATAATTATTTGGGAAATGATATGATTACAGTCGTTATATCATTCACTGTGCTTAATTTCAAAATGTAAAAGACTGAAATGACTTACCAGATATGTTGGTAGGCTCAACTTGGAAGAAAAGATACATGTAGTGATGAATTAAAGACATTCAATTGTGAAATACTCATCACAAAGTATAGGTATGTATTGGCTTATCTGAATGCATGTGTGTGTAGTAGCCTAAACACACCAGGTAATGATACTTAATGAATCTCTTTCACCATATCATGTTTCATCTCTGTTTTGCTGAGCAAAGACCTGATGAAACTTGCACATAGTGCAGACGTCATGATCCAAAAGATTCCCAATGTGGAACACATCCAAAATTGGATGAATCAACAAAGTAATACATTCCAAGTGAATGAACAAAAGAATCCTATCATGGATCACCTTCCAAAGTGAAGTGAAAAGAATCCCAATGTGGATCAGCATGAAAAAGAATCAAATTAAAAGAATCCCAATGAGGATCAGTGAAAATGAGATTTCATGACTTAAGTAACCTGGTAAGAAAAGTTGTGAACAAGTTCTACCATGCATTGTATAATGAAGGTTGATCATTTCATGCTTTGTATGTGAGGTACACATTGAATAATAATCAACCAAAACATGATAAAAGTCATTTGCATCAAAATATCAACCAGGTATGGGTTTAAGAGGACAAACATACCTTTAATCTTTAAGTTCATAATCATGTCCATTTAATCATAAAGGATGCACATGTGTAATGTAAGACTGATATGATCCCATCAAAGAGATCTTTCTCTTCATTGTTAATATTAATCAAAATAATATTCAAAAAGTTTTAAATCTTTAAAGTTTCTCTCCAAATATGGATATAAACTTTAGGGGGAGTAATTTAAAATTTTTGAGTAAGTCTAAATTTTTGTTTATCAACTTAATTTTGAAAAAACAAAACAAAATGAATTTTAGTTGGTGTTGTTGCAATAACTTATACCATTATATCTCAGCTTTAGATTCTTAGAAGCATCATAAGCCCAAGATCTGTCAAAATTAGGAAACTTGTATTAATTGTGACATACAAGTCAATCCAAGCAAGAATTGACAACTTCAACAGCCAACTTCATAAGAAAAATCAATCAAGGACACCTCTTCATAAGATGAATACTCAATTCAATCACATTAACTTTTGATCAAGTTCAAAAGCTAATGCAGGTAAGTGCATTAGTTAATGCGGGTGAAGGTAACCCATGCATGTAACTAATGCGGGTAACAATATTTATTTTCAAGTGCAACTAATGCGGACAATGATTTTACTCTACCACATTAGTGTGTGAAGTAAATATGGAATTTACTCTACCGTATTTGATACAGTAACAAATGCGGATGAACAGGTCTCTATCGCATTTGTTACAGTGCAATGTTCTAGTGTCAACCACATTTGATATATTTGCACAAATGCTGATTGACTTTGTTCTATCGCATTTGCTACTGTGTACAAATACGGATAGGATAAAACAAGCAACTCTACCGCATTTGTTACAGTTGAACATAATCACAAGTTACTCTTCCGCCTTTACTACAACATGTGGATAACAAAAGGTTTCAAGTTTAACTTCCACATTTGCAACAATGCACAAATACGGATAGAATAAAAATTAAGAAACAAAACTTCCGCATTTGCAACCGTAGTGGAATGCGGACAGTCAGTCAAAATTTGTCCTCCGCATCTACTACAGTAACAAATGCGGATGACTAAAAGTAGCCAAATGCGGACTTTCAATGTCAAAAGTTTGTCTTCCGCATTTGCTACAGTCAAGAAATGCGGATGACCAAAAGTCAAACTGATTAACCTTCTGCATTTACTACAGTCAACAAATGCGGATGACCGAAAGTCAAACAAATTAACCTTCAGCATTTGCTACAGTGGTGATTGTATCTGCTTTTAAACTTATAAAATTTTTCAAGTTGTATTATTTGACTATTTCAAGGAATTCAAACGGGTCATCTAATACTTTTCAAATTTGAGAGACTTTATAGTGAGACAAGCGCAAACATACAGTACACCATCTTCAATCATCATCATCATCATAGACATTCAAAGATTTTGTTGCGATTCTTCTCAAAACATTCTTGTCATCGATTCAGAACTACAGTTATTTCGAAGATAAGGTATAATTTCAATAAAATTTTGAAACCAAGACCTGAGTTTCGGACTGTTAACCTAAATCAAACAATTAACTAGATAATAATGAAGGACACCAAAATCAAACTTATTAATGTGATGTAATACACATTTTCGACTTCAATAAACATACAAATTGTTAGGAATTCAACTGATATTGAAAACCTTGATAATCATGTTTACTGCGAAAAACAGAGCAAAGTTAAAAAGAAAAATGTGTAACAAATCAAAGTCACATAATCTATTGAATGGTTCAAACATTGAAACTGTGATTGTTAAATGACAAATTCACCATTTGCCATTACAACAATTCAACACAAATAACAAGCAGTCTTCCTTGTTAATTTATAATTTAAAGTCAAAAATGATAACTAACATACATGTCTTTTGTGCAGATTACATGGCAAATCTTACATGGAGCAAGCTCCATAACGTTAGCGGTTATTTAAACCCTGATGTCCCAAAAGCAGAAGGACTGAGAGACATCATCAGATTCAGCAATACCACAAGGATAGCATATGCCATCACAGTCAGACCAACTATCTATGAGAATCTCATAAAGTCTTTCTAGAACACAGCTGGGGTTGTTGAAGCTGATGGCATTAAAACACTTACTGGGAGAATTAACAGTGAACACACATTGATCATCAGTGAAGAGTCAGTTAGAAGATGTCTAAGGTTTGGTGATGATGCAAATGCTCCTTTGGAAATGAGTGATGAAGACATAACCACTTTCTTTGCTGAATTTGGTTATGAAGGAGGTTATGAAGCCAAGCAGATTGTTAAGGGATTGGTTGACTTACCATGGAGTTTCATTATTCATATGTTTTAGCATTGCTAGTCAAAGAGAAAGACAGGATGGAATGACATTCCAGTCCTCACATCATTAGCTATCTATGCTTTATGCACCAACATGCCATTCAATATGTCAGCATATGTTTTCAATGTCCTGGTTTCAAACATTAGAGAAGGATTAAGATACAAGTTTCTAAAGTATCCAAGATTCATTCAATGTCTAATTAATGAATCATTTCCTGAAATTGCAACTGAAGGACCAGTGCTTGACATTCCACACTATGATGCAAGATCATATAAGTATATAAAGAAGAGAGACCATATAAACTTTTATAGTGGGGCTCACACTCCTCTTCTGCCTTGGATGTTGCAACAGATAAATCAAGAAGCACAACCATCTCCATAACCTGCTGCTCAACCATCACCAATACAATCACCACAACCTGCAGCTCAACCATTACCAATACCATCACCAATACCATCACCAAAACCATCACCAAAAGCATCACCAATACCATCACCAATACTTGTTAGGTCTAGTTTCAGTAGATCTAGTTCATTATGTATTGGCTTAGTACTTGAATTAATATCTGTAATGAATGTTTGTAATTCATTATTGTGTAAGCATTAAATATATAGGTTAACCCATGTTGTGTGTGTTGATTTATGTATGGTTGCAGGTACAAACATTATCCTAGGTCAACTTATGAAATTGACCGTGTAAGAAACATCTACGGATGAACATTTTGTTCTTCCGTAGATATATTCCTTACAAGTAACTATTCATCCGAAGATCCTCTGCGGATGAACAACTAGAAGTGAAGAACAAGATTGCTTCGGAAGAACAAGATTGCTTCGGAAGAACAAGATTGCTTCGGAAGAACAAGATTACTTCAGAAGAACAAGACTTCTGCGGAAGAACAATTCATCTACGGAAGAACAAACATCTGCGGAAGAACAAACATCTGCGGAAGAACAAACACCTACGGAAGACACTTTTCCTACGGAGTCCAAACACTTGTATAATGCAATTGTCACATGTCAACAAGTCAACAAGGCAGTTATGCGAATCCCAAGAAATCCGATGATTCCTTAACTGACACAAATCAAATCCCAAGAGATCCGGTGTTTTCTATAACAGAAACAACATTGTCTATATATATGGATCCTAGGTTTCGATTCAAGTAGGTTGTTTTAGATGATTAATTGAGCGACAACAGCATCAGTATTATAACCATCACTTCAAAGTCTCCCAATCAAACCCTAGCAGCCGTCATATCACAACACACTTTGATATCATTCATTCATTATACTTGTAATCATTAACATGTTCTAATGAAATACATATTAATCATTAACTGTGTTTTGCTACATGTGTTCTTGAACATTTATTGATATTTAAAATTATTAATAAACAATTAAACCAAATCAACATTGATTCCGCAAACGTTGACTTGCAATCGACTGACATTGATAATTCCTGTTCGCAATCCTTGGACACACAATTGGTATCAGAGCTGGAGTTGTTGGATTTATATTGATTTTGATGAGATTTTATGTTTAGTTTGCTGAAATTATTGAAGATTTGAAGAAAACTATGCAACAATCAATCAACATTAGGGTTGCGGCTGCCTCAAGATCAAAAAGTTGCGGATTTGGGGCTGCTTCAGAACCATTTGCGGCTGCCAAACAAGGATCAAACAAATGCGGATTATCGTTGCTTCCAATCCGAATGTGGCTGCCAATTATGGGGTGCAAAAGAGGCTGCCAAAGGCTGCTCTTGCGGCCGCAAAAGAGGATGCCAAAGGCAGCGTGCAAGGCAAGGCTTGCGGCCACATAGGGGCTGCCGATCAGGGATCTTCCGAACCACATTAGGGCTGCCGAATGGGGATGCCCACATTAGGGTGATGCGGCTGAACATGGCTGCCAAATGCGGCTGCCATGTAGAGCCTCATACGACATTAGGGACACCCTAATTAGGGTTGCCGAACCAAAGTTCGTTTGCGGCCACATTAAGGTTGCAAAATTAGGGTTTGCAACCTAGGGTTGGAAAATTAGGGTTTGCAACCTAGGGTTGCAAATGAGCTCGAGAACACAATTGGGTTTGTTTCTTGGGCTCCATCATTAAACAAAAAAACATTAGTTGGAACTGGGCTCAAGCGTTGAAGATTGGGCTTATGATCAACAAAACAAATTTGGGCTTCATATTTGGGCTCCATTATTAAACAAAAACATTAGTTGAATTGGGCTCAAGTGTTGAAGATTGGGCTTATGATCAACAAAACAAATTTGGGCTTCGTATTCGGGCTCTCATCAACAAAAACAAAAACAAGTAACATTTATACACAATATAGTGGTACCAAAGTTTTGAAGACCTCGCTTTCGCATCAACAACAATATTTCTTAACTTTGGAGAACTATTCAACAAAAACAAGATCAAGCTTCAATTCACATTGGAAATCTACAATTTAGGGGGAGTATTGTTGGGTATTCTACCTTGGAACAAATTGAAGATTTCAATATTATTAAAGTTGAAGACTTGAAGCACAAAATCAACAAAAATATTAGCCTAGGGTTTGTTTTGTAATTATTGTAAATACTAGACTAGTATATATATTAGCACATATTATCATTGTAAAGGGTGACTAATTCACCACTTGTTAGGGTGAATTAGGTTCATCACCAACAACATCATATCATCATCCTTCATGGATGATGATTTCAACAACATATCAATAAACACCAAACATTAAACACATTGGTGTTCTTCATCGTGTTCATCATTATATTCTTCATCATGTTCATCATTATTATATTTTGGCATCTAATCATTCAAGTTCTTGTCTTTATCAATATGAATCCTAAGATCCATGCTCATTGTTCCCGTTCATATCAACTTAAATTACTGTAAAAATTTATAGTATAATCTACTTAGTGTGTCTCAAATCTGTGATCAAAATTATACCACATTGTTTGATAATACTAATGGTTACATTCTTAAGCCAGGATTTATTGTTCCAGAAGATTGGATCTTCCTCAAAGCAGTAAGAAAAAGAAACACTTATGTTTTGGATATGAACAACACTTCTCTCACAAAACATGAAACATGCCTTATATCTAAACTATCAGAAGATTTGTCTCAATTATGGCATAGAAGGCTTGTCCGTTCTAACATGAAAAACATGAATAAATTGGTGAAAAATGATCTGGTCATTGGATTGCCAAACAAAGAGTTTCATTGCTCAACTCACTGCTCTTCATGTTACAAAGGAAAACAACATAGAGTGTCACATAAATACAAAACTATCAATTCAAATACTACACCACTCAAATTGCTTCACATGGATCTGTTTGGTCCTATCAATGCGATGAGCATTGGAAAAAGGCAATATTGTTTGGTGATAGTTGATGATTTCACAAGATTCACATGGGTCTTTTTCTTAAAACAAAAGAATGAAACATCAGAAACATTAATGGAGTTTGTGATCAAGATTGAGAATCAACTTGATTCAAAAGTTAAAATTTTTAGGAGTGATAATGGTACTGAATTTGTCAATTTTGAACTAGATTCCTTTTGCAGGAGCAAAGGTATTGCAAGACAATTCAGTGCACCAAGAAATCCACAACAAAATGGAGTAGCTGAAAGAAGAAGCCAAACTCTCATTGAAGCTGCCAGAACAATGCTAGCTGATTCACAATTACCCATCACTTTTTGGGCTGAGGCTGTGAATACTGCATGCAATGTTCAAAACAGAACATTAATTGTCAAAGAACATAACAAAACTCCCTATGAGCTCTTATTTAAAAGAAAACCATACATAGGATATCTGAAAGTATTTGGATGTCACGTAACTATTTTAAACATGAAAGAGTCATTGGGAAAATTTCCAGAAAAAGCATATGATGGTTTCTTTGTTGGATACTCTTCAACATCGAAATCATATTGGGTTATATTCCGCAACATAACATTGTGGAAGAGACTCCTAATGTGGCTTTTGATGAATCTGTATTTACAAAGTCAGTTAAAGGTTCATCATTGTTGTTTGATATAGATGCTTTAGCCAAATCATTTAACTATGATTATTTGAACAATGCAGGATCTAATGAAGTGTGTTATCCATTTGTTCCACCTTTTATGACTGAAGTAACCTTATCTGCTGATCCTCCAAGGATACCCCCATTCTTGGATGAAAACACTTCAGATACTACATTTGGAAACAAACATGCTGCACCTGGAGATGTGAATGATGTGCTTTCAACAGATCCAGGCTCTCAAGTGAATGCAACAAATCTTGGAAATGATTCATGTCCTCAATTAATATCCGAAGAAACTTCTACGGAAGAGCAAAATGCTTCTGGAGAAATTCCTGCGGAAAAGCAAAATCCTTCCGGAGAAGTTCCTGCGGAAGAGCAAACTATTTCTGTTGGACCAAAAGAACCAATGAGCCAGATCAGAAAAACCTTTAAGTCCCACAAGACATCACAACAACTGCTGAAGACTTGATCAGCTGTTTGACAAAGTCTGAAGATCAACAGCTGAAGACTAAAGTACTGAAGACTTCAACAGCTGAAGACCAAAGTCTGAAGATCAACAGCTGAAGACTAAAGTACTGAAGACTTCAACAGCTGAAGATCAAAGTTTGAAGATCAACAGCTGAAGACATCAGCTGATGACAACAACTGAAGTTCAAGAAGTCCAAGTACTGAAGCCTTCAGAGTTTGTCACAACAGCTGAAGAAGCATTCTTCAGTTGTTGTGATGGTTTCCTTTCAGTAGTTTTCTTTTCTATTTCAGTACTTGTAAAACGACAGAAGAGCATGTTTTTTAGTGGTTGTTTCAGTAGTTTCTTTTCAGTAGTTGTAGTGATAATTAACACTTGGTATTTTTGTAAGAAGATGTTAGCTGTTTGACATCTTCAGTAGTTGTGTTAACTTTCAGTAGTTAAATAACATTAGATGTCACTGTCAAGTGACATCAGCTGACGTCAGCTTCCCTTATAAAAGGAGAGATGACCTAATTGTAACTTAGTGCGAAAGCCAACCGAAGCATGTATTGAATGAATATATTCCTTTTGGCAGAAATTCTCTCTCTATAACAAACACTGTTTCATTGATAAATTTCGTGTGTTCTTGTTTAAATTTGTTAATTCGTGGGCTCATTCCGCTGCAAATCCAATCTAATTGATCAAACTAGATGCTGAGATCCTAACAAATGGTATCAGAGCAGGTTAATCATTGGTCGATTTAACAATTGATCATTGAAATTGTTCTTTTGCTATCTACGTTTGATCGAATTAGCAAATTTGCAAGAATCGGTTATAGAGATTGAGTTTCTGTTGCTTCTTGCCACTTTGTTTGAGGTTCTAAGTGGTTTTGAGCTAGATTTAATTTGTTTACCTTGAATTTGTCTGAATTCTGAATATGACTACTCCTTCTAATGACCCTCACAATACTGGTTCCTCAACCAAGCCTCCGATGCTGGTTAGGACTGAGTATAACATATGGCAACGAAGAATGCTCCATCACTTGTCTGTTAACAGTTCAGGTTGTTGGACATCTGTGGTACATGGTCCACATAAGCCTATGGTGAACAATCCGGAAACCAACCAAATGGTTCCGAAGAAGAAGGAACAATACTTTGATGAGGATCGAAAACTGTTTGAGATTGATGCTAAAGCTCATGGAATTCTGGCCATGGCACTGCCTAATGAAATCTATTCTGGGCTTATGCATCATGAAACTGCTCATGACCTCTGGAAGGCACTAAAAGAACAATTTGGTGGTACTGATGAGGTCTTAGCAAACAATAGGGAAATACTTGCCCAACAATATGAGACATTTGCTCATAGGAAGGGTGAGACTCTGACTCAACAGTTTGAGCGTTTTTCATGTTTGATCTCTGAGCTGAAAATGGTCAAACATGAATACACTAATAGCTAGATGAACCACAGATTCCTCAGATCACTGCCTGAGAGATGAGACACATATACAATTGTCCTACGCTCTAATGCAAATCTGGATAGCCTATCTCTCACCCAACTTCATGGGAAACTGCTTACATTTGAAAGAGAGATAGAGCAGAAAAGGAAACTGGCATCATCAGGAAAGCTCACTGAAGACTTTGTACGAGGGAACACTGCCTTGGTCGGTCATGAGTCAGAATATGCTGCATCAGAAAGTAATTATGATGAGCATATAAATTTCTCTTCAAACAGTTCTGATCATGCATTTGTGAGTGTTGATAGTCAGTCAGGCTGTAATAGTGACAATTTGTGCTTCATTATGGATGATTTGAATGGTATAGCTGATGATGACTTAGAAGAGATGGATATTCTAAGCCAAATGGCCTTGATTAATATCAGATCTCAGAAGTTCTACAAGAGAACTGGTAGGAATTCCCTGGACTCTCTGGCAAAACCAAAGTTGGTTTTGACAAGAGTAAGTTGAGGTGTCACAAATGCCACAGGCTTGGGCACTTTGCAAGAGAGTGTAGATCATCTGGATCTAACTCCTCTACACCCTTTTTGACTTTCCAAGTAATATTCAACAAAACAGAGGGCAACATCCTGCTAGTTCTGGTCACCAATCACAACCTCTATCTCCTGCATATTTTGTCCCTCAGGGTCCAATGTCATATCCATATCCCTGCTATTACATGCCACAAACCAGTCAAGTTCAAGTACCCATTGCTCAACAACCACCTGCTCTTCCTGAGCCTCAACCTTCCCAATCTCATCAACAATCTCAACCTCAACAACACAGCTTTTTCACCCCAGGAGTTGTTGACTGGAGTAGTTTACCAGATGATATGTCTGGTCATGAACAACTATTTTCTGGTGCTGGTCAACATGGTGGTGAAAATCCTTTTGGAAACCTTGCTCTTATGGCCTTGGAGTCTGGTGATACCTCATCTTCTAATGCCTTCACACCACAGGTATCACAGGTATCCTCTGAGGCCAAAGCCAAGCTATGTTCTGAAACATGCATAGCCACATTTGCATCTATTAGAGAAGCAAATGTAGCTTTAATTAACAAGAACAGTGAGCTAGAACAAATAATATCCAAGTCGGGTTATACCCAAATAACAAGCTTTGCAAACACAAACAATTATTTAATTGACGATATGATCATGCAATTAAATAAACACACCATATTTAGAAAATAGGTTTTCTAATTAATTGCATATGAGATGGAACAACTTATTAGGATATTTTGTTCAAGAATATTATTTGTAATGTTATCTAAGTAGGTTAGATAACATCAAATAACAAAAGGGTGTATAACTTATATAATTAAATGGTTAATTATATAAATTATTTAGTGACGTGTTGTATATTGTGTGTGTGCATGTTTAAGAGGGAAACCCTCTTTTTAAAAGTGTTTTTTTCGGCCGCCCAAGCAAGGGGATTTTTGCCCCCTTTTTCCTTGAAAACACACACACACACTTAACTTGTCTTACACCCAAAAGATTAACCTCTCATAAGACATGCAATAAACCCCAAGATCAAGAACTCTTTTCTCTCTCTCTCTACAAGTTTCGAAAGGCAGCAGAAAGAAGGAACTATTTTCGGGTTTTTGGTGTTGTTTTGGTGTTGAATCTCCCTAACAAGAGGTGCTTGCAAGGAGGCTTGGGGTATACAAGCTTGAGGGATCCTCTTTTTGGAGCCTTGGCCGAGATTTTGAGCATTCATCATCCTTCTTCTCTTGGTCGATTTAGCTGTTGGAAGGAGGTAGTTTGGCAGCTTGTTTGGTTGTCACATTATGAATGTTTTGTGTGTTTATATAGCTTGCTTATTCACATATTAAAGATCCTTTTGATTTGGGTTTGATTTTCCATCTTTAAACATCATTAAGAACATGAAATTTTCAGATTATAAACATGTTATAATGCTTTACTTCCGCTGAGTTTTTCAGAAAGTTTAAAAGGTTAAACTTGTTTATTTTGTGTTCTATCAAACCCATCACCAAGGACTCCAGAACAAAATGGAGTAGTAGAGAGAAAGAATAGGACCCTAATTGAAACTGCAAGGTCCATGTTGGCTGACTCTGGTTTGCCACTGACCTTTTGGGCTGAAGCTGTTAACATAGCTTGCTATGTGCAGAATAGAGCGTTAGTAAATCAGAGGTTGATGAAGACTCCATATGAAGTTCTACATCATTTGGCTCCTTTAATTTCATTTTTCAGAGCCTTTGGGTGTCCTTGTTTCATTCTCAACACAAAGGATCAACTCCACAAATTTGATCCTAAGGTGGATGCAGGGTATTTTGTTGGTTATTCATCTACTTGCAAGGCATATAGAATCTTCAACTGCAGAACAAAGATAGTTGAAGAGACTCTACATGTGAAGTTTAATGAATCTCCAAACGACAAGATTCCACAAAACCCTGTGGAGTTATTTGATTTGGACATACTGCAATATGTTCCTTATCAGGCTTCAGCTGTTGCTCCTGTCAACAGTTCTCCACCTGGTGGTATTGATGATGATGATGATAATATCAATACTCACCTATTCAAGTTTAGTGATCACCTGCCTGAGTCCACTAAACTTGATGTTCCTATAGCTTCAGCAGTTCCATCCACAACAAATGCTGATGAGATCTCTGATTCCTCTACATCTTTTGATTTGCCATCTCATTCTTGGTTTCAAGAGTCTGCATCACCATCTGCTGCTGCTGAAGGTCCTACAAACACTTGCACGGATCTCATTGTTTATCAAGAGCTGAAGAATCACCCAATGTCTCAAATCATTGCTGATATCAATGCTGGAGTTTCAACAAGAAGTCAATTGTCCAATTTTTGCTTCTATGCTCTCTTCATTAGTCAGCAAGAGCCAAAGAACTATCATATTGCTTTAAGGGACAATGGATGGGTTGAAGCCATGCAGCTTGAGCTACTTCAGTTCAACAAGCAGCAAGTGTGGGAACTGGTTCCTCTACCCCCAGGTAAGTGTGCAATAGGCACTAAATGGGTGTTTAGGAATAAAACAGATGAAAATGGGCTTATTATTAAGAACAAGGCCAGGCTGGTTGTTCAGGGGTTTGCACAGGAAGAAGGTATTGATTATGATGAAACCTTTGCTCCTGTAGCCAGATTGGAGGCAATTAGATTGTTCTTAGCCTATGTTGTATTCCACAATCTTAAAGTTTTTCAAATGGATGTTAAAAGTGCATTTTTATATGGTAAAATAAAAGAAGAGGTTTATGTGTGTCAACCACCAGGTTTTGAGGATAATAAACATCCAGATTGGGTATACAAGCTTGATAGGGCTCTTTATGGGTTGAAACAAGCTCCTAGAGCATGGTATGAGACATTATCAAATTTTCTTCTTCAAAATAATTTCACTAGAGGCTCCATAGATAAAACTTTGTTCATTAAGAAGGTGGATCAGCATAAGCTACTTGTTCAAATTTATGTTGATGATATTACTTTTGCATCCTCTGATCCCCAGTTGTGTGATGATTTTACCAATTTAATGCAAAAGAAGTTTGAAATGAGTGCAATGGGAGAATTACAGTTCTTTTTAGGATTGCAAATCAAACAAAAGGCTGATGGGACTTTCATTCATCAGTCTAAATATCATGTTTGCAACTTGTGTTTGTGCTAGATTTCAGGCTGCTCCTAAAGAGTCTCATTATTAATGGACGGTGCTTCAGCTTTTTGCATTGTCAAGAATCCTGTCTAGCATTCTAGGACCAAACATATAGAGATCAGACACTATTTTATTAGGGACTTTTTTGAATAAGATCTGATTGATCCAAAGTTGTACCTAGTGCTGATGAGCTTGTAGACATTTTTACTAAGCCTTTGGATAGTTCAACTTTCCAAAACCTAGTGTTAAGGCTTGGTATGCTGCAGCTAGAATAAGTGACAACTACTGATGATCTCAGTAAGCAAGTACTGATGATCATTAGTATACATGTCACAAATAAGTACTGATTCTATTACAAACTACTGATGTAGGTATAACTACTGATGTTAGTAAAAACAGATAAGTACTGATGCCCTATGAAACAACTGAAAACAGCCAAAAAGACTGATGACTAAGTGTTGAGGACAGTATGAAATAGCTAAAAAACTAAGAATTGATGAAAACTACTGATGGGAATTTTCTCTTCAATTGTTTTCAACTGCTGTTTCATCTTAAACAACTGAAGCAAAACCAATGTCTTCAGTAGTTTCACAACTA
The DNA here is from genome assembly GCA_025506515.1 of Flaveria trinervia. Taxonomy (NCBI): domain Eukaryota; kingdom Viridiplantae; phylum Streptophyta; class Magnoliopsida; order Asterales; family Asteraceae; genus Flaveria; species Flaveria trinervia. The sequence goes on along the minus strand of CM046455.1, from coordinate 20,756,739 downwards.
CTGATCACTAACACCAAGTCTTCAGTCGTTTACAACAACTGATGACAAAACTAATGTCTTCAGTATTTTCACAACTATTGATGACTAACACCAAGTCTTCAGTTGTTTACAACAACTGATCACAAAACCATGTCTTCAGTAGATTCACAACTACTGATGACTAACACCAAGTCCTCAGTTGTTTCCAACATCTGAAGTCAAAACCATGGTTTTCAGTAGTTTTATAACTGCTGATGCCTAAAACCAAGACTTCAGTTGTTTCAACCTCTGAAGGTTAATACCACGTCATCAGTCATTTAAAACTACTGATGATTAACACCAAACCCTTCAGTTGTTTTATAACCCATACCCTATAAATACCTATCCTACAGAGCTTCATTCTCTCAAACCTAACGTTCAAAAACTCCGAACCTTCTCTCACATTAACGACGACCATGCAGCTTAAACCATGACACAACTGTGTTGCCTACCTTACCAAATCACCTTTCTGGATGAAGTTTGATACTGCCATTGATCTAATGGTCCATTCTCCATACAAAACGGCCTTCCTTATCAATCCTACCATTTATGCCGAATCCCTAAATCAGTTCTGGACGAACGTCACCCTTACCACTCGGGAGAATGACACCGAGTCTCTCCAGTCGTTCGTCAACTGCCGTAAGGTGGTCATCACTCCGGCAATCCTTCGCCAAACCCTACAACTGGATGATGCCACCTTCCCCGCTGGATATTCAAAGGGCACCACTGATCTGTCCTTTGCCCACCATGGATACCAGGGTAACCTCAACGCTTCTACCATCCTAAAGAAGCATTTCCATGATGCAGAGCGCCTTATTTTTCATATGGTGAATGTCTGTCTAGCCCCTAAGACTTCTTCTTGGGATCAAATGTCAACCAGGTGGCAGCAGGTATTCTTCTCTATCCTTGAGCAACAAAACTTAAATTTTTCTGAAATAATATTTCTTGAACTTAAGGATATGGCCTCAAAACCTATTTCTAACCGATGGATATTATATCCACGGTTCATAATGGCCATTATAGAGAACCAGCTGAAAGCTGAGGGACTTGTTGGCCTTGGAGTCCCTGCCATGGCTGTATTGCCTGAGGTATACTCGAGGCATAACTCAGACCAGTCACTCAAACAGGCTGCCAAGCTGCGAAAACCCACGCAGCTGGAACCCATAACCACCACCTCCAAATCTAACGTCCCCACCAAACCCAAACACAAGAAACCCAAAAAGGCTGCTCAGGGAGATGAGTCCCCTTAGGATGCCCCTGCAACACAAACGTAGGATATATCTACTGGACATAGCCCCCCAGTAGATACACGTACTCACCCAACCTCAATTGCTCAGGCTTCCTCTCACAGGAGCCTGCATCAACCACATTTGGGGCACCTATACATCTGGAACCTTCCTCATTTGAGGAGGTTGCCATTGAAATGCACCACTCTCCCCGGGTGCATGATCCAAATGCTTCTGCTAACCCACATCACAAGGGTTACATTGTTCCTTCTCCAAGTGTAGAAACAAAGATTTGAACATCTGGTGAGGCTTCCACTTCTCCTGCTTCAGCATATGATCAGGATGTAGTTGGTAACATCCATAAGACCTCACCAGAGGCAACTGCCAATGAAGGACATAGTCCTGAGGCAGGAAGTCCCCAGTACCAAGAACAACGGGCACATGCTGATACTGATCTACACTCAGAGCATGTACATCCTGATTCTATCAGGAGGTCAGGTGATTCAGCAAACACTGATGATGAACTGGGCTTCTTCTATGACGTTTTAGCCCAAAATACCATCCTAGAGAATGAGGTAAGCAGACTCAACGAGCTGATTGCCAAAATGTCTCAGGATCTAAGTCCATCTACCCCAATCCACCAACAAATGGCACCTTCCTCTGAAGGTCTCTTATACACATAGCCACTCCAAAACACTCAGCCACCTGCCTCTACTTCTGGCACTATCTCTCAGGGACAGAACCCCCCCTGAGCAAATAGCTGCTATCCTTCAAAATTCCTTACCTCTCATCACACCAATTATCACTGATATAGTGATTAAAACCCTTGACGAGAGGCTTTCCTCGGTTATCCAACCCTTGCTGGAGGACGTTGTGAGCAAAAGGCTTTCTGACAATCAAACCCTTGCAACCAATGCAACCAAAAAGGGGGAGATTCAGTCAGTGAAAGCAAAACGAAAGAGGATTGAAGATGGAAAGAGAAAGAAAAAGAGATAGAGGTGGCAAATGAGAAGGAGTTGGGTGTAGAGACTGAGAAGGAGAAGGAGAAGGAAGCTGAAATGGAGAAAGTGACTGAAGTACTAAAGACTTTCATGTCACATACAAGAAAAGGAAGAGTGGAAAGAAGGAGAAGGAGTTGGAGGAAATGGTGAAGGAAGCTGATGCCCAACACAGCCTATCAATGGATAACATCATTGATCAGCTGTTTAGGCAAGGTCATGACACTGAAAAACTTGACTCAGAAATTAGAAGATTGGAGATTGAAGAAATCCAGCAAGATGGGCAAGTTACAGTGTGTTGGAAAGGGAAAGGCTAGAAATCATGATCAGGTTCATAGCTAAGTATCTTGGAAGATCATTGATTGAAATCAAGTCATGGTCCAGGGACAGCATCTTGGCAATACCCACCAAGATCTGTTCGTCTGAAGGGCTGGTCATTAAAGCCTTGAATGAAGCTGGTGCTGGGAGCAGGACTAAACAGGTCAAATAATCTAAAGCCTCACTTACATCCAAAATGCTAGAATAACCTATCAAAATTCCCACACCAAAACCACCACAACCATAACCCACTAAACCAATTCCCTTTCCTACAAAACCAATAGCCGATGATGTACCCCAGAAGAGGAAGAGAAGGGTACTGAGGCTAGAAGAGGAAGAAGAAGATAATGATGAAGATGAAGACAGGCTGCCAATCTTAGCTATTATGCAGTTGCCTAAGGCCATAAGTCACCCTCCAACAATTACTCCTGAATCTTAAAGGCAAATTGTGAAAGTGAAGTTAGAAGAAGAAGAGCTTCACAAACAACATGATGAGGAATTATTGAAAAGAGTTGACAAAGCATACGCTCCACATCTTCAATCATCAATATGAAGAAACATGCTCAGAGATTATACACTCTCAGACATACATTTCAATATCAAAAAGAGAGAGTGAGGATTTGGCCTGATCCCAGGGTGTCTCATAGGATTCAAAAGAAAAATATTCCACAGAGATACATTGGCCAAGTAAAGAATATTGTAGATGAAGTGATCTCACTGGCCTTTGTAGTATCACCTTTGGAGATCCTAGATGACTTCAAGAAAGCCTATAAAGCTAAACTGACCCCATAAAAGATGCTGGAGAATAAAGTGGTGAAAAAGGGGTTAGTGTATAGGAGGCTTGAGGAAGTTAGAAAGAATGAGCTCCAGTTGTTCTTAGAGGGTATTCACCCAGATGAATTCGCATATAGAGTCATAACAACTGTGGAGCTAAAAAATGGGAAGCAGGTCAAATACCTCTCTGAGTACTATGGGCCAGAGTCACTCTTTGAAGGAGAAGCAGAAGAGCTACCATGGAGGAACAAGTAACCTTCCTTGAGGCCTATACAAGAGAGTCTTACAGACTCATAGTTGGGAAGTAGATCTCATGGATGGGGTAACAGCTCTGTGTCCAGTTCCCCAAGACAGAGTTCCCATCCATCCTTTGCCAAACAGATCATTGAGACTTCTTCCCAGGCCTGTGCTTACAAGGGTCACTTCTGAGCTGATCTAGAAGACAAAAAGACCAATCTTTCTGCCATAATAAGTGGGACATCTTCAATAAGCTTAAAGGTTTTGGCTGCATTGGTTCAGGGGGAGTTTGTTGGACCAAAAGAACCAACGAGCCAGATCAGAAAAACCTTTAAGTCCCACAAGACATCACAACAACTGTTGAAGACTTGATCAGCTTTTTGACAAAGTTTGAAGATCAACAGCTGAAGACTAAAGTACTGAAGACTTCAACAGCTGAAGACCAAAGTCTGAAGATCAACAGCTGAAGACTAAAGTACTGAAGACTTCAACAGCTGAAGACCAAAGTCTGAAGATCAATAGCTGAAGACATCAGCTGATGAAAACAACTGAAGTTCAAGAAGTCCAAGTACTGAAGCCTTCAGAGTTTGTCACAACAGCTAAAGAAGCATTCTTCAGTTGTTGTGATGGTTTCCTTTCAGTAGTTTTCTTTTCTATTTCAGTACTTGTAAAACGACTGAAGAGCATGTTCTTCTGTCATTGTTTCAGTAGTTTCTTTTCAGTAGTTGTAGTGATAATTAACACTTGGTATTTTTGTAAGAAGATGTCAGCTGTTTGACATCTTCAGTAGTTGTGTTAACTTTCAGTAGTTAAATAACAGTTAGATGTCACTGTCAAGTGACATCAGCTGACGTCAGCTTCCCTTATAAAAGGAAATATGACCTAATTGTAACTTAGTGCGAAAGCCAGCCGAAGCGTGTATTGAATGAATATATTCCTTTTGGCAGAAATTCTCTCTCTATAACAAACACTATTTCATTGATAAATTTCGTGTGTTCTTGTTTAAATTTGTTAATTCGTGGGCTCATTCCGCTGCAAATTCAATCTAATTGATCAAACTAGATGCTGAGATCCTAATAGTTTCCGGAGAAGTTCCTGTGGAAGAGCAAATTGTTTCTGGAGAAGTTCCTATGGAAAAGCAAAACAAAACTGGAGATACCCCTGCAGCCCATACAGGAGACTCTCATGACCATTCTTCTCATATGGAGCATTTTGATTATTTCTTAAACTCACAAGCTGAGATGAATCAGTGTGAGTCACTGGAAATGACTAACCTGGGATCATCTATACCAGTTGAATGAACTCCTTCAATGAGAATCCATAAGACTCATCCAATTGTCAAAATCATTGGAAATCCTGAAAAGAGAACTACAAGGAGTCAAAGTGTATAGCCAACCTTTGTCTCTTCAGTTGTTTTCTTTCTCAAGTGGTGCCTCCAAATATCACTGCTGCTTTAAAAGACAATAGCTGGATTGAAGCTATGCAAGAAGAGCTTCAGCAGTATAGAAAGCAAAAAGTATGGTCTCTTGTTGATTTACTTGAAGGTCAACATCCTATTGGAACAAGATGGCTATACAAAAACAAACTAGATGATAGAGGGATTATTGTAAGAAACAAAGCAAGGTTGATTGCACAAGGATACACTCAAGAAGAAGGAATTGACTATGATGAAGTTTTTGCACCAGTTGCAAGAATTGAGGCCATAAAAGTGTTTCTGACTTGTGCATCATATAAGAAGTTTACTGTGTATCAGATGGATGTCAAGTATGCATTCTTATATGGGAAGATTGATGAGGAAGTTTATGTATCACAACCTCCTGGTTTTGAAGATCCTCATTATCCCCATAAGGTATACAAACTAGATAAAGCTCTGTATGGTCTTCATCAAGCACCAAGAAAATGGTGTGAAACACTATCATCTTTCTTGCTCAAGCATGGCTACAAAAGAGGAACTATTGATCAGACTCTCTTCCTCAAATAAGAACATCAAGATCTCCTAGTAGTTTAAATATATGTGGATGACATTATATTTGGTTCAACTAATAAGAGATTGTGTGTGAATTTTGAAGAGCTGATGAACTTTGAATTTCAGATGAGCTCAATGGGTGAATTAACCTTCTTTCTTGGCCTTCAAGTTCATCAAAAATCAGATGGGATATTCATCAATCAAGAAAAATACATACATCAAATTCTAAAGAAATACAATCTTGTTGAAGTATCCTTATGCAAAACACCAGCATCAACAATTGATAAGATTGCTCCTGATCTTTCTGGAAAATCTATTGATCAAAAATTATAGATCAATGATAGGTTCACTTATGTATTTAACTGCCAGTAGACATGATATTATGTTTGCTGTGTGTGTATGTGCTAGGTACCAATCTGATCCCAATGAGTCTCATCTCATGCGGTTAAAAGAATTTTCAGATACCTTAAAGGAAAACCAGGACTTGGTCTCTGGTATCTAAAGGATGGTGACTTTACACTCTACTCATACTCAGACAGTGATTATGGTGGATGTAATAGTAACAGAAAATCAACAACCGGTGGATGTCAATTCATTGGACCAAGGCTAGTATCATGGCAGTGCAAGAAAAAACCAATGTTTCTGTCCACAACTGAGGCTGAGTACATTGCTGCTTTAGCTGGATATTCTCAAGTTCTTTGTTGCAAAACCAATTACTTGACTATGGTACAACTTCTTCAAACTTCATTTATATAGACAATTCTGCTGCTATGTTTATAACTGCTAATCCTGTGCAACATAGTAAAACAAAACATATTGAAATAAATATCATTTTCTGAGAGATTGCTCAAAAAATGATTTGATTAAGTTAGTCAAAAGGAGGAATACATCAAATCAGCTTGTGAGTATTCACTAAAGCCTTTGATTCAGTCAGATTTAACTTTCTGGTTGAGTTCTAGGCATGATTAACTTAGATTAATCAAGTCTAAACAATTAAAATACCATGTCTATGATGCTTCAGCATGACATATGTATGGGAAATTATAGTACAATAGCTTTGCTTATTTCTGAATTCATAAATAACAATAAATCTCAGCAAGTTTCTTGATATGTGAGTAGATTCATCTTGAGTGGAAACTAATCTGAGTGCATGCCAAACATAATGCTAAAGTGATTGTTTGTGGGAAACTTCATTTTGAGAATACAAGGTGAGTTTTTTTTGATGTGACCAATTCACTCATCTAAACACACTATATACCAACACTTTATAATAGCTATCTTTGCAAATCATACTCTCTGTTTTGTGTAACAAAGACCTGGGTGTATGATCACCATACTGAAATCAGTTACAAACGGTGAACAGATCATGATCCTCATCATCCCTCTGTTTTGTGTAAACAAAGACCTGGTTAAAGACACCTCTGTTTTACATGAGTAAAGAACTGGTGACCTGATGATGATTATATCTAAGCTCTCCAAGAATCCTATGTGATCAATTGTATATTATCTTGAGCTTTTACATCCTTGCATAATGAGATGTCAAATGCATCTCAAGATAGATCTTATAACTTAAAGTACATAGTTCATAAGTGTGAAAAAATGATGATTTGACTTGCAAAGGGAGGACAAAATCTTTGTAGTTGAATGTGAAGCCATACCAGTTATTTCTAAATCAACATAAAAACATGATAATCAACATGCCTAGTTACTACATGAGCCCTTGTATGGATTTAGTGGACAATATACTTGCAATCAGAACTTTGTTTAGGTATCAATTTAACAGATAACTATCAGGATGAGGCTTAGTATATAGTATGATCCCATCATGTGTCTATATGTCTGATCATTTCATACAGTTACAAATCATGTTATTCCTCTTAAAGAAATTTCTGATAAATGCTTAAATTCACCATTAATCACAAATTTAGGGGGAGTAGAATACATGAAGTTAAGTTTTTCAATCAGCAACATTGTCTATCTCATTATCAATTTGAAGGAATTGGAATCTGAGCATCATCTTAGCTTCTTGATACATGAAAATTTTTTCAAAATCATTTTAAGCTTTATTGTGCTAAATTGCCATGTATACAAAGCCTACAAAGTACTAAAGCAATAAATGGTTCTAACCAATGGACTTGGACCATACAAACAACAATATTTCTCTGGATTATGCTATCTTAAGCATCAGCAGAAGCTACAGTGCTATATAAGCATCAGCAGATGCTACAATATGGAAATTTTAAATGTTTATCCGTAGATTGGTAAACTACGGATGAACAAAGTTCAACAAATGTAATTTAATTTTAAATGTTCATCAGCAGATGTTGTCGATCCGTAGATGTTCTGCGGAAGAATACATTGAGGGTCCCATTTAATAAATGAGATAAATAAATGTGTCTGAGAGTATAAATAATGTGGTTTGACCTCTCAAATTCATTATTCGCTTTTTCAGTTCACTTTTCAGACCTAGAAAAACCCACTCTCAACAAACGTTTTCCCACTTTCTCAGTGTTAAATTTCACCAAATCAAAACATTAAACAAACACATATTTGTGTTCATAATCTGCTGTTATTAAGGTAAAACATGTTGTAATATTTAAGAATGAACCATTTGATTCTTGTTTATCTCACAACTGTTTGCATTCTCATATCAATAATGTGATTTTAACGAAGTCTTTTCCTTATGAACAGATGGATAATCGATTTGTGAAAGAACGCAATGTGTGTGCCTTCTTAAACCCTGATGATCCTGTCTCAGAAGGGTGTCAAGAACTTATCAGATATCTAAGAAGATCAAGGCTGTTCTATGCCTTATCAGTAGAGCCTGTGATTTATCAATCACATATCACTGATTTCTGGAACTCTGCACGTATAGACGAAGATGGTGAAGCTATAGTGGCTACTGTGAAGAATCGAGGACTAAGAATCGAGGAACAGACAATAAGAAGGGTTCTTGAGTTGGGAGAAGTCGAAGCTGGTCATCCTGATGTGTTCGAAGATGAATACATAGAAAAATATTTCTACTGATGGGATATGATGGTGATTTCAACAAAGGAGAAATCAAGAAAGGAAGACTTTGCAAGCCGTACAGATTTCTCTGTCACACTTATCTTAAGTGCAATCAAACAGAAAATCTGGTCTGACAGATTCTCAAGGCACATTTCCTCTGGGATTATTGGTGTTTTTGAGGGAAGAACCTATAATTATTCCAAGTACATCTTCAACTGCTTAAGTGATCACATCAAAGTGCAGAAGGCTGATAAAATGTACATGTTTCCAAGGTTCCTGCAACTGATCATTAATGCTGATCTGCCTGGAACTTCTGTGGATGGTGGTGTGTTAGTCAAGCACACTTGGCAGATCTGTTCTAAACAAAATTTCTGGGAAATATGAAAGAGGTGATATGAACATGTTTGCACATGTGATTGATGCTGCTGCAAATATCCCTGAAGAGCTTGTGTGGAAAGATGAACAAGAGAATTCTCCAACCAAGCCTGTTCAAGACACTTTCTCACCATATACATGACCATACATCAACAATCTCCAGCCAGCCACAATACTAAACCAATATCTCCCATCCACCATCCATCACCAAATCAAGAACAAACACCTCAAACAACAATCTCCAGCCAGCCAGAATACTGATCCAATATCTCCCATCCACCATCCATCACCAAATCAAGAACAAACCCCTCAACCACAATCTCCAGCCAGCCATAATACAGAACCATCTCTCCCATCCAACCTCACTCACCAAACAGTCTCTACACTGGGGAGACAGAGTTAGTCACTACACAAGTACAGTTAAACTATCATCATCCAAGACTGAATCCCCAGTACTCTCAAAAAAACTGAACAAGTATCTCCAGTGTCTGATCATCAACAACAACAACAACAACCTCATCAAGATCTTGCAAATCAACTCACTGAGCTCAGTTCAAGCTCAGCAAGTGTAGACCCAGAAGAATTTAAAGATGATGAGACTGCTTCTCAACTTCAGGAAGGAGAAGAAGAAGCAAACCATGTTGATGTAATAGCATACAATGAAGCGGATCTAAGTGATGCTGATATCCCTGTCAGCAAGAGTTATCTGGTTGCTGAGTACAAAAAGCTAGTGCTAAATCAAATAAAAGAAAGCAAAGAATACAGGAGTTGAAGGGAGTGATCAGAGGAAAGGATGAAGAGTTGATGAAGCAAGAAGCTAGAATAAAAAGATTGAGAGAAGATGTCATGTGCAATAATGAAGTGATTGATGCTCTTCTCAACAAGATTCTGAACTCAACGAAGAAGTAAGAAAGAGAGAGAAGAAAATAAGAAGCTAATAGTGAAAATTGATCAAATCAATGACACTCTCTATGATCAATCAGCTCTGTTGAGAAGAAAAGAAGCAGAGATTGATAAACTGAAAAAATGAAGTTTTATGCTCTTGAATCAAGCCAACAAAAGAAACCTGCTGAATCTTCTAAGCATCTCATTCAATACTCAAGGAAGAGGAAGTATTTGGGCCCAACAAAGATTCAAGTAATTAATGTTGAAGACTCTCCTAAACGATCAAGACATACATCTTCTGAGCACACTCCTATTGAAAATTTAACATCAAAGCACGCTGCTAGTGATGAATCTATGAGTGATGCTGAATGGAACGAGTTGATTGAAGATAGACCTGACAAAGTCAAGAAGAATTAAAGACTGATGTTCTTCTTACATCAAAAGACATCATGGAAGAGAGGCCTGAATCTACTATGTTATGACCCTGATCAACCAGGGATTTCCATATGACATGGTTGAAAGAATGAATATGTTTGAGATGAAGAACACATTGAAGGAGTTTGAAATTGCAAGCTTTATGATTCCAAATTTTGACTATGAAGCTTTCTACACCTTTCAATCCATACAGAAGATAAAGAAAGAGTTAGGTCATTGTGACACAGCTAAGCTGAGTAGATATAACATGACTTGCTGGTTACAAGGCCACAACTACAAGCCACATGAGCTTAAGGGATGGTTAATAGGAGAACTTAGAAGGATGATGGAGCATGTAATGAAAGTTGAACTGGAACTGGTCTAAAATTCAGAACTGAAGCTCCTCATCCATCTTATGAGCAACAAAGTACGCAACCTGCTAAACCTATAATAGTTGAACCTAAAGATCAGCACAAAGGGAAGGACAAACTGATCAGAGAGCCAAGAGAAGTAATTCCCGGAAAAGTATGGCCAATGGGAACTACAGTGAGGGAGATAAATGAACAAAAATCCACTCTGATACAACTAATAGACTACATCACGACTCCCAGTTCTGTGGAAGAAAACAGGATCATGGCCTGGAAATATGATCCAGACTGGGATTGTGCTATTATTAAAAGAACACCTGGAAGAGTTGAATACTTCCATGATGTATTTTCAGTGGTGAGTCTACCAGAGAATGACACCAAAGATCTTCAAAGCCTGATCATCTGCAATTATCCAATTCACCCTAGAGGAAGAGACTTCTCAACTCTAGTGGGAAAGCTCAAGACTAAGTTTAAAGATGATGTCCTAAGTGAAGCTAAAAGAGAAGATGCAGAGCATCAGAAGAGAATCAAAGGGCTTAAAAGATACAAGTTCAATGCCTCGAAATCTGTAGATGATAAATTCTTGATGAGGGTTGGATACAAAGTACAACTTCAGCTGCAATCAAATATATTGAAGGAACTCAATTCACATACCCTATAACTGAACGGGGCTATATTGAGAAAACAAAGGAGTTGGTGTTGTTAAGAAATGTGAAAACAAGAAAGCTGACCGTATCAGGATCTTTGATCTTGTGTAAATCAAACTACTTCATCCCAGCTACACTTCATACCTCAATGACAAATTCTTTCTAAGTTGGCTGATGAAAAAGCATAGAATGATTGTTCCTGCATGTCCATGTGATCCAAGTGATTGACAAATTACATGCCAAAGCCTACAAAAGAAGAAGATACAATGCTGGATTGCTAAAGGGAACAACTTTTGATGAAGTCACTGAACTCAGAATTTCAGAGCAAGATGAGTTAGAAGTGATGTATAACAAAATGTGTTAGACACACTTACTACAGAGGAAGATGTCTTGGGGATAAGCTTTGAGACTCTAAAGAAGTTCAGCAAGATGAAGATCAACTACAAGTATGATGATCAGAAGACTGCTGTGTCTTACTTCTACAATAAGATCATTGTCAGAGTCAAGGAACTTTTAGTGTTGAAGAACTGATTGCAAGTATCTAAGCCTAAGGGGGAGTATTGTTAGGTCTAGTTTCAGTAGATCTAGTTCATTATGTATAGGCTTAGTACTTGAATTAATATCTGTAATGAATGTTTGTAATTCATTATTGTGTAAGCATTAAATATATAGGTTAACCCATGTTGTGTGTGTTGATTTATGTATGGTTGCAGGTACAAACATTATCCTAGGTCAACTTATGAAATTGACCAAGTGTAAGAAACATCTACGGATGAACATTTGTTCTTCCGTAGATATATTCCTTACAAGTAACTATTCATCCGAAGATCCTCTGCGGATGAACAACCAGAAGTGAAGAACAAGATTGCTTCGGAAGAACAAGATTGCTTCGAAAGAACAAGACTTCTGCGGAAGAACAATTCTTCTGCGGAAGAACAATTCATCTGCGGAAGAACAAACATCTGCGGAAGAACAAACACCTACGGAAGACACTATTCCTACGGAGTCCAAACACTTGTATAATGCAAGTGTCACAAGTCAACAAGTCAACAAGGCAGTTATGCGAATCCCAAGAAATCTGATGATTCCTTAACTGACACAAATCAAATCCCAAGAGATCTGGTGTTTCCTATAACAGAAACATCATTGTCTATATATATGGATCCTAGGTTTCGATTCAAGTAGGTTGTTTTAGATGATTGATTGAGCGACAACAGCATCAGTATTATAACCATCACTTCAAAGTCTCTCAATCAAACCCAAGCAGCCGTCACATCGCAACACACTTTGATATCATTCATTCATTATATTTGTAATCATTAACATGTTCTAATGAAATACATATTAATCATTAATTGTGTTTTGCTACATGTGTTCTTGAACATTTATTGATATTTTAAGTTATTAATAAACAATTAAACCAAATCAACGTTGATTCCGCAAATGTTGACTTGTCAATCGACCGACATTGATAATTCCTGTTCGCGATCCTTGGATTCACAATACCATCACCAATACCATCACCACAATCACCACCACTTTCAACTCCACAACCAACACCACCAATAACCAGTCAACCTACACCTATATCACCTCATCATCACTCTCCAATATCACCACCACAACAATCACCTATATCCCCTTTTCAACCTGTGCCATCATAAGATTACCCTGCTGATGTAGGAGGATCAACCAGTGCTTCTAAAGCTTCAAAATCATCTTCTGATGAGGAGGATCATCACACTCAGATGCTTGCAAAAACAACAATTTCTGAGCCTGCCCTCATAAAGTTTTGCTGATTCAAATGTTAACAGACCAGATGAGAAGGATGAATTGATCACTAAATTGATGGAAAAGATTGAAAGAATGGAGAGAATTCTAAATAGAAGGGCAAGAATCATAGATGATAGAATTTTGGAACTAGATGAGAAGGAACAGGAGCTGAAAGATCTTAAAGATAAACATAAGACTAAATTGACTGAGAAAGATAAGGAAATTGAAGTTGTAAAGGTTGCCCTTAAGCACTCAAGAGAAGAAGTCAGTGGACATATTGACACACTTGAAATTCAAACAATAGCAATGGAGGAACAAGAAAATATCATAGAAGAACAAGCTAATATCATCTCCAAACCTAAAAAAGAAATTGATAGCAAGAACAAAAGGATATCTGAGCTTGAAATGATGATTAAGATCCAAAGAAATGAAGGGATGATGATGATGATGAGAAAGAAGAACAAGAAAAGGTTGATGTTGATGACAACCAGTCAGTAGATGAAAATGAAGAACAAGAGGGTAATACAAGTCAGACAGAACACGAGGAACACAGTTTAGAAATGGTGATTTATTCTGGAGAAACCTCTGCTGATCACACTGAAAAAGCTGAGTTTGAAGAACTTTTCAACACACTAGACAGCTTTGCTTTTGAAGAATTTAGTGTTGATAGTGATTTCTGGGACTTTGTAAACAACCTAAAAGCTGATTCTGATCCGATTGTGCTCATTCAAAAATCTCCAGAACCTTTGGAGAAAGAGCTGAACATGCAGATTGTTGCTGTAGTGTCTCTAACTGAAGAGCAAAAAGAAAGAATAAGAGAAATGGTTGAACAAGAAAGAGAGAAAGAAAACGAATTAGAAAAAGAAAAGCAAGAAATGAATGTGGATGAACAAGTACAAACAACACCCAAGAGAATGCCTAAACAAATAGAAAAGGGTGAAGCTTCAAGCCCTCATCTTCAAACTTACTCACAAAAAAGAAAATACTTAGCTGAAAAGGCTAAGGGTAAGAAACCAATAGTTGAAGAAGAACCAGTCAAGAAACAAAAAGATGACCCCAGAAGTCTAGCAGCTATTGCTGAATTTTTGGAAGAACATGAGCAGGCAGAAGCTCAATTGAAGAAATTGGGTGGTGCAATTGATTTAGAAGAAGGTGAGATTGCTGGTGGATATGAAGCTGAAAGGGATGTTCTTATGCACAGTCCCATTAAACCAGAACAGCCAGTGGAAGACATGGTATCCAAAGCACAAACTGATGACTTGATGATTAAAGCCATGTTTCTGATTAATCAAGGTTATGATCCTGATGAAGTGTTGGAATGACTTATGAAGGCATGAAGGAGGAGGAAGAGAAAGTAAAAAGGTTGCTTGATCCAACAATTGAAATTGAGTATGAAAAGGCAATCTTCAAAGATACTACTGTGCATAAAGGTTCTTCTGTGAAGAAAACATTGGGTATGATAGACCATTGCCAAGATAGACTCCTCTATCCAAGCTATCATCAATAAAAAGATCATCTCCAATTCATGAGCCACTATTTCCTGATCCTTATAGTATGACTGATTAGGAAATGAAGGATTACCTCACAAAACAAGGCTTCACCAAAAGAAAGTTGGCTAACATGAAGACAAATTCTTTAAGAGCTGCTACTCTCAAGATGATAAATGAGAAGAAAGGAAAATTAAAGCAGTTAGAAGAAGAGGTGCTTAACAAGAAACCAAGAGCAAGAGTGTCTGCACATAACATGAGTCTTACTCACAAAGATCAAGATTATCTTGGACCTGTCATTCATAGATATCCAGAGTGGTTTGCTGAACCCTCTCAACTGCAGCTTCTAGAAGGGTTGACCACTGCTGAGATGATCAGAGGAATATCTACTCCAAAAGGCAAAACAGATCAAAAAATTATTTCCTGGAAGTATGATAGTGCATGGAACATGTTTATGGTCAAAAGGATCTCTGGCTTAGTGCAATTCTTTACTGAGTACTCTGCTTTAGTAAATGCACTTGAGATTCATGACTTGAAAGAACTGGCCAACCTGGAGCTGATCAACCACAATGCCATGTACAGAGGCAATGAATTTGAAGGAATACTCAAAATGTTCAAAAGAAGAAACAACTTCAACACTTTAAAAGCTACATGCATGATGAAAGAAAAAACATTCAAGAATCCACTGGAAAAGAAATAAACAAAACCAACTGAAGAAGTTGTATTCCTTGAACTTAAGTCAAACCTACTAAAGCCTTTAAAAGAAAAATGGTAGCTGGTACACATTCCTCAATTCCAATTTCAAATGTGTTTTATGATGAGAAGACATGTGAGTTAGTTATTGAGAGGAAATAGGGAGGAAAAGAGGGTGCTGAGATCAGATTATTAGTCGTTATGAAGTGAGATTACTAGATCAATCATACATTCAATAGATTTATACAAGACACTTTAGAGAGATATCAAACAAACTGGGTGAAGAAGATCTACATTTCATTCTGAAATGTATCAAACTACTAAAGATGGCCCATGATCAGATCAGTGCAAAAAGAGAGAAAAGAATAAGAAGAAGACACCTCTCCAATTGGGCAACATTGTCAAGCTTGAAATTGATGTAGATGGTTCCCTATTGATTCACAGAGATGGACTTTCGACAGTTTCTCTTTGGGAACCTATTTATTTGAAGAAGCTACCACTTGAAGCAATCCATAATATGAGCAGAATGAAGATTCATGTACTGAGCAAGGACAAAATGTCAGAGGCTTAAGATTTTGTCAACATGATCAAAGCAATTCTGGATCCAAGACAAGTTGCACCTTTTGTATCATCAAAAGACCTAGCTGAATCATCAAAACATCAATCACCTCCCAAACATTAAGGAAAACTAGGTTGTATAATCCTTAGGGGGAGTATTGTTGCTCCCTGAAAGGATCATACATGCCAAATCAATAGTGAATTGATGATTTCTCAGCTGGAATCCCACAAGTCCAAGATGAAATGCGGATGAAGATCTGCAAGGAAAATAACAAGTGTTATCTTCCGCATTAGTTAATGCGGAAGACATAATTCTGATGTAGAAAAGTGTTTACTCTTCCGTATTGACTAATGCGGAAGACATAATACTAATGTTGAAGAACAAGTTACTCTTCCGCATTGATTAATGCGGAAGAACAAAAGAAGATGTGGACAAGACTTTGCTCATCCGCATTGACAAATGCGGATGACCAACCAAATGAGCATAAGTATTTGTTCATCCGCATTAACCAATGTGGATGACCAACTTACTATTGCGGATAATCAAGTGGAGATGCTGATCAAGATTATCTTATCCGCATTTGTCAATGCGGATGAACAAGCATAGATGTGGATCAAGACTTAGACTAGTTTCTCATGTAATAGGTCAGGGGTAGTTTAGTCATTTTGTAAAGGTATCGTGTCTACCTATAAATAGAATAGTTGACCTCGTACTAAGGCGACGGCTGATAGATGGAGAATTTTTGTTGTAATAATTCTCTGTAATTTATCAACTTTCATATATCAATACAAACAACATTATAAGTATTTCTTGCTTTGAATGTTCTTTGATTGTTTGTTTCCGCCACTCAATCATTGACTTGATTATCATATTCGATTCACAGTAAGAATATCACTCTTACTCAACCCCAGTCAAGGGCTATCGCTCCACCTCTCCATCAAATTCCTTCGGTTACAAGCCGCAAATTCCTTGTACGAACATCCCCTTCTAGCATTAACAACCCCAGTCTCATTACCGGTTGTTCCACCATTCCCGGTCTCCTGATTACTCTCGTTCCCAGTCGGGTTTCCATTATCCTCATTATCATTGCCACCATCCCTGTGGGGGTGGTGATTCTGAAGAGCAACGCTCACTTGGGCCACAATAGTCGGGATTAGTGCGGCCAGTTGTTGAGTGATCAGAGCTGCCATGTCAGAGTTTCCTGTTCCCTGATTGTTACTGGCAGGGCCATCATTTGTTCTTGGTGCTCTACCTCTGCCTCTGCCTCAACCCCTTGGGGCTTCACTTCCGCCGCTGTTGTTGCGGGTAACTCTTCGAGGCAGCATTTTCTAATCACAAAAGTAGTAAACACATAAGCTTTATCCATTACAAAGTATATTGTTCATACCACTCATCAAAGTCTCACATTCCAAGTTAATATCACACTTGTTGTTGTCACACATCGCATACAAGTCATGTAGTTCTCACACCATGAATAGGTAATGTCCCAACAGTAGTCCATCATAATAATAGAAAATCCATGCATGTAATCACGTTTAGTCTAGCGAAGGTTGTCTATCTCCTCTTCTTTCGAGGTCTCAGACATAACCTCCTCAGGGTAAATCTTAATGTCCAAGGTCAAGCACAATAGCATGATCTGTGAAGATCCCCTTCGGGTTTAATACCTGGGTTTGATAAAACAACTCGGCGCGCAGAGGGAATGGAAGATCCAATTAAAGCATCCCATAAGGAGTGAGCACGAGGGCTCCCTCACAGGGTGAAAAGATCAGGAAATAGATAGATAAACAAATCAAGTAATGTGGAACACGTATGAGATATAAAATGCACACAACCCTGGCATGCAAATCTACATGAAGGTTCCTAGGTTATAGTCCAGGTCAAGTGTATTGCCTAATTCTCTATAACCAATGGCTTTGATACCAGTCTGTCACACCCCCGCTAAAAGCGGAAACACGGGGATGTAACGAGACAGGAACGTCATAACACATGGTAAGCACTAGAGATGCAATATAATAAATGATGACAAGCGTGTCATGACAACACCCGACAACTAGGGGACTTGTGTCGTGTTTAGTCAATATTCACGACAACATAGCCATAAGCACAAACATGTTAATTGATTCACATAAGTAGTAATGATAACATTGTAATGTAATTCCCACAACCCTGGAACAAGTGTCAAATGAATAATGTTGTTTACAAGCAGACTATAACAAATGTTTCCAAAATGTATGTTTGTCAAGTATGTTTACTCTAAAAAATGCATCCTAGGGTCTCCACTAAGGTAGCACACCTAGATCTTCAAATAGCATTGTTACCTGAAAAGATATGCTCAAAATGGTCAACAAAATTATTGGTGAGCTCGCAGGTTTAAATTGTAAATAAGTAATTGATGCTGTAATGTAATTGTTGTGGAATACCGTGAGTACAATTATAAGTAAGCAAAAACACATGACATGAGCCTTACAACCAAACCTAATGACGTACACACAGAATCTTATCGGAATATATTCCCCCAAGGCCTGTTCCTGGCGACTGTTGGTACTAACTAGTATACCAACAAACGAGGGTGGGGGTGTCAACCCAGTAGTACTACCAATACCTATCCGTCGGTTCACACACTGGAACTAAATGGTTGTAAAGAAAGAACTACACAGCAGACCCAAGCATGTATCAGATAAGTATTCACAAAATAGTATCACGTTGATTCCAAGTATGTAAATTGTATGTAAGTTGTACAACATAGAAAACGGGTGAGCATACTTTTCCCCCGTGTTTGTAAATGATGAAAAGTTGTATAAGCATAAAAAGGGGCCATGAAACTCACTTGTTAAGTTATAAGTATGGGTGATCGAAGTTTCCCAAATGTTGTATGTAATGAACGGTCAATCACCTATTGACAGTTATTGTTAAGCATTAATGATATGTATATAGCATATAGTAACGTTCGGTTGGTTCGGGTTGTATCTGGTCGGTCACGTATAACACACACAAGCTAACACACGTATTAGATCTTATGTAGATCCAAGTGCTAGAAACCGTTGCCATTGCCGGTGATATGGTGTAAAAGATCCATTATTATAGGAGAAGTATTTGTTAAATATTAGTAGTTACGAACCGGTTGTTGATAATTGTAAAATGTTAGGCTGATTTGATTTGGAATAGTATTTGTAGCCTTGATAGTGTTGACTTTAATCTTTGTGGTCGAGCAATGACAATTGTGTTGATGTTACCTTATCATCACACGACACACGATAAGGAATTCACACACATAGCAACTTTAGTCGCACAACAGGACCAAACGCCCAACTCAACACTCCATTCGCACGATTCAACCCTCATTCGTACGAATTAGCTTCATTCGTACGATTGAACCTTCATTCACACGACTGGAATTCAGTCGTACCACACAACACTCAATCGCACGACTCAACCTCCATACGCACAAATCAACCTTCATTCATACGAATCAGCTTCATTCATACGATTGAACCTCCTTTCGTATGATTGGCATTCAGTCGTGCAATACACGCACAATCGCACACATTCATTCGGTCGTAGACTCAATCGCATGCATACACTCATCTGCACTGACTCAATCACACACATACACTCATCCGCATTGACTCAATCACACACATTCATTCGATCGCACAACTCAATGCACAACATACCCAGTCGCACACTCAGTCGCCCGAATGACCCAGTCACACAACTCAGTCGCACGACTCACCTAGTCGCACGACTCACCCAGTAACACGGCTTAGTCGCATGACAGACTCAGTCGCCAAAATGGCAGATTCGTGACTACAGAAGTGCAGAGCAGCCTTCGGTTGCTCCGAGCACGAGTTTTACACAACAAGGACTTCCAGAAACACACTACAAACACACACAAACAAGAAGCACACGCAAAAAGACATCACACGGACCTCATGTGTTCCGAATCCTAGTTTGGACGGCAGAAAAACAAGCAAGAAAGGGACAACCAAGGTCGTCTACCTGCAAGGATGGAGTAGACTAGGTTGTAGATGAAGTTTAGACAACGAAAACGAGACGAAACGAGGCGGTTTTGGTGCAAGGAAGGAGGAGAAAAATGGAGATGAAGAAGATGAAGAAGAAGAAGATGAAATGAGGCTAGGGCTGGAAATAGGGTTTATATACCCAGCCTTAGTTTGGAAAAAGATACAATTAGTCCCTGCACTTAGCCCCCGAGTTTCCCAAATTTATTTTGGTTGAAAACAGATTTAATAGGTTAATTATATTGATGATAAAAAAATATATTTAATGATAATTGGTAACTTAAAAATGGTTTTATTAATGACAATAATATTATTTAAAACGATATTTTTAGTGATAACGACGACAAAATTTGTAAAAGTTTTAAGCATAGCACATGTTCATGATGAAAGCGCAAGCATAAAGATGATAACACAAGTATGATATCCACACAAGGAGTTAATAAAGATGAGGAATGAATGATCAAAGAAAAGTTAACGGAAAGTCGCGTTAGTTGACGGACCTTGAGGTGACGGAAGTCACAGTTACTACCTAATAAGCCTAATTTAGCCCATGGCCATTTCCTTACCTTATTAAATACCCAATAATTAAGCCCATTATCCTTAATGACTCGTTTTGACTTTTCGAGGTGTTACAAGTCTCCCCCACTTATTTAGGTTTCGTCCTCGAAACCTGTCAGTCATCAAACAACTGGGGATAAAATTTCCTCCAAAGTCGATTACACAAGCTCGTAGCATGTCTTCTAATGTTTGAATCATTCTTTCTGACAGACCATCCATCTGGGGGTGGTAAGTCGTACTAATATGCAGTCTAGTTCACATTGAGTCATGAAACCTCTTCCAGAACTTGGACGTAAACCGTGTATCCCTATCTGAAACGATAGTCACTGGCACGCCATGACGAGCCATGATCTCCTTGATAAATAGCTCTGCTAACCTCTTAGAGGAAAACGTTTCATGAATTGGTAGGAGCCCCTAGTGGGGTCCAAGGGGCAACGTCTCTGGCTGGGGCTGGGCTGCCAAGTCAGCGCGAAAATTTTTTATTCTTAAGTATTTATATAACACATTTCCTTATAGAATAACCGATCTTCCTATTAAAACCTCTTAAAATCTTGTTCATTTAAAAAACGTATATTTAGTATGCATAATACCCCAAAACATGGACAAACTTATAAATAGGGGATGTAGAACTCACCTGGATACCGTCAGTAGCTTCTAAACTAAACTTTCTAGGCTAGGATCACACTACACAGCCTGCAGAAAAGTTAACACTATAAGGGGTTAATATTTGCCTAAATTCGCTGCTAATTTCGCTGACAGTGTTACTGCCTGTTTCGCTGACAGTTTCGTTGCCAGTTTCGCTTACAGTTTCACTGCCAGTTTCGCCCAACTTTCGTTGGAATTTTCATGGTTTTGAAATTATTTTCGAAACTATAGTTTCGCAGAATACACACAGTTTCGCAGCTTGAACAAACAATTTCGCTATATGCATACACACTTTCGCAGATCGAGCTGAAATGATGAACCAACCAATTTTTAACCCAAAATCACAACTTTTTACATCCAAACCCTTAGTTTATCATCCATGAGGCTAAATCTAAGCTTTATACATGTTTTCATACGTAAAATTATGACCTTTATGTGATTCTTTGCAACTTTTCAAAACCCAAAACCCTAGAATCCGGGTTTGATTTATAGAAGGGTTTAAAGGTTGATTCTTACCTAGATTTGTTGCTCCTTTCTTGTGTTTCGATGCTCCAACACCCAGATCTTCAATCCCTTGACCTTTGAAGCTCCAAATCTTGAGTTTCCTTCACTTTCTCTCTCTATTTTCTCTTTCTACGAATTTTGATGGCTAGGGTTGCAAATGATGCAGATGGAGGCTGACTTTGTTGCTTAAGGGCTGATTATGGGCCTTTAATCCCATAGGCTACTACCCAATAAGCCTAATTTAGCCTATGGCCATTTCCTTACCTTATTAAATACCCAATAATTAAGCCCATTATCCTTAATGACTCGTTTTGACTTTTTGGGGTGTTACAGTGTGCATCCAAACAACAAGAAAACACCAAGAATCCAGGTAAGAAACATCATTTAATCTTTCATTTTGATGTAAACCTGAATTCTAGGGCTTGGGTTTTTGAAAGTGGCAAAGATACGCCCAAAACTCACGTTTTTGTGTAAGAGAACATGTAAGAAGCTTAGATATAGCTTATTGGGTGATAAATGAAGGTTTTGGGTGTAAAAGATTGAAGTTTTGGGTCAAAAATTTGTTGGTTTGTAATTTTCAGCCTTTCGGCGAAACTGGGTGTTCATACAGGGAAATTATGTATTCGTCCAGCGCTTCCTGCGAAACTATAGTCCTGCGAAACTATAGTTTTGTTAGTAGTTTCGCAGACATGGTTATCCAACGAAAGTTGGGCGAAACTGGTAGCGAAGATGCCAACGAAACTAGCAGTGAAACTGTTGGAGAAACTAGCAGCGAAACTGCTCATCTTGTAGCGAAATTAGCAGCCAAATTAGGCAAAAGTTAACTCCTTTGAGTGTTAGCTTATCTATAGGCTATCTAGTGCAACCCTTTGCTTTGAAAGCTTGACTGAGAAGCTACTCATCGACTACAAGTGAGTTCTGCAGGCTGTGTTAGCTTATTTGCAGCACAACCCCAGCCAGGGGTGTTGCCCCTTGGACCCCACTAGGGCTGCTGCCCCTAGGACCCCGCTGTCAGGGGTTGCTGCCCCCGAACCCCCGCTGTCTCGCGGAGGATCAGTTATTTTTTATGATGAGTTATGCTTATTATGCATATGTTTATGTATGTGAAGGTATGATGCATGATGTTTATGTTGACGTGTGATGGTATATGTTGATACATATGTACCTAGTTTAGGAGCTTAATGTAAATGTCTGTCATGTCTTACATATATGTAATGAATGAGTTGAATGAAATACAATATGTGATTGATGCTTATAATGTTTAATGTTTCATTGTTTATTGTGTAATAAAGTATATTGAACTAACTATATAGGTTTGAGGTTATTGTGCATAGTTCTTAGTCAATAATGATTGAGAAACATGTTCAAATTGAATCGTATGAAGTCTTCATGCGAATGGACCATGCTAATGGACTATACGCATGAATACATCATGCTAATGGACCAGTCGCATGACTGAACCAGGAGACTAGATCAGTCGCACAATTGAGACATAAGATTGACTTAGTCGCATGACTGAACCTTCAGTCGTGCGTATGAATCAATTGCATGATTCAGTCGCACGGCTGGACCATGCTAATGGTTCAGTCGTACGATTGAAAAACCCTAACCTATAAATACCACCTAATTCATGGAAAAACATAACACTTCAAGACTTTTGACACATATTCGTACCTAGCTGTCCAGAGACTCTAGAGAGCCTGTTCCAACTTCATAGTTCATAGTTGATCTTGTTCTAATCATTCTTAACATTTCTTTAATCGTTAGATTGATCAGAACTTCGTTCTCAATGATTGGATCGCCAATCAAATAGGATTCCGCACTATTTGATCTGGTTTCACGCATTATCAGTTAGTACTCCGTACGTACACAGTCCTAACAGTATATGTTATGTATGATGATGCATGATGATGTTATGCTTATGTATGATATGTTTTCTTATGTTCCTTACTATGTATTATGATGTGACTTTGCATGGTTTGATTATGACAATGACATAAAGTATTATCTTTACGAAGCGAAAGATTTAAGATAATGAAAGTGGAACATAATGAATGAATGAATGAAAGTCTTGCAAGCAAAAGGAAGGAGGTTCACAACTCGTTTAGAGTTGTTAGCTCAACTGTGTGCTTATAGCGTGCGATCTTGGCTAACCCTTAAGGTTTCACACACACCGAGGGAGTTAGTCTATGTGACTACTCCATACGTGCGATATGGGGTCCTTGTTACTTAACCCTAGATGATATAGCTTTCTACTCAAGAGGGGGTTATGTACAAGACCTAGATAGAAGAGAAATGATAATAAATGTACAAAAAGTGCGATAAGTACGAAATGTGCGAAACGTGCGAAATGTACGAAACGAACGATGGCGAAGATAATAATTGGTACCTTGATGTACGTATGATGTGTGATCACGTGCGATAGTAAAGAAAATGTTTTAATGAATGAAAGGTAATAAAATATTTTTATAAAACTAGAACTCACTCAACAAGATTTCCAGGTAGCAGGTAAATGTTGTTGAGGTTGGCACGGGGCGGCTACTTGGCTCTTTTTGGATAGCATTCTTTTGTTTAATGTTTTTGCATTGTAATGCGAACAAATGAAATTGTGTAATGAATGATTGTATTATTTTGAAAAAGCATTTTTAATGAAATGAGGAAGTTATTTAAATGTTTTCTCTTTTGGTTTTAGTGAAGTTAATGTAATTATATGTTTTAAGTGCGATGACCGTCCAACTATAAGCGTCCCGGGAACAGGTCCTTACACTTTTCATGATGATCCACATTGGGATTATTTTCACTTCACTTTGGAAGGTGATCCATGATTGGATTCTTTTTAGTTCATTCACATGGAATGTATTGTTATTGTAGATTCATCCAATTTGGATGTGTTCCTTATTGGGAATCTTTTGGATCAATACATCTACACAATGTGATTGTTTCTTCAGGTCTTTGCTTAGCAAAATAGAGATGAAACTTAATGTAGGTGAAAGAGATTCATAAAGTATCATAACCTGGTCTGTTTAGGTTACTACAGACGTACACTTAGATAAGCCAATACATACCCGTACTCTGAGATGAGATATTCACCATTGAATAAGATTTTAATTCATCACAGCATGTATCTTTTCTTTCATGTTGAGCCTACCAACATATCTTGTAAGTCATGTTAGTCTTTCAACTTTTAAATTAAGCACAGTGAATGATATAACAACTGTAATTATATTAATTCCCTTGTATTCTTTTCTTCATCAAAGTTGACTTCTTTTTTGTGATTTTCTAACATTTTTTAAAATTGTTTTTGATGTTTTTGAGTTTATTCAAGGTTAATCATGCTAATTGATTGAACTAGTTATTCAAACTAACTAGGTTCAAATGACTTGGTGAATAAATCAGCTAATTGATTTTCAGTTAGAACTTGAATCAATTTGATTAGTCCTTTTTTAGCAAAATCTCTCAAAAAATTATATCTGATTTCAATGTGTTTTGTTTTTGAGTGCTAAACTGGATTATTTATAATAAAAACAGCTGATGTATTGTCAATGTGAGTTGGGGTATGCAAGAAGTTAAAACCATAACCAAGCATCTGGTTTTGAATCCAGAAAACTTTAGAGCAACAAGCTGATGCTACAATATAATCAGCTTCTGCTGTTGATACATATACATTTGTCTGCTTTTGGCATTACCAGGTGACCAGTGTGGGACCAAGAAATTGACAACCTCTAGAAGTGGACTTCCTATTGAAGTTGCATCCTCCATAATCACTATAAGTGAAGGCATAGAGATTGAAGTATCCTTCCTTTGGATACCATAACCAAGAGTTGGTTTGCCTTAAGATATTTGAATTTCCTCTTGACATCATTCACATAAGATTCCTTAGGATCAGCTTGATATCTGGCACACACACAAACACCAAACATAATGTTAGGCCTACTGGTTGTTAGATACATAAGTGAACTGATCATATATTGATAGTGAGTATGATCCATTGATTTGCCTTCTGGATCTGATCCTATCTTCACTTTAGTATCATAGGTGTTCTGATAGACAGACAGTTAGCAAAGTGGAATTTCTTGAACATTGTTTTCACATATTCTGATTGATTGATGAAAATTCCATTCGCTGTTTGTTGGACTTGCACTCTTAAAAAGAATGTGAGTATCCCCATTACACTCATTTGAAATCTAGAATGCATAAGGTCTTTAAAGTCTTTGAAGGGTAGCTTGTTTGTTGAGCCAAAATTGATATCATCCACATATATCTGGACCAGAAACATGTCTCTTTCTCTTCTCTTTCTGAAGAGAGTCTGATCAATCTTTCCTCTTTCATATCCATGTTCAAGAAGGAAAGATGATAGAGTCTCAAACCACTTTCTTGGAGCTTAATAAAGATCATATAGGGCTTTGTCAAGCTTGTACACCCTGTGAGGGAAATCAGGATCTTCAAAGCCAGGTGGTTGACTCATATAGACTTCTTCAGCAATCTTTCCATACAAAAAAGCACATTTTATATCCATTTGATAAATAGTAAGCTTCATGGATGCTGAACATGCAAGAAAGATATTTATTGCTTCTAATCTGGCAACAGATGCAACCAATTCATCATAATCAATTCCTTCTTCTTGTGTGTACCCCTGTGCCACTAGACTCGCTTTATTTCTAATGACAATCCCTCTATCATCAGTTTTGTTTCTATAAATCCATCTGTTACCGATAGGGTATTGTCCTTAAAGAAGATCTACCGGTTGTCATACTTCTTGCTTCTTGAACTGCAACAATTCTTCCTGCATTGCTTCAATCCAGCTATTGTCTTGAAGAGTCTTTTTGATGTTTTTGGGTACTGTTTGGCAAAGAAAGCATGAGAATAAACAGATGTTTGCAATACTTGGCTTGCTTCTTGACACCCTTTCATTGAGTTCATCAAGAATGCTTTCTACTGGATGATTGTTGTGTATTCTGGTGGTTGGAATTGAGTCACCAGCAATGGTTACATCAAGATTGGAGACATTCAATTCAATATGGTAAGAGGCACCTTCATCTAGTAATGTTAGGGAGTTATGAAGATAATCAAACCCTATTTCAGTGTCTGCTTCAGCATTTGCAGCACTTTGATTGCTTTCATCATTTGAGATTCTTTCTATTTCAACTGGAGGAGTAGCTTGCTTTTGATCTCTGGGACCAGCTTCAGTTAAAAACACTTTGATTTTGAGATGGTTGTCTGACAAGATCAGCTTGGAGTGGAACATCTTCATTCAGTTGCTCAGTAGAGGTAGGAGGAATCAATGGAAAGTCATCTCTTCTTTGTACACCTGAAAAAGGTTCAGCTGAATATAGGTTTCTATTGGAGCATATATAGTCATATATAGTGTGTCAGTCGCTTGTCGAATAGTCTAGGCTTAATGTTATATATCTGATATGTTGTAAACACATGAAACTGGGTCATTCGCAGGAGCATATGCGAATGAGACTCAATCGTACGACTGAGCCATGCTAATGAACCAGTCGTGCGACTGAGAGATGCGATTGGGAAATTGGTAAGACTGAACCATAAGTATGGTCCAGTCGTACGATTGAACCATACGCATGGTCCAGTCGTACGATTGAACCATACGCATGGTCCAATCGCACAAATGGGCCCAGTCGCATCTAATATGGGTCGAGGCCTATATATACCAGTTTCAATGTGTAGAGAGATAAGGATTTCTAAAGGTTTTTAGAGAGAGTGTGCCCGAAAGCCTAGGGCTACCGGATAAGAGGGGAGATCGTGCTTGATCTTCCCCTTGCCAAGAGTCTTGATTCTTATGTTGTAACGAGCTTGTAATCGTTAGGTTTTATCAATGAAACAATTCAATTATAGTTCGTATTATTGTTTGACTTTTTGGTTTGTGTTGTTGTTTATCCTTCCGTCAAGAACATGCTCGGATGTTTATCGATCCAAAAACCGACTTCTCACATTTCAAGACCCATTTAGTGCCAATGACCTTAGCACCTTTTGGTCTATCCACTAGTGTCCAAATTCCTATCTTCTTGAATTGAAGAAGTTCTTCTTGCATGACACTCACCCATTCCTTATCATTTAAGGCTTCACTTACATATTTTGGCTCAAATTAAGACACAAAACATCGATAAGGACCGTCGTGAAGACAGCCTTTTTCCATGACTAAGGCATAGTCAGCTGAGTATAGCTGATTTCTTGTCTGTACTCCCTATTGTACATCCAATATGACATTGTCCAGAGGATGATATACATTAATTCGAGATCCGGGAGTGGTGGGAATGACTACTTCTTGATCCAAATTGTGAATTCCCGGTTCAGTATCTGTAGCCATTGGAGTGTGAGGTTCCGAAGTGTCAGAGGCATCAACATCTGATGCTTGTGTACTTTCTGGAACATGTTCCTCCTGTTCCACTTGAGCATTCTCCACTTCTTCATCATCAGAGGAAGAGTTACTTATCTCCAGTGCTCCCCTGAATGACTAGAAGACTCACCTTATGAACCTGATGTTGTCGAGTCTAGTGACGGTGTGTTTAAGACATCGTACATCATCTGGTCGATAACTCATCATCAGGAGGGGAGAGAAGGTTTTTGAAGGATTTAAAGAATCCATCATAATTGAAGAAGAATACGGGTCCTTTTCCAGCAGGGGGTGGTGTATCTCTAAATGTCGATGTTGCACCACTGATGTACTCTACATAAAAATCCTATCAAAAGCACATCAATTATTCCTTAATATCTTCCTTAAAATGATGAAAATATACTAAAAGTCTTAATTTGTGTTTTTAGGTGTTTAAAAGGGCAAGTTGGACAAAAGAGGCATATTTAGCAAGAAATTGAAGTAATCTGAGCTTTGGAGTCCAAGCATGGGGTCGTGCCTCTTTAAGCACGCCCCCGTGCTTTGCCAGAAACACATCCCCATGCTAAATTAACACACCTCCGTGTTTGGACATCTGACAGGACAAAAAGTACTATTCCCTAAAAGTAGACACGGGGCCGTGCCCCACCTCCAACACGGGGACGTGCCCCATTTAGCAATATATTTTTGTTAATATATTTTTGTTAAAAGGGCAAGTTGGACATTTAGCAATATACTTTACATTGTATATAACTTGTTAATATAATTTTGTTTAAACTTCATTTTCATTTTAGGTAGTTTGCCCTAGTTAGTTTAGTTACTTTTTCCTGGTTCATTTCAAGCCTTAGTTAGTTTATGCTTCATTAAGTTAGTGTATGTCCGATTCGTCTAGTTCTGAACTTGTTCGGCCTCTTCCGGAACCCGAACAACTTTTCCGTCAAAGATTGCGCAAAAGATCACAACAAACTGCACCAGTCATTGAAAAAGACATTTTGGAAGATACACCATCCGAAGAAGACATGGCTAACCAGACTAGGAAATGAAGATGACACACTATGCACACCATCAATAGATGGTTATGAGTCTAGTGTTGTCCAACCCGCAATAGCGGCCAACAATTTTGAGATTAAGTCTAGTATTATCCAACTCGTAGAAAACTATGTTCAGTTCCATGGGATACAAGAGGAAGATCCTAATGCTCACATATCACGATTCCTTCGTATCTGTGCAACCTTCAAAATCAATAACAGTTCAGACGACGTCATTCGACTAAGACTTTTTCCATTTTCACTTCGAGGCCGAGCCATCAATTGGCTTGATTCACTTCTGCCTCGTTCCATCACCACATGGGCGGAAATGGCTGAACAATTCCTTTTGAAATACTTTCCACCTGATCGCACTACCAAACTGAGAAGTAGCATCAAAAGTTTTCGCCAGGATGATGATGAATCATTACACGCAGCATGGGAGAGATATAAGTCTCCTTCGAGATGCCCACATCACGGACTTGGTCTGTGGCTGCAGTGTCAAACCTTTTACGATGCAATCAGCAGAGCCCACAAGCAAGCGGTATAACCAAGTGTAGGAGGAGATTTTGGAAGTGTCACGCCAACAGAAGCATACCAACCCTTAGAAGAAGCTAAGAAGAGCTTTGCTTACACTCCCTTAAGAATCAACCTAGTTCTAAAGGTATTCATCAAGTAGATCTGAAACCCTAATTGCAGCACAATTAAAAGCTCTAACCAAAAATTTGAACAATTGCAAAGCGAGCTAAGGAAAACTCCAACACGATGCAACACATTTGGAAATTCACACAAGACCAACGAATGCCCACATGGCATTATGATGGTTGAAGATGTTGACTACGTAAGAGGCCCAAACAACTCATACAACCACAACTCAAATTGGAGAAGCAACTCGAATTACAGAGATGCTGGTAATAACCACAATCTCTGGATTCAACCGAAGGCCACCTTACCAACAACAGAAACACCATACCAAGGTCCAAGCAGTAGTAACCAAGACCGTGGAGCATCATTAATGGACGACTTACTGCAACAGTTTTTGTTAACAACACAAGCCACATATTACTACATCCGGAAATTTGATCGAAGAAATGAGGAGAGGTTCCAAAGAAACGAAGCTGACATCAAAAGCAACAAAGCATCATTGCAAACCATAGAGCACCAAGTAGGTCAAATAGCACAACAGCTATCTGAAAGACCTCAAGGAGCTTTGCCCAGCAATACTATAACAAACCCTAATGCTCAATTCAAATCCATCACCACCAGAGTGGCAAAACCACTCAAGGTGATGCACCCGCATTACAACCCATCCTTAAAGAGGTAGAAACTGAAACTCCAAGTAATGCGAGTGATAAGCAAAAGCAACCTGTTGTTATTGAAGAACCAGTCAAGAAATAAGTTCCACCACCACCTTATGTTCCACCACCTCCATATCTAGTCGTTTGAGACAACAAAGAATGGAGGCACAAAATGGCAAATTCCTTGGGTTGTTCAAGCAACTCCACATCAATCTGCCCTTGGTGGAGGCCTTAGCACAAATGCCAAACTACGCTAAGGTTCTAAAAGTGTCTTGTCGAACAAAAAGAAACCGGAAGATTTATCACACGTAGTTTTAAATGAGGAATGCTCTGCAGTTCTTCAAAACAAACTACCTCAAAAGATGACTGATCCAGAATTTTCACCATACCTTGCCTAATAGGAATCTCTTTCTGTCAGTAACGCGTTAGCTTATTTAGGTGCAAGCATTAACCTTATGCCTTATGCGGTTTTCAAAAAATTAAACCTAGGTGAACCTAGACCTACTCGTATGAGCATACAATTTGCTAACCTTTCTGTCAAATATCTGAGGGGCATCATTGAAAATATCTTAGTTAAAATTGACAAATTCGTATTTTCCGTTGATTTTGTGATCCTTGACATGGATGAAGACAAAAAGGTTCCACTTATCATAGGTCAACCTTTCTTAGCGACTGCTCGAGCTGTCAATGATGTTTGTACAGGCAAACTCACGCTTAGAGTAGACGAGGAGGAAGTAACTTTTGATATAGGCCAATCCATGAAACACCCTCAACATCATGATGACTCACTCAATTACGTTGATGCTTGCAATTCGATCATAAGTTGTCATTAGGAGAAAACTCTTCAAAATGAAGCTTGCAACACTCAACTAATAGAGAACCAAATCATTTAAGAACTTGAAGTTGATGAAACAACACTTCATCAAGAAGCATTTGAGATCATTGAGCAAGACCTAGAACCAAAAGCCAAACCTTTTATAGAAGACTCTCCAGTTTTAGAGCTCAAAGAACTTCCATCTCATCTCGAATACGCTTTTCTTGAAAACACAACTCAACTTCCTGTCATAATCTCATCCGCCTTATCAATTGATGAGAAGAACATGTTCCTCAATGTACTCAAGGCACACAAACGAGCAATTGCATGGAAAATCATGGACATCAAGGTAATCAATCCATCCTTTTGCACTCATAAAATATTGATGGAGGAGAACTTCAAATCCGTCATTCAACCTCAAAGACGTTTAAACCCGAGCATGGAAGAGGTGGTGAAGAAAGAAGTAATCAAACTGCTAGATGCCGGTTTGATTTACCCTATTTCTAATTCACCTTGGGTCAGTCCCGTCCAAGTTGTTCCCAAGAAAGGAGGAATGAATTATAACTAACAAGAAGAATGAGCTAATTCCCACTCGTACGGTTACCAGATGGAGAGTTTGCATAGACTATCGCAAACTCAATGACGCCACAAGGAAAGATCACTTCCCTCTTCCTTTCATTGACCAAATGCTTGAGTGATTATTTAGAAAAATGTTCTATTGTTTCCTGGATGGTTTCTCAGGATATTTTCAAATCCCTATTGCTCCCGAAGATCAAGAGAAGACGACATTCACCTGTCCATATGGCACATTTGCTTATCGGTGATGCCCTTTGGATTGTGTAAAGCTCCTGCTACATTTCAAAGATGCATGGTAGCAATTTTTCATGACATGGTTGAACACTCAATGGAAGTTTTCATGGATGATTTCTCCATCTTTGGAAACTCATTTGAGCAATGTCTTGAAAATCTAGAAAAAATGCTGGTTAGATATGAAGATTCTAACCTTGTTTTAAACTGGGAAAAGTGCCACTTCATGGTTACGGAAGGAATAGTGTTAGGACACAAAATCTCTCAAGCAGGGCTTGAAGTTGATCAAGCCAAAGTCGACACTATTTCTAAACTTCCACACCACACAACCATGAAAGATATCAGAAGTTTCCTAGGTCATGCAGGATTTACCGTCATTTCATCAAAGATTTCTCAAAAATCGCTCGACCAATTACTCAACTTCTCGAGAAAGACACTTAATTCGTATTTTCTGACAAATGCATTAATGCATTCAAATTGCTTAAAGAGTGGCTGGTAACCGCTCCAATCATGGTTTCCCCAGATTGGACGCTACTGTTTGAACTCATCTGCGACGCAAGCGATTTCGTGGTAGGAGCTGTATTAGGACAAGGAAAGACAAGCAATTTCACCCAATTCATTATGCGGGCAAAACCCTAAATGATGCACAAGAAAACTACACCACTACCAAAAAGAACTTCTTGCGGTAGTTTTCGCATTTGATAAATTCCGCTCGTATCTCATCCTTTCAAAAACAAATGTTTTACGACCGCATGCAGCCCTTCGTTATTTGTTCAACAAACAAGATGTAAAGCCGAGATTGATTCGTTGGATCCTCCTGCTTCAAGAATTTGACATCGAAATTCGTGATAAGAAGGGAGCAGAAAATCTAGCGGCGATCATCTCTTGCGTCTTGAGGATTCAAGTCCTTCACAACTGAGCCATAATAAACGACAACTTTCCTCACGAATTCTTTATGCACGTTCAATCCTCAATCGATGAACATCCTTGGTTTGCCGATTTTGCAAATTACTTAGCAAGTGAAATCATTCTCAAAGGAATGACTTATCAGGAAAAGAAGAAATTCTTTACTCATATCAAACATTACTATTGGAAGACCCGTATCTATTCAGAATCGGTCCAGACCAACTCATTCAAAGATGCATATACGGAAAAGAAGCAGAACAAATTCTAAGGCAATGTTATGAAGGACCCACCGAAGGACACCATGGAGCAATCTTAACAGCTAAGAAAGTGTTTGACTCTAGATTTTACTGGCCCACGATCTTCAAAGATGCTCACAACATGGTACGCACCTGTGATGCATGTCAAAGAGCAACCAATATCTCAACACGGGATGAGATGCCTCAGAAACCAGTTCAAGTATGCGAGATATTTGATGTATGGGGTATTGATTTCATGGGGCCATTCTCAGTGTCATTTGGCAATCGTTACATCTTGGTAGCAGTTGAATACGTTTCCAAATGGGTTGAAGCTCAAGCCCTGCCTACTAATGATGCCAGAAACGTTGTCAAATTCCTTAAAAAACTATTTTCTCGTTTCGGTGCCCCCAAAGTTCTAATTAGTGAACGAGGAACTCATTTCTGTAACAATCAGCTCGAACGAGCAATGGCGCGTTATGGAGTTCACCATCGCTTTACAACTGGTTACCATACACAAGCGAATGGGCAAGCTGAAGTCACTAACCGAGGCATCAAACGAATCCTTGAGAAAACTATAGGTCAAAATCACAAGGACTGGTCTATCAAGTTAGATGATGCATTATGGGCTTTTCAAACAACCTATAAGACTCCCATTGGCATCACCCCTTTTAAACTAGTTTATGGGAAGTCGTGTCATCTACTGTGGAACTAGAGCACAAGGCTTTTTGGGCACTTAAAGCAACAAACCTGGACCAAGACCTTGTAGGAAAGAATTGATTCCTACAAATCCACGAATTGGAGGAATTGAGAGAACAAGCGTACGAAAATGCTATGGTTTACAAAGAAAAGACAAGGAAATTCCATGACGCTCGATTAAAGAACACAAAATGATTTTATGTGGGAGAACGTGTCTTATTGTATAACTCTCGTTTACGTTTGTTTCCCGGAAAACTGAAGTCACGTTGGTCTGGACCTTATACGATCAAAAACGTGTTTCCGAATGGTGCCATTGAAATTATAGCCACGAAGGTTTAACTTTGAAAGTAAATTGTCATCATTTGAACCGTATAACGATGGACCAACCAAAATTCCCTCGAAGGAATTACACCTCCGCCCGACAAAAACTAAGTGTGGGGAAGGGTCGTGTCGAAGACCTGAAACTTAAACGCGACACATGTACATAAAATTTTCTTGCTTTTTAGGATCCCACAAGCACAAGCAGAGGGTCGTGCCTCATCAAGCACGCCCCCGTGTCTCTGACAAGTTTCTTTCCACAATCTCCGCTGACGACTCTGGAACGTTGCAGGTCGAATTTAAGATGAATTTTGACAAGCACGGGGCCGTGCCTAGCCAAGCACGCCCCCGTGTCCACTTTCCACGACCTGTATATAAATACCACACTTGTTCCATTCTTTCCTCACACTCACTTCTGTTATAAACATCTGAAAAATGAAAGAATCAAGTCACGAAAGTTCCAACTGGAATCCTGCAAAGAAACCATGTTCTGAAACACGAGAACCAACGACTCAAGAATATTTCTTCAAGCTACATGAACTAATCACACAACTGACTGAAATGAACCTCACTGCATCCCAACGCTTAGCTGAACTTATCCAAAAAGTTCAACAGATGAGCGAGGAACTCATTTCCATTAACTTGCAGCTTGCGGAATTGAGCAACCGCACCTCTCACTATCCCCCCGAACCTTCCACACAAAATGTGTGGAGGTTTCTTTTAGAAGCATTTCGTGATGTGCTAAGTGCGCTGTTGCGCGTTAAAGAGTCTGGTTTTGCTGTTTCAGATTCTCGGCTTTTAACGTATTATGTAACCGTAGGACCTTAGGAAATGTAATGTTCATTTTGGCTTGTGTTTATTTACTCTAGGACTAATTTTGTAGCTTTTCTGATGATTTGAAAGTGGTAAAACTTAACCGGGAAAATTACATAACGCGCGAAACTGGAAAACGGAACAACAAAAGACTGAAACCACCTAACAATACATGAACACGGCCCCGTGCTCAAGTAGGCATGCCCCCGTGTTCGACAAAAAAATGACACAAGCTGACATTTTCAGCCTTTTGTCTTGTTTCTCTTCAATTTTGTATGATAAATACCGACCTCAATTGCCTACAAAATCGTATCCACTCTCATTTTCATCTTGTTTTTCCATTTTTCTTTCATCTTTTCAAGAATTCTTTCAAGAGTGTTTGAACAAAAGGTTAGTGTATTATTCTTTTGATTATGAAATTCATTTACATGTAGTTAGGTGATTAGGTCTCTAAACAACCAAAATCCTAGCAATTATATGTAAAGACTTGTTCTTAAACATTTCATGGAATGATGAATACTTTCAACTTACTTGTTCATGTTTATTCTTGTAAGTAGATTAGTGTTAATTAGTATGTTTCGTTAGTTATTAGTTTGTTTAGTAGTTAGCTAATTAGTTTGTTTATTTATCATTATCAAGACTATCTTCATAATTCGTGGTGAAATATTTGTTAATCATGTTCAGAGTTCTCAAGTGGTATTAAACATAAAATATATTTTTGGGTATCTTGAATTATTAACAAATAATTAAAATTTTATACGTACAATCTTTGATTTTTTTTAAAGCAAGAGAACGTTAAACCCATGCTTAATCAATGATTTACAAACATAACCACGCGTGCTCGAGTCAAGATTCCATGCCTTACCATGTTTACCGCACCCCCACGTTTCACAAAACGCACCCCCATTTTCAAAAATTTTTCCTTGGATGATAAACTTCTAAACCACTTTTGAACATGAGTTGAATCATTATGATGTTATGTCTTGAAAAACACATGATTTTCACTAACATCATGAAACTGCTCAAGAAATCGGTTTGGTATAGATTAACATATTTTTGAAATTTCAGGATCATGAGTCATCCCTACTTACGTTTTGAAGCGAGCCGCGAGAGATGGTGTCATGAGAGACTTCAAAGGCTGCTACAAAAGGTCGAAAGACCCCATTTACAAGCAGATGAAGAAACACTAGCGGCAGTCGGACAGCTAGAAAGATACAATACATTATGAGTGTCCAATGGAAGCGTTTATTCTCACAAAATAACCTTCCATTTATGAACTAACTCTTGAATTTTTAGGATCTTTCAAATTTAGCATGAAAGACTCTGATCCTTGGGATAATAATGCAGTTTCATTCAGACTTGCTGGGCATTGGCACAAAACATCCATTGCCTTGTTCGGTGTCTATCTCAAGATCTACACGGAACAGGAAATAGAGGAGGAAGCAGTATCTTGAATGCCGGCATACCATACCTTCCCGGATGAGGAAAGTAAAGACGCGGAAAGTGGTGCAATGAGGAAAGCATTTTGGGAGCGGATTGGAACCGGAGGGTTCAACTCGAGTAAAACAAAAAGCAGTCAGATATGAGATCCGCTGCTGCAATACATTCATTGGTTACTTAGTCATTCCATAATAGCTCATGGTCAAAGTGAGGGAGTTGTTAACTTGAGGGACTTCTTTATTTTTATTGTATGGTTAATCATTTGCCATGTAATATTGCGTATTTGTTTTGTAATCTTTTTGCCAGGAATGCAATTGCAGGTGCTCCAACCCCTATGTTTGGAGGAAGCTGGATTTTGAACTTATACGAAAGCTATGGTTATAACACTGAGGAAATTGAAGGAGTGATGTCGGGACTGTTAGACTTGAGCATTTGCACAAGTATGTACATGGTGACAAGCCTACCAAATGGGCAGGCAAGATTCATGGATAAGAAGGGACAAATCTGGGATCCTACGGACCCCGAAGAAATAATTATGGATCTCGACATGCCAATACAGCCGGAGGGAGCCGGAGCTGGATCTTCAAGTTCACGTACAAGGGAATTCCCGACCATGTTAGACCTTTACGAGTCAATACAAACAACCATCGACCATGCAAGGCGTTCATATGAATATGTCCAACAAGACTTCAACCGAGTCGAAAGTCTGCACTCCCGAGTCGATGACCTCAGTAACGATATCACATACATCAGGAACCGAATGTACCATGAGTGGAGGAATATTCCCCCACAAAGCCCTTGAAAACCGTATCATTTTTGGGACCCGACACAGTTATTTTGTGCCAATCTATCTTTTAATTTATGTGATTTTGTTTTTATTTTGTGTGTTTAGGACTTTAACATTTTAATAAATTGGTGACATTTCAGATGATACCGAGGATTCTAACAACATGAGGCCAACCTAACACAACTGAAAATTTCATCATTTTTAGGGGAGTTATTTCATTACCATTTCTCGATCTTGATTATATAATCACATTGAGTACAATGTGAATTTTAAGTGTGGGGATGGGAGTAATGCATTTGACTTTGCTAAAAAGGTCCAAATTTAAAAGTTTTAAGAAAAGATCACTTACCAAGTAATTTTTGTGACAAGAATCCAAAAATAAAATTTTTGGTAAACCAATTATAAATATACGTTTTTTAGGAAATAAAGAAGTAAACTCATGACGTCCAAATAAAATTGAAAATGTTTTTTGTGATATCCTTAAAGAAATAATCTAATCTAGTAAAATATTTAATCATGTAAAATGAAGCACTTGTACCCAATTCCATCCATATGCGAGTTTATTTTTAGCCTTAAATAGCTTTTGCAAAATTGCAATTCTACTTTCATTCTGGATTTAATTGAGGGTGCCATATGATACGTGTAATTAGAACTTGCTTTGGGTATGCATTTCAAGACCTTAATTTGTATATGTTGCATAAAAATGAGTTAGGCACTAGGAAACCTTAACCATTCGAGCCCCAACCATTGTCTTTAATTTTCCATACCCGAACATCAACCATAGTGAGCCCCGTTGAGCTTAAATGTTTTTTTCTTTCAATCACCCGAGCACCAAGTCACTTAACCAAAAGCCTTCTACAAAACCCGTTTTCATTAAAGACACTTTTTGGCTCATAAAAAAATAAAAAAAAATTAAAATTGGTCTTTTATCGACAGACCTAAAGAACTGGAATGCATTCTTTTGATTTCGATTTGCTTTGTTGCCTTTATCATGAAAAACCAGGACTTCCCCCGGAAATCCGTGAACACATTTTCAATCTCACGTATGACGCAAGAAAGAAATGGCGAAAAAAGGAACAAGTTCTGCCATTTTGTGGAATTTCAAAAAGTGCTATAAAGAGACAAGCAAAAAGATATGAAAGATGTCCGAATTGTGGAAATTGGTCTCATAATGGAAAATGCAAAAAGAATCAAACTGAATCTCAATACGAATACACAGAACTAATCCGATTGGGTGCTATTAGGCTTCAAGCCGAACGATCCTTGAGAAAGGAAAGTTTTGTGTATCTTCAGGTAAAAGATGAAGTACGATTCTTGAAAACAAAATATGATCTCGACAATCTGACCTTAAACGAGTCCTCAAGCTAGCATATTTCTTCTAGCTTGAAGTATTGTATAGGGAACCTTTATTGCTTTCCTTGTAGTTTATGTTAGAAAAATAAGCCAAGACCATCGTCTTTAGCAATTAGCCAACTTTTCCAAATATTCCATACCCGAGCCCGAGCCAAATTACAACCCATCAAAGACCTAATGCTTTATGCAAGTAAATATCTAAGTAGGTGGAGATTTGATCCCATGACAAGCTTATGATTTCACACGTATTCATACTAGGCAATTGAGTGTATTAGTCATACTTAATCTTGATTATGACTCCATATATTGAGCCGAGTGTGAGTGCACCTTGTGAGAAGTGTGGATTTTCGCATGATTATAATCTTTACTAACCTATTGCTTGTTAGGATATCACTTTACATATGCTTAGAATATTTATATTTGGATGAAAATAATGTTTACTTGTGTATTTCTCGAAAGGCATGATTATAATTTTTTTATTTGGTTTTTGGTGAACTGTCATTTTAAGTGATTTTTGCTTGAGGACAAGCAAAGTTCAAGTGTGGGGATGTTTGATGTGCTCCAAATTATACATAAAAATCCTATCAAAAGCACATCAATTATTCCTTAATATCTTCCTTAAAATGATGAAATGTACTTAAAAGTCTTAAATTGTGTTTTCAGGTGTTTAAAAGGGCAAGTTGGACAAAAGAAGGATATTTAGCAAGAAATTGAAGTAATCTGAGCTTTGGAGTCCAAGCATGGGGTCGTGCCTCTTTAAGCACGCCCCCATGTTTTGCAAGAAACACACCCCCGTGTTTGGACATTTTACATACAAAAAGTATTATTCCCTAAAAGTAGACACGGGGTCGTGCCCCACCTCCAACACGGGGTCGTGCCCCATTTAGCACGGGGACGTGCCCGACACAACCTGCATGTATGAGCCGACCAACTTTTGTAAGCATTGTACTAGCACGGGGCCGTGCTTAAACACTCCGGTAAGCCTATAAATAGAAGCCTAAGTTCACCATTTTTGGAAAGCTTTGGTGGGAGAGTTACTCTGCAGAACTCTCTCGGGAATCAAGACTTCAAGATCATTTGGAGGCTCGGGAGGTGCATACAACATTTGGAAGAAGCTCAGAATTGTCTAAACGCCATCCATTGTGGATTATCGGTTTGATTGTTCCATTTCACAGATGATTACATATCTATCTTCTTTGTTATATGTTGTTATGTTCAAGCTCATTATGAGCTAAACTCTTTTTATCATCCTAATCAGATGAAACTTATGTAATTTGTGATAAACTAATGGTGTGATAAATATTATTTTAATGTTATGGTGGTCTTGGGAAAACTATTGATGGGTAGCATCTACATTTGAACGGGAAGTTATAAAATTATGGTTTGTGATTGTGATCATCATACAAAGTTGAAAAACCGTATGATTAACATTCATTCGCGAAACTGGTCTTCATTATAAATCCATGGCTAATGAACTAGAAATGGTTATTAGAAATCATATCATTTTAACTTTCTGATCATTTGCGGGTTCCCTTTTATTTGTTCGGAAACTTCAGTAATTGTTACGGTTTTCTAAAATTAATGGTATGTTAGGAAGGAAACTGATCAACTCTCTTTTTGACTTTAAGTTATGTTTTCAAATATCATATGTCAAATAGGTCACAAAAGATTTACCTACATTACTAGGGCTTTGATCTGAGCAGTAAAACTCAGCCTGACATGATCAAGTCACTACAGCAGCAGGATAGATGAGAAATCGTGCCAGCTCATCTTTATAAACATTAACATAATTACATTAATCCATATCTTTAAATCACACCACCAATTCATCACGCTTACATAAGTGGAATCTAACTAGGATGATAACTTTTATTCCCGGGTTTTAAATCCAAACGCTTCAAATCTTAGTTTACTTCCTTTCTATTATTGTTTATTTTAAATCCTAAAAATCCTTCTAATACAAATTATCATTTTCTTTAACAAAAACCAAATCTGATAGTCAAACATCAAGTTTGTTGAGTAGGCTAGGTGTGTCCACGGATTGATACTCGGTTCTTACCAACACTATATTACCACATGACAGGTACACTGCCTTTTGTGTGTGTGATTTAGTATTAGTAATAACCAATTAAAACTAAATATGTGCAATAAATCTATATCAAAATAAATATACTATCCGCACCCATCAACCACACTTCTACTTGACTCGTTGTGTTGTTAACTCTCTTATTCGGTATGTTGTATCCTAGAAAAATTCCTTCTTCAGCCTTTTCACTGAACTTCCCTAACTGATTTTTTCTTCAGCAGCGTACATGGTGCGCCAAACGGTTCGAGGTGCTCTAGATAAGGTTTACGTCATTGGAGCAACTCATAACACGTTTTACCATGACGTTTGACCACGGACTTGATTTAGGGTGTAACATGCATGGCAACTGCCTCATTCCAAAATTGGATGGCCAGTTTCGAGTCAGCTAGCATCATTTGTGCTGTCTCTATCAAGCTCCTGATTTTCCATTCAGCAACACCGTTCAATTGTGGAGTGTAGGCAGATACGAACTGATGTACATTTACTTCTCTTTGTAGAATGCCTCCATCCATTGGTTTTCGAATTTCGTGCCATTGTCTGAGCAAATCTGACGTATTTTCAGCTTATAGAGAGATTCCAATGTGGTCACCAGCTGTTTGAACGATTCAAATGTTTCTGTTGGATCAAGAAGAAGGATAATGCAACCAAAACTAGATCACTTAAGTTATTTTGATGCTACATGCAAAGGCTTCCGAAGCTTTTCATGGAACTTCCAAAGGTTGTAGAGTTCTTCCGAAGACAAAGGAAAAATCCAACTTCCGAAGACAGAACTCTACTTCAGAAGACAAATGCATACTTCCGAAGTTCAAGACTTAGAAGAATAAAGTGAAGACCACTTCCGAAGTATGATGAAGAAGTCTCCAAGTCTTGGAAGAAGCAGCCTCTTCCGAAGTATAAAGTGGCTTCGGAAGTACTTACTCTCCCGAAGCCATTTAACCTTCGGAAGACACTGTTATAACCAGTGGACACAAGTATGGTCTCTGACACTCCACTGCAGACTTCTGATACAGCATCGCTTCTTCTTAAAGAACCATGTTGTTGACCATAATTTATTCCATTGTTTACCTTTTCATGATAGTACAGTTGCCATCTTTAGTTGGTGACAAAAGGTAAGTCAGGGACATGTCCTGACTACCAAATCTCAGATAAGACTTTATCTCAGATACCTTAACTATAGTCTTGTAGTATAAGCTTTAGCTAAAGGATCATAGCTGGTACAAAGTAATCTGGCTGTAGATAGTATTATATATAGGTTATCCTTGTAACTCATAAAACACAATCTGCTTGTAAGAGTCTTTGTATCTTGAGTTGAGAATCAATATATAAAAGTATCTTGAAAATTATCTTTTTGTGTTCTTATTACTTTTCATATTGTGATCAACTCTTATTGATTCTTACCCGAGTGCGATTCTAGGCGAGTTTGAGAGAAAACATTTGTGTTTAAGTGACAAATACCGATCCTCCAATTGGTATCAGAGTGTCTCAGGCTCTTGATTGCGTGATCTAACCATCCAAATCAACCTGTTTTCACTCCTCCCTACCACCCACTCCCTCAAATGGCCCTCAACAAATTGAAGTAGGAATGGGGACGATGACCAAAGCACCAATCATCACCCCTGAAAACTTCAGGTCTTGGAGTAGAAGAATGGAAGGCTTCATTAGATACCAAGACAGCAAAATGTGGAACTCAATTGTCAATGGACCGTACAAGCCAAAGGTGGCTTCACCTGGTGGAAACAGTGCCATGATAGAGAAAGCTGTCGAGGACTATTCTGATGAAGACAGAAAGAAGATGGACATCGATAGCAATGCTATGACTATTCTCATGACTGCAATACCGAACTCTATTATGGTGGGGTTCTAGCATTGCAAGACTGCCAAAGAATTGTTTGGTGCACTTGCTCAGATGTATTCTTGCTCCAACGACTCAAAGAAGGACTCACTGAAGCAGCAGTTCGAGAACTTCACTCATATTGCTGGAGAGACCCTCAGCCAGCAGTACTTCAGGTACATGGATCTTATCTCTTCCCTTCAGTCTGTAAAGATCACTCCAGAACTTAGAGATCTCACGAGAAAGTTCATGAGTGCTCTTCCAAATGAGTGTACATTCTACAGTGTCTCTATCAAGAGAACATAAAACTTGAACACTCTTTCCATGACTGAGCTCGAAGGCATCCTTTATGGATACCGTCTAGACATGGAGAGTAAGAAGGGCCACCAAACAAGCAGATCTGTGAGTCTTCCTGCTAGCAACGCTTTAATGGTTGCTGAAGGCTCATTAACCCCTCAACCTCAGCACTTCCTAACTTATCAGTAGCCATCCTGCTCACCTGGTCCCTACATCACTTATCCTGAGACTCCAAGGTCTCAACAGGCTCAACACAACTCCTTCCAAGAAAGTTGTGCCTTTGTCTCAGAGGTGGACACTCAGGAGATTTTCAATACTGCTTTGATGATCTTGAGTGCTTCAGCCTAGATGACGTAGAGTACGTGGACATTGTCCAGCAAATGGCTCTTTTAACTTACAGAAAAAAGAAGTTCTTTAAGAGAACTGGAAGGCACTTCCCTCAGAACCCAACTACCAGCAAGTTTGGGTTTGACAAGACCAGGGCAAAGTGTTACAACTATAACCAACTGGGTCATTTTGCAAGGGAATGCAAGGCTCCCAAGACCAATCTGGGAACCCCATAGGCCTCCACACATCCCTCAACCTCAAAGCCCACTGAGAAGTCAACTGAGACAGTCGCAATGGCTCAAGAAGTTGACTGGAGCTTCATGGTACAGGATGTGACTCCTGCTCAAGCTCTCATGGCCGGAACAATGATGCCCAGGTATATGAACATCTCTGCACTCCAGCCTGTATAGCTAAAGTTAAACTCTATCAGGATTACAATATGGAAATCAGATCTGACAATGAGTCTCTAAATATTCTAAAATCTGATTTTAAAAGAGCTGAATCTGACTATCAAAAGAAAATTGATGAGTTGGAGAAAACTGTATCTCTTTTGAAACATGAACACACCAACTACAAGACTCAAATCAAGGATCTGATATCAAAATTGTCTGAGGCTCAAGCCCAGCTTGTCACTGCTGAGGCTCAGGCCAGGAAGCATGCTATCTCTGAGCAAAACTTCCAAGCTATTCTTGCATCATCCTCCCATTCCAAACTCTGTTATCAGAACAAGAAGGGTTGGGAACCAATGAAATTGCTCCACCACATTCCTATGTGTCTATCAGACAGCCAAGATTGGTACTGAAGAGCAAGAGGTTCCAACTGTTCACCCTTTCTTTCCAGAGTTAAAGGATGAGGCACCAATAGTGGCCACCACAGGGAAAGAACAGGTAGATAAACCTATCGCCTCCTATGATGATTAAATCCTAACCACCAAAGCCTGAAGAAGTAGAGCTAAAGCTGCTAGGAGAATTGCTAAGAAAGTGGCTGAATCCAAACTGAAAAATTGACCCCAAACAGAAGGGTGTCCTTGTATCAGCTGGTTTCCAAGTGTTGGGTACTTCTGATTCAGGAAAGGAATGTAATACCAGCATTCCTGTCCTACCAAAGGATCAGAAGTTAAAGGGAAAAGTTGTTGACGAAGAAAAGAAAACCAAGAAACAGCAACCCTCACTTCCCCAAAAGGCTAACATTGCATGCATCATGTGTGGCCTGCAAAATCATATGGCAAAAGATTGTTACTACAATCCTTCAAGCACACATTATGCAAATAATGTTAGGAAAGAATGAGTCAGGGAAGGTTTCACATTTGGACCTTTCCATACGGTTCAACAGTTGAAGAAGGGAAAGCTAGTTTCCAAAGCCAAGTTGCTTTCGGAAGAAACTCCTTCTTCCGAAGGGAAAATGGCTTCAGAAGCAAAAGCTACTAAGGTTTGGAAGAACAAGAAAGCTCCCTTGAAACCATCCTAGAAGAAGACTGATTCTGAAGAAAAGGTGGTGAGGACTTCTTCCGAAAAGAAAGAAGCTTCAGAAGAAGACCATGCTGCAAAAGCTTCGACAAGCTCATCCTCCAAGATCAGGCAAAGGGTGGACTGGATGATCAAGGAAGATGCTGCAGCCCAAACCTCTTCCTTAAAGACCTCTGTTGAACCCCCAATGCATATCATTTGGTTCACTCATGTCATTATCTTTGGAAGAACCCAAGACCAATAAAGCTTGGGTTTCCAAACAAAACTGAATTCTCATCTTATGTGCAGGAACATCCATTTGACAAGAACAACAATGTATGGATTGTAGATAGTGGATGCTCCAGGCCATGACAAGGAACAGACATCTCCTTCAACAATTTCAACATTATGATGGAGGCCCTGTCCAGT
This sequence comes from Flaveria trinervia, assembly GCA_025506515.1. Taxonomy (NCBI): domain Eukaryota; kingdom Viridiplantae; phylum Streptophyta; class Magnoliopsida; order Asterales; family Asteraceae; genus Flaveria; species Flaveria trinervia. Next base: position 20,712,006 of record CM046455.1, on the reverse strand, counting down.
TTGGAGGTGAGGCCGGAGGATATATTTATGGCAGAGGGACTATATCCAATGGTATGTTAATCGTTGACAAAGTTAACTTTGTCAAACACCTTGAACACAACCTGTTAAGTGTTTCTCAATTCTGTGATCAAAAGCACCAAATGCTTTTCACAGAACATGAGTGCATTACCCTCAAACCAGGGATGACAATTCCTCCAGAATTGGTGCTTCTTAGATCTCCCAGGAAAGGGGATATGTACAAGCTTGATATGAACAATGCTTCCCCAATGGGTGAAGTATCATGCTTTCTTTCCAAAGCTGATAGTGATGAGTCAACACTGTGGCATAAACGTATGTGTCATGTAAATTTTAAGACAATGAATAAATTGGCTAAAAATAACTTGGTACATGGTTTGCCTAAAAAGGAGTTTTTCTGCAAAGACAACTGTGTTGCATGCCTGAAAGGGAAACAACACAGGACATCTCATAATCCAAATGTGTTAACTCTATCACTACTCCATTACATTTATTGCACATGGATCTTTTTGGTCCCACAAGTATAATGAGCATTGGAAGGAAATCATATTGCCTTGTGATAGTTGATGACTTTACAAGATTCACATGGGTATTCTTTTTAAGAACTAAAGATGAAACTGCTGAAACATTAAAATCTTTTATTCTTAAAATAGAAAATCAAATTGATCACAAGGTTAAAATAATTAGATGTGATCAAGGGACTGAGTTTAAGAACTTCGTTCTTGACTCATTCTGTAACTCAAAAGGGATTGCCAGACAATATAGTGCTCCCAGAACTCCTCAACAAAACGGTGTTGCTGAGAGGAGGAATAGGACACTTATTGAAGCTGCTCAAACTATGTTAGCTGATTCAAAACTACCTCTAACATTCTGGGCAGAGGCAGTCAGCACTGCATGCTATGTGCAGAACAGAGTTCTTGTAGTTAAGCCCCATGGAAAAAACCCTTATGAGCTATGGAAAAAGAGGCTACCATTCATTGGCTTTCTAAGGTCTTTTGGCAGCAGGTGTACCATACTTAACACAAAGGACAATTTAGCAAAATTTGCTGAAAAGTCGATGATGCTATCTTTGTTGGATACTCTTCTAGTTCCAAAGCTTATAGAGTATACAACATTAAGAATCAACAATTTGAGGAGTCATCCAATATAGTTGTTATGAGCACACTCCTTGTGTTAGGGGGAATGGGCCTGATCACATATTTGATTTAGAATTGTTTCCAAACTATTCTAAACCCTCTTGTGAGAATGTTTCAGTTGGAATAGGTGCTCAAACTGATGCTGATGCTGCTGCTAGTGATCAACTGTTTGAGCTTCCCAGGCCTAGACCAAATTCTCCAAGTGCTACAATACATCAAACTTCCACTATTCATAGATCCGACAGTTTATCTATATCAAGGAATAGTGAAGCTTCAACAAGTGAGTCACCTACTGAGCCTCAAAGCTCATCAGGTGACCCACCATAACACCAGGTAGAAGGAGGTAGTATTTTGAAGGAACAGGCAACTATTAATACTACCTCACAGCCAACTATCAATGATGTTTCTCATTCATTCAATCAGTCCTCATTGAATGACTTTGAAACAACCGCTAGACAAAGTGTTCTAGTTCCTGAGCAGAATATGTCCAACCTAGATCTATCTCTGCAACTGGAAGTGATTCCTTGTCTTAGGATTCACAACACTCATCCAACTGACAACATCATAGGAAATGTCTCTAAGGGTGTGAGAACAAGATGACAGACTCATCAGGGAATGTCTGCTTGTACTCATGTTTTCTATCTTAGATAGAATCCAAGAAGGTAGAAGATGCCTTAAAAGATAGTAGCTGGATTGAATCGATGCAAGAGGAGCTGCTTCAATTCAAGAGACAGAAGTATGGAACCTATGTCCGCTACCATCTGGTCAAGTACCCATAGGCACCAAATGGGTTTTCCGAAACAAGAGAGATGATAGAGGCTTGATCATCAAGAATAAGGCAAGACTTGTGGTCCAAGGATACACTCGAGAGGAAGGAATCAATTATATTGATGTCTTCACACCAGTTGCAAGACTTGAGGTAGTTAGATCTTCCTTGCTTATGCTGCATCCAAGGACTTCACAGTATACCAACTTGACGTCAAGTGTGCTTTTCTATACGGTATTATAGATAGGGAAGTGTACGTATGCCATCCTCCAGGATTTGAAGATCCACAACACCCCAACTATGTGTGCAAATTGGATAAAGCTCTATATGGGTTGCACCAAGCACCTAGGCTGTGGTATGAGACTCTGTCTCAGTTCTTTTGAAGAATGGTTATACTAGAGGTACCATTGACAAGACTCTCTTCATTAGAAAGTCTAGAAAGGACATTTTGCTTGTAAAAGTCTATGTCGATGACATCATATTTGGTTCCTCAAATGACCAAATGTGTAAGGACTTTGAGAGCATTATGAAGAAGAAGTTTGAGATGAGCTCCATGGGAAAAATGGACTTTTTCCTTGAAATTCAGGTAAAGCAACTGAAGGAAGGGTTCTTCATTAATCAATCTAAATATGTCTCTAACATCTTAGAAAGATTTGAGACGAAGGATTGCAAGCCTGCCAAGACACCCATACCTAGAAACCAAAATCTTTGTCCTGACCTTGAGGGGGAGGATACTGATCAACATCAGTATAGGGCAATTATTGGTTCTCTGATGTATCTTACAGCAAGTAGACTTGATGTCATGTTTGCTACTTGCATTTGTGCAAGATATCAGGCTGCTCCTAAGGTATCTCACCTAGCTGTTATTAAGAGAATCCTCAGATACCTCAAAGGAGCACCTAAACTAGGTCTCTGGTATCCCAGAAACAAGGATTTCAATCTTTATGGATACTCTGACAGTGACTACGGTGGCTGCAATATTGACAAGAAATCAACATCGGGAGGATGTTAATTTCTTGGTGGAAGGATCATCTCATGGCAATACAAGAAACAATTATGTCTCTACATCAACTGCTGAAGCTGAATACATTACTGCTGCTAGCTGTTGTGCTCAACTGCTATGGATTCAAAATCAGATGTTAGACTATGGATTCAACTTTATGAGTACACCTATCCATATTGACAACAACAGTGCTATCTCCATTACTAAAAATCCGGTGAAGCACTCCAAGACTAAGCACATTGATATCAGGTATCATTTCATTAGAGACATTCATGAAAAAAATTTAATCAGGTTAATCAAAGTTGATTCAAATGAACAATATGTTGAACTGTTTACCAAAGCTTTTGATGAACAAAGGTTTAAGTATCTCATAAAAGCTATTGGGATGATAAACATTGATTAATCTGATCTCTTTTGAAAACCTTTTAATATGTAAGTCTTGTGTCAATACAATTTAAGCCCTGTTACAAGGAATTCTCTCTAAAATTTTTCTAAGTGTAAATTCCTTCCGAAGAGAAATTAACCTTCGGAAGACATTACTATATCTTCCGAAGCATAATTTCTCAAAGGATAACTTTCTTCTCGGAAGAATTTTTGGTCTCGGAAGAAGCGATTGATTGCATATCAGATCTACTTCCGAAACTTACAAATTCTCTATTCGGAAGCAACTCTAACCTTCGGAAGCAAAGAATTGGTTTCGGAAGACAAGTTACCTTCAGAAATGTTTTACACTCGGAAGAGAGATCTCACTGTGTAACGTAAATTTCTTGGGCCCCACACTGTAAAAAGCAAAGATTTTGTTAATGATGTCGATTATTTAACTGATTTTAACCTTACCGCCACTGTCATTTCATCCACTAAACCATCACATCACCTTATCCTAACCCCATTACCGCCTCTCCACAATCTTTTAAATAATCTCGACTATTCACTTTCACTCTCTTACTTGCAAACTTTACAGCCCTAGAAATTTCTCCTACTCATCTTTACCCAGCTCAAATCATTCCCATTCACCTTTCCAAATGGCCTTCAACCTTAGCACAACCAAGTCGCACTTCTTGATTCATCAAGAGATGCTGACTTCTCAGATATCATCTCCTTCTAACCCAATCTTCCTACTACACCACTCTGACTGTTAACCCCACAATTTACTCAAACCATATGTCTGAATTTTGGGCAAATGGTCAGATTGAAACCCTAAACGGGGTCCGTGTCATTCGATCGAGCATCTGTGGCCAGGAGTTGGTCATTTCTGAACAGCTCATCAGGGAGCATTTAGAGCTTCATGATGAGGGCGCTCCAACGGAATTCCCCAAAGCAGACTTGGACCATTCTTATCTCCAAATGGGATATGGAGGAGACGTTAGCAGGTCAACTGTCTACAAATTTAACTTCTCGTACAAATGGAAGTTCCTGCTACATGTGGTCCTCCACTGCTTATCGAATAAATTCGGAGGATAGGATCAAATCCCATTTGAACTTGGGTGCCTTGTTCATGGGTTGGTAAAATGCCTCAGCTTCAACTATTCAAGATTTTTGCTGACTAACCTCATGGAAATCTTTGAAAGGACACATTCTTTATGTATCCCAGGTTTCTCCAGCATATAATCAACTGTGAGCTAGACCAGAGCACGCTTGTCTGTGCAGCTGCTTTGACTGCTCCTCAGATGAGGCTGACCATCTTCAAGACTTTGAAGAGAGTGTCCACCAACTTCACAGGAAGAGATACTGCACTTCTTCAGGTATGACTGAGCCAACGGCTCCTGGTGACATCCTGTTAACCCCACAGGTGATGAACCCACACCAACAACTACCCCACTATGCCAACACTACCTTCTCCATCCATCACCATCACTTATTAGAGATGTCCCAAACAAACCCTTGTTCAATCTACTCTGATTGAACAAGCTCTTCCTGTTCAATCCAAAAAGGCTAGAGTGGAACAAAGGGCTCCCACTCAGCCTGAGGTCCAACCATCCTTCACAATTGACCTCAATTGGGTCCTGAGTCTCCTCAGTCTCAGACCCATGAGCCCACAACCCAAGCTGAAAGCCCTCAGGGTGAGTCGCTATACTCCCCTAGGCAGCCAACAAGGGACAGCCCCACCAGAGGCTCAATGCCTGTAGACATTGACCAAAGTCCCGGGTCAGTAGGTTTAACCATCCTATCTTTAACTAACCTTTTATTTAAAACTGATGAAGAGATAACATCTCTCCATGGCAATGAAGTTGATCTACAACACCCTCTCCAAGATCAAGAGAGCCCGGAGAAATCTCTTATCTCTAGCCCCCATCAGCAACCAACTGAGGTGAGTCCCACGGATGTGGAGGGGACTCATGTAGATTCAGCTGCCACTATAGAAGGTGCCTCAATGGATCTTCTGGACAGTGGTAACATTTCTCAGACTGAATCTATGGCAACCGAGCCCTTTGATGACTCTGAAAGAGACATCATTGAGCATGGGAAACCAGGGTGCCAAGAACCCACATCTGGTGGTGAGGTTGAACATACAAGGTATGTTACCTCATCTCCCCATGATTCTTCGAAAGAAGATGAGGGAAGCATGCAACTCCTCATTCAAGATCTTCTTTCCAAAGTCTCAAACCTGGAATCTCAGGTTAGGACTTTAGAGGCAAGATCTGCCACTCAGCAACTTGAGATTGACAATCTCAAGGCTCACCTAGCTGAGAAACAGACAGAGAGGTCTGTTAGGCATGTACCTATTCAGGTCTCCCTGACTTCCTCCTCCAGCTCATCTAGCTCTCAAGATGATGCTACCAAAAAGGGGGAGAATGTTCAAAGACAAACACACAAGGAACCACAGAGCCGGCCTTCCACTTCAACATCTTCCTCTCCTATCATCTCTGCGCCTGAAACATCTCAGGTCACTCTTTAGATTGATCCAAGGATGCTCAATGATCTCTACCGACTCTTCACCAAGTTTCTATTAAGATCCTCCTTTGAGCAGCCAAGTCATGATGCTGCAATGATCTACTTTGGAGTAGAAGAGCTTCAAAGGCTGAGTGCACCTTCTACCACTGTGGATGAAGTTGGTCAACCTAAGGTCCTCATGGAACCTAAGATTCAATTCGAAGGGGAAATGGGAACTGATGGCCCAACAACTGAAACAGTTGGGACAGATCTGCATCTCCTTTAGCTTCCGAAGCTGAAGTTAAAGCCTCAGAAGAACAAGCTGAATCTTCCGAAGCTGAAATGGAAGCTGCGGAACGACTGTTTAAAATGTCCGAGGAACTGATCATCACAGATGCTATCCTGGAATGGCATCTGAAATGAGCAGCGAGGACTTTCCAATTGCACCTCCATCTCAGACACCATCTCTGACTTTCTTACAATCAGAAACCTCTCTCCAAGAACCACCACAGTCAGGATCTTCAAAGGATAAAGGTAAAAGGAAGATGACTGCGGAAGAGATTCAGGAAGAGGAGAAGATTGAGAAACTTAAGAAGAAAGGAAGACTTCAGACTAAGAAGTTGCTAGCTGCTAGCACAAAAGAAGTTGCTTCCAATCAGGAGGTTGTCATCAATAAAAGAAGAGAGTAGATCATTGACCAGCTCATTGAAATGGGAGCTGTCAATGAAGAAACACTCCTACTACCATTAGAGGAGTTGATGGATCTGGAGAAGGCAACCAAGCTGAAACTTGAAGAAGAAGCCAGGTTGGCGTTAGAGGAAAAGGAAAAGAAACAGAAGGAAGATGAATTGCAGTTGAGGAGAGACGGGATAAACTTCCTACTCTCCAGAGGCTTTGATCTTCAAGAACTCTCTCCACACAACGATGACACGATCCTCTGGCTCTTCAACAAAGAGCAGGATCTCATGGAGAAAGAAAGTAAGAATGCTATAAAAGAAAAGGCCAGAGAGAAGAAGAAGAAAGAAGAAGAGGCTAGGGTCACTGCCTCCAAGAAGCTTACTGAGAAAGCCTAGATGAAGGACTATCTTCGGGCTCATGACTTCTCCGGTAGGCAGGTGGGTCCTATGTTTGAAAGGACACTCCAACGGATTGTCAGTGAAATTAAGGCTGACATTCGGTTGGGGAAAAGGAAAGAGATGTATAGAAGGGTAAAAGGGATGACCTTCACTGCTTCACCCAACCACAACTTGAACCCTCATCCTCACCATTCACCATTAACCTGAACCCTTCACCCCTAAACCCACATCACTACCCACTACTACTCCCTCACCTTAACCTCCTAAACTTCCCATCATCCAACCAAAACACTAGCCAGAACCTCTGAACCTAAACCTACCCAATTACCATCCAAACCATCCCTTCAGCCTTCTCAACATCTCTCCCTTGAGGAGTTTAAGGCAATCAAGACGAAGCTCACTAATTGCACCACTTTGAGCAAAGTTTCCTGTGTAGAAGACTCCATTAACATTACCTATGTAGATGGATCTTCAAGTTCCCTCACAAGAGACAGATTCCTTGATTTGCCTAGAGGAACTTTGGACCAGGCTGCAAGACTTTTGGGCCTCAATTCAGACTCTTTAAATGAGGAAGAAAAGAAGCTCATAAGGAAACTAGTGACTCTGCTAGATACAAGAAAAGAGGACAAGATTCCCAGTCAGCCTCTTGTGCCTAGAAGAAAGATAATCCAGTGGAGGTTTGATAAACCTTCTCACAACTTTATTGTGGAAAGAGAGAATGGTGAAGTCAATAGACTCAATGCAACCTCTCTGTTACACTCCAGCAGATTTGACATTGCTGAGTTAGCAGAGAAACCATTCTCTAACCCCTCCAACTCTGAAACTGTTGCACTCGTCAGAAATCATCTCAGCAGTCTTCATTTAGCTGAGCTAACTGCAAAAGCAAGGATTGAAGAATAGTTGAAGTTGAGAAGACAGGAAGACAAGGAAAGATCTCCCACCAAAGGTGCTGCCTTTCTACAGATGGTGGAAGGTCCTGAATTGGAACCTATAGTTTGATGGGAATATGATTACAGTTCCCATCAACTAACTCTTTTCAGAAGGCAACAACAAAGGGTACATGTTATCCAAGGTGACAGACTGGATTTCTTGTCTACCAAGGATCTGTACAAGCTTCTCAGCACCACATTAGGGAAGAACAAGGAGACAGACAAATATTTGCTCTCCTTGGTGCTGAAAGTTTTGAGAAGTCGAGGTAAGTGAAGTTTTTGTAGCATCAGCCTAGGGGCAGTTTGTTGAATCAAGAAGAAGGCTAATGCAACCAAAACTAGATCACTCAAGTTATTTTGATGTTGCATGCAAAGGCTTCTGAAGCTTTTCATGGAACTTCTGAAGGTTGTAGAGTTCTTTCGAAGACAAAGGAAAAGTCCAACTTCCGAAGACAAAACTCTACTTCTGAAGACAAATGCATACTTCCGAAGTTCAAGACTTAGAAGAATAAAGTGAAGACCACTTCCGAAGTATGATGAAGAAGTCTCCAAGTCTTGGAAGAAGCAACCTCTTCCGAAGTATAAAGTGGTTTTGGAAGTACTTACTCTTCCGACGCCATTTAACCTTCGGAAGACACTGCTATAACCAGTGGACACAACTATGGTCTCTGACACTCCGCTGCAGACTTCTGATACAGCATGGCTTCTTCTTAAAGAACCATGTTGTTGACCATACTTTATTCCACTATTTACCTTTTCATGATAGTACAATTGCCATCTTTAGTTGGTGACAAAAGGTAAGTCAGGGACATGTCCTCACTACCAAATCTCATATAAGACTTTATCTAAGATACCTTAACTATAGTCTTGTAGTATAGGCTTTGGCTAAAGGATCCCAGCTTGTATCAAAGTATATCCGGCTGTAGATAGTATTATATATAGGTTCTCCTTGTAACTCATAAAACACAATCTGCTTGTAAGAGTCTTTGTATCTTGAGTTGAGAATCAATATATAAAATTATCTTGAAAATTATCTTTCTATGTTCTTTATCACTTTTCATATTGTGATCAACTCTTACTGATTCTTACCCGAGTGTGATTCTAGGCGAGTTTGAGGGAAAACATTTGTGTTTAAGTGTCAAACACCGATCCTGCAGTTTTTGATTTGGATTTTAGAAACATTACCCAAGAGAATCTGGAGTAGTCATCAGTGACTACATAACAATATAGATTACCAACTATGTTCTTGGTGTTCACAGGACCAAACAGATCCATATGTAGAAGTTCGAGAGGCATTCAATAGAAATTATGTTCTTTGCCATGTGAGACTTCTTGGTCTGTTTGCCTTTCTTACACGCTACACAAAAATCCGGAAGTTGAAAATTCTTAACATTGACTCCATTTACTAAATCATATGGAATCAGATGATTCATCTTCCATGGATTTATGTGTCGCATTCTCCTATGCCATGAGATCGAGTCCGTTTCAGTCGCCTTTGACAAGAAGCATTGTACTTGATGATCGATTATGGAGACCATTGATAGATCCAAGACATATAAGTCAATATATCTTGAAGCTGACATTAGAATTTGGTCATCCAGGATAATGTAATCCTTCTTCAACACATAGCACTTATTGTTGTCAAAGACAACCTTGAATCCTTTGTCACAGATCTGGGATACAAAAAGCAAGTTATTTTGTAATTTTTGAACATAGTTGACCTTGTCAAACTTGACTTTCTGATTTCCCACTTCGCCTTGAGTGGTGATGTATCCTCCTTTATTTCCAGCAAATAAGACATGTCCCCCTTTAATTTGTTTGACATTTGAAAAGAGAGACAAGTTCCCGGTCATATGCCTAGACACCCCACTATCAACAATCCAGGTGTTTGTGATAGCACTATAATGGACACCCTGTGAAGATTCAGTTTAATCAGCCATCAGCGCAGAGTTTGACTCTTCAGATGCTGGAGATTCTGAACATGTCGTTCTGAGATCTTCTTCAATTAGGTGATTGACCACACTTGAAGTATCTTCATTATCTAACATCTCTAGTTCAACTTTAATTTCACCTTCACGTGTAGTGTCATCAACCAAACCCTCGACATTGGCAATGTTCAATTCACCCGGAGACACAAAACTGAAGGTCCAATCCTGTCCTTCATCACCTTGAGTAGTCAAGGCCTTTGTCTCTTTGCTTGACGACGCAGCTCCACTCGTGGGTTTGTCTTGACGGTTAAAATATGAGAATGGATTCCCATTACCTGTCTTCTTGGGCTTTACACATTCATATTTGAAATGCCCCTTTTCTCCACAGTTAAAGCAGTTAACTTTGATTTTGTCGAAACCAAAGGTTGTATCTTTTGTGGCTATCAAGTTCAGTCCTGTCGTCTTCACAAACTTTTTCGCTCTCCTAACAACACTTGCCAAAGCCAATATAATGTCCATTCTTTCTAGCTCATTCTCGTCCACCTGCTCGTAATCCTCATCTGCCAGATGGCAATTTCCAATCTTTCCTGCAACTAGACCATCATATGAGTGAACAACCGCTGCAAGAAGGTCCATATGCTCCTTTGCAACCTCCACAGTAATATTTCCGAGATTCTTGGTCCTCAACTTTGTAGCATTTGCTTTAGGTGAGATATATTGGGTACTAGATGACCCTGACATTTCAGATCCTGAAGCTGTAGGTTGAGAAGAAGCGGTTGAGCTAGACACAAACGTTGTTTGAAGAGGTGCTCCTGAACTGGTTGAAGTGGAAGAGGAGTTATAAAGTGAAGGATTCTGGTCATAGGATCCTTTCTGTGACCTGTACTTCATCCTCAGGTCCTTCTCCCTCAATTTTAGCATGAAGTTGTTTATGTCTAATTTTGCTAGTATATTTTATCTATCTCAAGTTAGACACAAACAAGTCCCACTTCTCAGGTAAACCATCAGCAAAGCTTGACACTTTGTCTTCCATTGATATTGTGACCCCATGAGTGTGCAGCTCACTCACTAGATGGTAGAACCTATCTACGATATCATCCAAGCTTTGTTTACCCATTGAAGAGAATTTATCAAACTCTTTCTTCAGAGCCTTTGCCTTTAGAGCTTTCAACATTGCATTCCCATCGTATCGTTTCTCCAAAGCTTCCCATAACTTCTTTGCCTGTTTGTTCTCAGAAAACTGATGGAATATGTCTTTTGGTATAGACTGAGTCAACATGGCATACACCTTCTTTTTTGTATTATACTTCGCTTTCTGGCTGCCAGTCATCCCACGCAAGTTTAATTTAACACCATCAACACCAACCGGCATACTATAACCTGTCTCAATAGATTCCCAAAGGTTGTGATTAACTCCATTAAGATAGATCTCGAATCGCTGCTTCCATTGTGGGTAATCATCTAACGTTATAAGTTTAGGGGTCTTATTGTGATTCCCAATTTAATTTTCCAGAAGCAAAAGATTCTGGATACGAGAGTCCGTTCTGGCAGTAAACACAGAATACTGATCTTCTATTTCTATAAACTTTGAACTTCAACCTAAGACTTATTCACTCGTGTGAATGGAGAAGTGCGAATGGGCCAATCGTGCGATTAAACAAATGCGGATGGATCAATTGTGCGATTGGACAAATGCGGATGAACAACCGTGTGATTGGACAAACGCAGATGGACAATGCGAATGGGGTGGTTCAGTCGTACGAATGGATGGGCGACTGAGTTCAATTGTGCGTATGGGGTGTGCGATTGAGTTCAGTCGTGCAATTGAGCCAATCGTGCGTCTAAAGGCTGCTGTTTTTTTTAAATCGAAAGTTTTTGACACTTTGACGCAAAAACATGAGTTTTCAAGAACCCTAATCTGCCGTATGCCGAAAACTTAAATTTTAGACCTAGAGACGTCGAAAATACTATTTTACTAAAAAAAGGTGACTCTTTTGAATGAAAAACATGATTTTTGCACTGAAACTAATCGAATCACACGCAAAATCAAGAGCCAAAGCTCTGATAACACTTGTTAGGCACCGTGTATGTACGGAGTACTAACTGATTATGCATGTATACCTAATCAAATAGTGCGGAATCCTATTTGACTAGCGATCCAATCAGTGAGAACGCAGTTCAGATCAACCTAACGATTAAGGAAATGTTAAGAACGATTAGAACACGATCAACTGCAAACTATAAAGTTGGAACAGGTTCTCTGGTCGGCTTGGGTACGAATGTGAGTCGAAATTCTTGAAGTGTTTTGTTCTTCCACGAATTAGGTGGTATTTATAGGTTAGGGTTTGTCAATCGTAGTACTGAACCATTAGCATGGTTCAGTCGTGCCACTGAATCATTCGATTGATCCATATGCACGACTGAAGGTTCATTCGTGCGACTGAGTCAATCTTATGTCTCAATCATGTGACTGATTCAGTCTCCTAGTTCAATTGTGCGACTGGTCCATTAGCATGAAGTATTCATGCGTATGGTCCATTAGCATGGTCCAATCGCATGAAGACTTCATACGATCAAGTTTGAACATGTTTCTCAATCATTATTGACTAAGAACTATGTACGATAACCACAAACCTATATAGCTAGTTCAATATGCTTTATTACACAATAAACAATGAAACATTAAACATTAAAAGCATCAATCAGATATTGCATTTCATTCAACTCATTCATTACATATATGTAAGACATGACCGACATTTTACATTAAGCTCCTAAACTAGGTACATATGTATCAACATAAAGTCTTTTATTATTTGGGATGTCTCATTTTTATAAACTAAGAAGAAAACCCATGTAATTCTTGAAACATCATCAATGATTACCAAACAATATTGGAAATGAAATTCCATGTAATTCTTGAAACATCATCAATGTTGTTTTCCTTTGAGGCACGTTGAACAATGATCAACAAAATGAAATTCTTTTTGGGGAAGACCAATGACATGGTTTCCTTTGACCAATCTATTCATGTTTTTAAAGTTTGTGTGCCCCAAGCGTATGTGCCAAAGCTGAGACTCATCAGATGATGCTTTAGACAGAAGACATGTCTCTTCTATTGGTGTTGTAGAATTTCGGTTTAATACATAGGTGTTATTCTTCCTTGGAGTCTTTAGGACAACCCATTCTTCACATATCTAAAATCCTAGTTTCAGAATGTAGCAATGAGTGTTGGTAAAGTGAGTTGAATATTTCTTGTCGTGGATTTGAGACACGCTTATAAGATTGAAGTTCAGTTGTCCAAAGTAATTCACTCTATCGAAGCTCAGCATCCTATTTGTCACATATCCTTCACCAGTAATTCTTCCACCTTGTGAATCTCTTCTAAATGCCACAGTAGTTCCTTGTATATGCTTGAAGTCATGAAGGATGGAACGATCTCCAGTCATGTGTTGGGAGCATCCACTATCCACGTACCATAAGCTATTGGACCTATAAAAATGACCCTACAAGCACAAAAGAACTAATTAGAATATGGAACCCAAGCCATAATGCTCTTGGGTTTCCAGTTTCTATCCATGATGGTGACCTCTTGATGCTTTCCTCTAAATTGTGATTTAAAGAGAGGTGTCCTAGGAGATTTCTAATGATATTTTGATTGTGTCATCTCATCAACATCGACTGAAGAGTCAGAGGAGTAATGTAACCTTTGGTCCCTATTTCTTTGAAAAATTTTGACCCTTTTTTATTATCAAACATCTTTTTTGGTTTGGGAAGATCATACATTTTCTTGATGTTGTGATGTTTGTTTCTATGACTCTTCCACAATTCTTTCATGTAACTCCCGTCATTATTTGATCTAGACATCCTAGATTGATTTTTATGATAATGACTTCTGACAATGGGTTTCACAGATGATGTTGTTGAGATGGGTTTGTTTTGGGGAATTATCAATCCCTTATGATTAAAGTAACAATCAGATGTATTGTGATTGTTCACATCACAAACTAAACAATATTTATTGAAATAACAAATTTTAGTGGAATGATTGTTCTTGTCACAGATAGACCAATATTGATTGAAAAAAACACTCTTATGTTTTGTGATTAAACATGTCACATAAGTCACAATACATATGTTTGTTTCTTGAATCTGATTTTGCTTTAGCAGACTTAGTTGATTTACCCATTCTCAAAAGTCACAATCTTTAGTTTAGGGGAGGAATCAAAATCAGCCTTTTTAGTAGTTTGCTTCACAACACTACTTTTGTTTAGTGTTTTAGATTGTTTTTGTTTCCTCAACCCATTCTTTACTTCTTGCTCGAACTGATCAACATGCTCCTTATTTCATATGTCAAAACCTACTCCTTGTCTTGATTTTGAAGATTGAGGGTCTGAATAAATTTTCGTTTTCAAAATCAGTGAGCTCTTGTGTTTCTTTTGCAGTGAAACCTTGTCTAATTTGCTTGATTTTTTTGGAGATTTAATCTCATTATTAGAATTGCTTTCAGAAGAAGGTTTCACTGACTTTACAATTTTCTTCTTTCCATTTGAAATAGCAGGTATAAATTTCACAAAGGGGACATTGGGCTTGTTGGTTTGATAACATTCACTATATTGTCTAAACACTCCTTGATTTTAATTAGGTGACCTAATTTGATTTTCTCATCATTTGTTTCAATGTAAACATTTGGTTTGTTTTGAGGATTTGTTACTTGTTTTACTATTGTTTATGGTTCAATAGTATTAGGTTCAATTTGCTCTTTAAGTGTAAGAGATTCAGGTATGATAGTGTAGTTGTCATTGTAGGGTGGAGGACAAGAGTTATACCCAATCCCGGACAAACCCTTTGGATCCTTTTGTGAGTCATGCATCTCTTGAAGCTTGACTGAAGACAACTGAAACTATTTAAGTTTCACTTCAGTAAGTGTTTGTTTAGCTTTTGATTGAGCTAACTTCTCAGTTAATTGCTCATTCTCAGCTGCAAGTGTGTACTTCTTACCATGCAATTTTTCAATATCATAGATGAGAGATTTAATTTTAATTTCAAAGCCTTTAATTTCTCTTTTAAGCATCTATGACTTGACCTTTTCTTCTTTTATTTTGTCAGCCAATTTATGATTGTGCTTTCGATAACCTTGCAGTTCAGTAATGCATTTATCACTACAAAGGTTAGATTTTACCTCGGATGGTATGGGAGATGGACCATAATTGATGTGAGCCATGAGTGCATGAGTATGGAATTGAGGGTTTACTTCCTCTGCATACAAGCTTCAATCACATACTCTATCTTGCTTGATAACCAGAGCATTTGAAGATGACTGACTGCTTCCATGAGCTTGATTAGTCAGTTATGGCTTATTCTAATAAGGTTGTTGGTGTTGTTGATGATGATACCATTGTTGGTGATTGTTGGAGTGAAAGCTTGTGCTTGGTTGTGGAGATGACTGACTCTGAGAATTCCTATGGAAATTGTTGTTTATTCTAGGAGCATTACATTCTCTAGAGAAATGGTCAGTCATGCCACAGTTGAAGCACTTCACCTTGGATTTGTTATATCCAAGTTTGGTGTTTTCATTAAGGCTATGCTTTCTTCCTATTCTAAAAAACTTCTTGGCTCTCATTGTAATCATAGCCATTTGCCACTGCAAATCCATTTCTTCCAAGTCTTCCTGGATCAGATGAGCAGAAGTGAGTCTGCCTCCTACATAAGCTTCAAAGCTGGCAACAAAGGCATTGTAAGTTGCCTTTTGCTCTTTCGATCTTGGATAATTAGGAGTAGTTGAGAGAGTTACAGAGAACCCTGTTGGTTGTGATGATGTTGATGTCTTGTTAGTTGGTAGAGCTTCAATGAAACCTATTGTCTTCACTTGATCTCTTGAGGAAAGAAAATCATCATCCTCAGTAATGAAAGCATTTTCTGTAGAGTGGGTATCTATAGGGATTTGTAAGCTTCAATAACTCTGGGTCCACTAATATTTATGCTTCTCTCATCAAGTTCCAGAGCTTCTATCTTAGCAATCACGATATCCAAGGTGGTACTCTCTAGATCAAGAGTGTTTTTCAGCATTGTCACATTTTGTTTCCAACTTTCTGGAAGACTGTGAAGCATCTTCTTGTTTAGTTCTTTGACTTTATAAGTTACCCCCATGATCTCTAAGTCATTAACCAACTGCACAAATCTATGTAGCTGTTTAGAGATTGACTTCCCCTTGGAGTGATGAAAGGTTTCATATTGATTAACAAGCTTATCCTTGTTAATTTAAGCAACTTCATTACTACCTTCACACATTATCAGTAGTGCATCCCAAACAGCTTTAGCAGTTCCATACTTTTCTAATCTTTTTAGCACATCCATTTTTAGTGCTTGAGTGAGTATAGAATAAGCTTTGAGATTAACTTTTATCTTTTTGTAGTCATCATCATCAAGTGTGAGACCCTCAATAGGAAGTCTTGTGGTTTTGTACATTGCAGGTTGATCAGCAGAAAGAGTTATTAGAATGTGAGGACCTTTGCATATTGAAATCTAGTAGTCCGGATCTAGACCTGTAATATAGTTCATGACTCTGATTTTCCATTGCTTAAACTCAGATTTGTGTTTAAGCACGGGTGGTTTCGGAGTATGACCAAGTTCAGATAAACTATGTGAATCCATTTTAACTACTTGTTGTTTAACCTTGATGAATAATACTTAGTTTGATTGTTAAGTTTAAGTAAGTCAAAATAGTCCAAATAGTTTTATGTGTAACCAGATCTGAAGTTGTTTATAAGTTTCTGTTGTAACGACTGTTCATGAGTTTGTTCTTGAATTTTAGTACAAATGAATAGTGACCAAAGAGATTTCTGCAGTTTACTAAGTAGAGGTAGCAGAACACTCTATTAGCAACTCAATCACCAGATCAATCGAGTTCTGTTCAGATCTAGGTAGAGCTGAAAAAGAACTGAGAGCCAAAGCTCTAATACCAATTAACTGGGTGTGAGATTGATATTCTCACAAGGATTGAATATGATGAATGATTTAATGATTGTATGGCGGAATCAAACAATAAAGGAACATTAAATGCAAGAAATACTCATAAATGCACTTTGTATTATTGAAGGTGATTGATTACAATGAATGCTAGGGTTTAAGCATTAAACAGTGCAGGACCGGTGAAGGGGGTCACTTACAACACAACAACACAAAGAGGAGAGTAACTAAACTTAATCAAATAGTGAACTGGATTAACCACAAGTAAAGACACTAAGAACATAAGTAATTAAGAGACAGAACACAAGAGCAACATACACAAGTGTATGGTTTTCAAGATTGTAGTATATTGCTTTCTCAATGTTCTATTACAAGTGTTATAAAGCATAAAGGAAAGTTACGAGAACATGAGATACTTATTCTACATCCTATAGCATGTCATACTATGAAAGCCAGCTGGATACAATTGACTAAACAGAAAACAAAATCAATTGTAGAGTCAAAAGGCAGATTGCCGTTTGATTAGTTACTATGATATGCCATAGCTCAAAATCTATTACAAAAATTATAAAGTACATGAAGTAGAAAGTTTCAGACTCAAGACCTCAATGTACAGTTACCAAAAGCATGGACCTTTTCACCAACTCATGTAAGTTGGTGACTTTATAGAGTTGCAGTGGAAAGGGGTCCAGCTTTATGGAAAAGTACATCAGATAAAGCATGATGTTAAAAGTCTTCTTAAGAAATCTGTCTTCAACAGTTGAGCTTCGGAAGACTTCATATTTAGCTTTGGAAGATATTGGTCTTGGCTTTGGAAGATTTCACACTTAGAATATTTCTATTGCATGTGTGAAACTTCCGATTAGAATATTTCTATTGCATGTGTGAAACTTCCGAAGCATTCTTCTTCAGTACTTGGGCAGCATGCATGCAGAAAGACTTTGGTTGCTTCAGCCTCTATACATATTCTTTACAAACTCCCCTAGGATGATGCTACCAAAACACTTAAAGACTTCAGATATCAACAGTCCTCATCAGGATAATAACCAGCCCTTCTTCATAAGATGATCAGGATCCCTCAGACTATCAAAGTATCTTCTCATGTCAAATAGATCATGTAGAGGCAACTGAAACATGTCTTGCCAAGTGTAGACATTCTCAATGCCATGATCTCTGATGACATGCCACCTTTTTGGATTTGTAGTGTATGTCCAGGACATGATGGGTCTTTCTGATGCTAGAGGAGCTATTGAAATGAGAGATGATGGAGCATCCTCTGGCCTCACATCCTCAGGATGTTCTGACTCATCCTGAAGTTCATAAAAAGGATGTAGTCTTCTTCTTCTTTGGCTTTGGTTTAGAAGCCATCATTTTCTTTCTCTTTACAACTTTTAACTGAGAAGACTGGCCTGCAGTACCAGATTGATCTTCATTGTCTTTCTTAGTTAGGTCTTCCACTCTTACAAGTTCAGATTAAGAGTGAGGTTGACCCTGCTGTGGATCAGAAGACGAAGCTTGCTGATATTCAGCTGGAGGTCTGGGTTGTGTTGTCTTTGGTTGTTCAACCTTAACCTCCACTTCAGGTGGAGCTTGACTTGGAGGGGAGTGTAAGTTAACCAGCTCTCCACTCTTGATCTTCTGCTTGATCATCCTGATATGCTCATCCATAGTGGATAGAGACATGGGGCCAAGTCTCCTTCCAGAGAATCCATACAGCTTCAAGAAGCTCATCATCCTCTGTCTGTCAGCAGACTTCTTCATATTCTTTTGGATGATGGCTCTTTACTTAGGAGCTTCTTCCCTTAGCTTTCTTTTGGTTTTCTTTCTTTCCTTGACTATCTCAAGTTCAAGTTGTTTGAGATACTCAAACTCAACATAGTCATAGGATAAGGGAAGAAGTGCTTCTGCCGGATAAAGGCTTGTGGCACTCAGGTAGTTGATCATCTTGATCCTATCTTCTTCTTTATATACCTGAGGTTCTTGTTAAACCATATCCTCATGTGTAGGACTTTCTTGAACTAGGGAGAGAGTAGGCACATGCTTGTACAGTCTTTTCTTTCTTCTATCTTCTTTGATTTGTACTAGTTGTATTGCATCTTCTGCCTCTTTCTACTTCCTTGACCTTTCCAGGTCAACTAGTTCATTTAGTTCCTCCAAGGGGAGATAAATGACATTGTCTATGTCATAGTTCCTTGTTTGCATATAGTTTATCCTGGCTACCCTTAACTTATCATTCTGAGTATCTGGTCTGGGGGTAGCCCTGTTAGCAGACTCCATGAGTCTTGAAGACTCAGGAGAGGAACTTTCTCCCCTCGACTTCATTTTCCTCTCTCTCTCTCTCTCTCTCCTCCTCCTCAATCTCCTTAGATGTCATCTTTCTTTTCCATTTGTCACTCACAGACCTTTGTGACTCAGGGTGGAGAGAGCTTTGGCCTTCATTGCTTGATGTAGCTTCTGAGCTTTGGCCAGAGAGAGGTTGAGAAGCACCTTCACCAGTAGGTGTCTCAATAAGGGTATGGATCACTGCAGCAGTTGATGTTCATAGGATTGGGCCCTCAGATTCTACCACTGGGCCTTTAGTCAAGGTTCCCTTATGAAACTAATCTTAGGGTCTGCCTCAACATCTAGTTGACCGATGGCATAGCCTGATTGCCTTAGTCTTCTTCTGAAGCTGAACTCTGCAATGATCTTGTTTTGGATTCTTTGAGCCATTCTGTCAGCTTCTCTTGATTGGCTTGGATTGACAAGTGGCATTGTGACGAAATCAAGACTTTCATAGAAGTTCAGGGTGTGAAAGTTGAAGATCTCTTATTGCCCTTAAACTCTAATAAGGATAAGGGCTTTTCTGTTGCTGTCATACCTCCACCTAATGATGTGATTGGAAGATGGTGGAGATGACATAGCCCTTGGTAACCCTTCCTCAAACAAACTCTGTATTAAGGAGTCTATTGAGTCCATATCAATATGAACTTGAGGAAGTTGTTGAGTAGGCACAATTGCAAGTGAGGATGGTGAGTCCTCAATGTCCATACTCTCTAAAGAACTCCCAGGCTCTATGGCAGTGATGACTTTCTCCCCCTTTTTGGTAGCATCACCCACTTGCATAATTGAGCTAGGAGTTAGGTCAATCACCTCCACAGGTTCTTGTGTTCCTGGTTGAGCTCCTCTTAAAAGTCTCCCAACTAGTTGTTCCTTAAGATATGAAATCTCAAGTTCTTGATCACTGACCCTGTTTTGCAAGGTAGTCACCTGAGATTCAAGGTGACTAACCTTGGAGACTAAATAGGTGCATGTTGTAGACAGTTGTTGCACCTTTAGTCTTAGATTCCCCTTATTTTTCATCAAAAGAATTACTAAGGGATGAGATGATTGGACCAGATTCCTCACTCTCACCACCAGCTTCAGGTTCTTGGCTGCTGGATTTCCTCTGCTCGCTAGCAATCTCAGTTGAGATGTCAGTGGGCTGAGTTGCCATGGTTGAGGTCTTAATGATGTAATCACTTTCAAAAGTGAGAGCCTCTTCCATATGGACATCCAGAACAGGTTTAGAAGTGTGCACCTCAGTAGTAGGTGACTGATGGGGGTTAGAAATAGGAGCCTCAGAAGCACTCATCTCTCTTTGAGTAGGGGAAAAGAAGAGAGAATCATGGTACTAAATGAAATCTAGATATTCATTAGTGTAGAATCAAGGTTGGGGATAGGTTGGTTAAGATCTAGAGGTTGGGGATGGTAAGCGTCCCCTAAAGGTTGATCACCTGAGTGTTGAGACTCAGAATGATGGCTTAAGGCAGTTTGGCTTATGAGCTCATCAGGCTGAGCATGAGAAACCTCAGCACTGATCCTTCAAGAGATGGGAGTGGTCTGCTCCTCAGGAGAAGTGGGAGCCCCAGTGGACACCCCAGTGTCCACTTCTTCCTATATGGGTGTGTGTATAGGGACCTGTACAGACTGAATAGCCTGAGTAGGGGTTTGTTTGGATTTTCTT
The DNA here is from genome assembly GCA_025506515.1 of Flaveria trinervia. Classification (NCBI taxonomy): domain Eukaryota; kingdom Viridiplantae; phylum Streptophyta; class Magnoliopsida; order Asterales; family Asteraceae; genus Flaveria; species Flaveria trinervia. Next base: position 20,691,328 of record CM046455.1, on the reverse strand, counting down.
TGGTAGGTGAGGGTGATTTGTGGTTGTTTAGGTGGTAGGGAAGTAGAAGGTGTGGGTTCAACACTAGTTGGTGCTGCTAGGTTATCACATTGAGCAATGAGCTCTAACATTTTTGGGACTAGGGCTGTTTCTACCCCAAAGAAGCCAACAATAAGCTTTCTCATTATTTTGAAGATGTCGGGCTTCATCTGTCCTAGTTTAAGAATGTTACTTGTTCCCCTTAACTGTGAGCCCAGTTCACAGTTAAGAATGTACTTGACATATCTAGGGAACATGTAATATTCTAAGGAGTCCAAGTTTGCAAGTAGATTAGTACAAACAAACTGAGAATACCTAAACTTGACCCCCCTAAATCATTCCATGGACAATGAAAGAGAGATCATCAGGAATCTAGTCCCATCCACCATGCTTGTTTGATAAGATGTGGATAACCACATGGAGCAGGAATTTCCACTAGGATGAGACCTTCCCTTTCCTGAAGGTCTTGATAGAGTAGTCTCCCTCATAACCTATTTGCTCAAAAGAATGATTTACAGCTTCTTTTGGGAAGAACACCTCACCTTCTTCATCATCCAGCTGAAGATGCATGTTGATGATGGCCGGAGTGATGAAGATTGTTCTTCCCTACACAGTGGCAGACAGTGTCTTCTCCCCATCCATTACGACCTCTTGGCAGGTCTTCCAGAATTCTAACAGATGATCCTCATAAAGTGGAGGATCAATGGTTAGGGAGGTGAAGTAGTTCGACAAAGCTAAGAAACGACAAACCTCTGAGAAATGAGGATCTTTCTCAGAGCTTAACAAAACAACCTGATTATGTTGCCTATGTAACTGCATGGTAAAGTTTGGGTCACTTATGTGAAGAGGGTTGGCCATTGTGAGGTAGCTTAAGGATGAAGAAAGAAAGAAGAAAGAAATTTCAAAGACAAATTTGGGGTTTTAGGTCAGGAGGAAGAAGCATATGATAGAAAGAGGGGGAAACCGTTGCGTTTATATGTGAAAAAGAATTTCATATAAAGTTTTATGAAAGAGGATAAATTTGAAATTCGGATGTCGGTCCCACCTTTGAAATAGTAGTTTACTTTTGCTCAAAAATTAGTTTTCTTGGAAGTCAAAAAGCCTCCGAAGGTAAATTATCTTGGAAGTTTTTAATGAAAGAGCTTCCGAAGCTAAAATGACTTCAGAAGAATTTCCTTAGAGTTTTGAAAATTTTGCTTCGGAAGAAAAATTAAGACTTGAATGCTTTGTTCACAGAAGAACAAAGCTTTCGAGAGTTAATTTGCTTCGGAAGAAAATGGACCTTGAAAACATATAAGTGTTTGAGACAAACATTTAAGCTTCAGAAGATATTTCAGAAATTTCTTCCAAAGGTAAAATGTCTTAGACAGTTATTTGTTTTGAATGCATGATTTTCTTCTGAAGATAAAAACATATCTTTCGAAGGATCAAAAATTTTCAAAAATCTAAAGAAAGTCTTCAAAAAGATTTTCATCCAAAGAAAACAAGAGCTTTTGAAAGTGATGAACTAGAAAACTTAGGACACACATATTTTAAGAAATAATAAGAATTAGTTTTTAAGAAAAACCTACTCAAAGGTAATCATCCCAATAGCTTATTTAGATTTTTAAATCTCTGTTCATCAAAAGCCTTTGTAAACAGATCAGCATATTGTTTATCTGTGTGAACTTTGACTAGTTTAATTAATCCTTTTTCATAAATATCTCTTATTAAATGATATCTGAAGTTGATGTGTTTGGTCCTTGAGTGCTGCACAGGATTCTCTGTGATTGAGATAGCACTATTGTTGTCTATGTGAATGGGAGTCTCCTTGAAGTTTAACCCATAGTCCAACATCTGATTCTGAATCCAAAGCACTTAAGCACAGCAGCTTGCAGTAGCAATGTATTTAGCTTCAGAAGTTGATGTAGAGACACAGGATTGTTTCTTGCATTGCCATGAGACAACCCTTCCACCAAGAAACTGCCATCCCCCAGATGTAGACTTTGCAGTCATGTTGCAACCACCATAATCACTATCTGTATAAGCATACATATTGAAGTCAGGATTTTTAGGATACTATAAACCAAGTATTGAAGCACCTTTGAGGTATCTTAGAATCCTCTTGATAGTGATAAGGTGAGACATCTTAGGGTTGGCTTGATATCTTGCACAAATACATGTAGCAAACATGATATCAGGCCTGGTAGCTGTAAGATACATAAAAGACCCAATCATAGCCCAGTAAAGGTGTTCATCTACACACTCCCCCTCAAGATCAGGTCCAAGGGTATGGTTTCTAGCTATGGGTGTCTTAGCAATCTTACAATCAGTCATGTTGAACCTCTTGAGTATGTCTTGAACATACTTTGACTGACTAACGAAGATGCCATCTTTAACTTGCTTCACTTGAATTCCCAGAGAGAAATTGAGTTCCCCCATGGCACTCATTTCAAATATGTCCTTCATCAGCTTCTCAAAGTCTTTGCCGAGCTTTGGATTAGTTGAACCAAAAATGATATCATCCACACATACTTGAACTAGCAATATGTCATTTCCCTATCCTTTGATGAAGAGAGTTCCATCTATAGTACATTATCTGTATTCATGCTTGCAAAGATACTGAGATAGTGTCTCATACCACTTCCTGGGTGCCTGATGCATCCTATAAAGAGCTTTGTCAAGCTTGCAAACATAATAAGGATGATTAGGATCTACAAAACCAGGAGGTTGTTTGACATACACCTCTTCATCAATCACTCCATAAAGAAAGGCACACTTTACTTCAAGTTGATAGACCTTGAAGTTCTTGGATGCAGCAAATGCCTAGAATATCCTAACAGCTTCTAGTCTTGCTACAGGAGAAAAGACATCAGTGTAGTCAATTCCTTCTTCTTGTGTGTACCCTTGAACAACTAGTCTAGCTTTCTTCTTGATGATAATGACTCTATCATCTTTCTTGTTCCTAAACACCCATTTGGTACCAATGGTAGTCTTCCCATGAGGAAAAGGACAAATGTTCCAAACTTTCTGCCTTTTGGATTGAAGCAGCTCCTGTTGCATATCTTCAACCCAACTTCCATCCCTCAGAGCCTCATCAACTTTCTTTGGCTCTATCTGGAATAAGAAACAAGAGTGAAGACAAACATTGCTTCTTGGGTTTGTCCTCTTGTTCTTACTCTTGTGACAACATCTCGAATGATGTTTGTGGTAGGGTGAGACTTGTGGATCCTTAGCTGAGGGATCACAACAAGTTTTTGAGAGAGATCTAAATTAGAGAAATTTAGATCTGAAATAGATGTTTACCCACCATATCAGCACACTTATCAAGGGAAACTTGATTTAATAAGTGTGTGACATCATTGATGTTGTCATCTATGTAGTGGTTATCAGCATCAAGAAACTCATGATCATTGTCACCACCTCTATTGTTTTCTTCTACATGTGAGGCATCTCTATCTAGTTGTGGAGCCTCTGAGCTAGAATTTGAAGGCATCCCAGATGTATCAACTAAGGTTGTCATTGTAGTGCTGATAGAACCTCATTTGCAGAAGTAGTTCCAACTGGAGCTAAAGATGTGTTAGTTGAAGGTCTTCTCAGCTCAAATCTTGGATCGGGATCACCTGTATTTAAATTTTCCGTAGATCCTGAAATAGTCTCACAAGATTTGTTAAAATAGTTGGTAACTAAATCAAGATCAAACAGCCAATTAGGACCAGAACCACTACATAGGGCGTGTGTTCATTGAAAGTCACATTGGCTGACTCCTCAATAATTCTAGTTCTAAGATTGTATACTCTATAAGCCTTAGCTTTGGAAGAGTATCTAATAAAATGTCCATCATCTAATTTCTTAGCAAATTTGGCAATTTGATCTTTGGTATTCAAGATGGTGCAAGGATATCCAAATGACCTGAGAAGACCAATGAAAGGTTTCCTCTTGTGCCAAAGTTCATAAGGAGTCGTGCCATGAGTCTTAACCACTAAAACTCTATTCTGTTCTGTCTAGAAGTTGATGGGCAGCTTAGAGTCAGACAACATGGTTCTTGCAGCTTCAATCAGTGCCCTGTTTCTCCTTTCAGCAACACCATTTTGTTGAGGAGTCCTGGGAGCACTATATTGTCTTGAAATACCTTTTCCATCACAAAATGTATCAAGGATTTGGTTCTTGAATTTAGTTCCTTGATCACATCTTATGATTTTAACCTTGTGATCGGATTGATTCTTAATCTTTAGGATGAAATTCTTTAGAATCTCAGGAGTCTCATCCTTAGTTCTAAGGAAAAAGACCCAAGTGTATCTTGTAAAGTCATCTATGATCACTAAACCATAAGAGGTCCTTCCTAGACTCATTACACTAGTGGGGTCAAAGAGATCCATATGTAACAAGTGTAGGGGTGTAGTGATGGAGTTTATTTCCTTAGGCTTGTGAGATACCTTATGTTGCTTCCCTTTTAGGCATGCAACACAGTGGTCATCACTTGTAAACTCTTTCTTTGCAATTCCAGTTACCAAATCATTCTTAATAAGTTTATTCATGTTCTTAAAGTTTACGTGGCACATTCTTTTATGCCATAGGAAAGACTCATCACTATTGCCTTTAGACAGAAAGCATGAAACTTCTCCAGAGGGAGATGTTCCTTGCAAGTCCATTTTGTACATGTTCCATTTCCTGGGGGTTCTAAGCAGGATATGCTCATAAGGAATAATCATCCTAGGTGTGAGAACAATGCACTTATGCTCAGTAAAGAGCATGTTATGACTCTGATCACAAAATTAGGATACACTCAGAAGATTGTACCCAAGCTCCTTGACAAAGTATACCTTTTCAATGTTGAGCTTACCATTTGTGACCTTGCCCCTTCTAGAAATGTAACCACCTTCATCTCCTCCAAAAGCAACTGGTCCCCATCAATCCTTTCAAAGTTTTGGAGTAGTGACCTATTGCCTGTCATGTGCCTGGAACAACCACTGTCAATGATCCAGACATTCTTGTTTGTCTTGAGTTGTACCTACACAAAGAAAATGATTAGTTACTTTTAGAAACCCAAGCCTTATTTGTCTTGGGCTCACTAAGAGAAACAAAAGGTAATGCAATAGTAATAGATCATGTGGTTGTGCTTGGAGGATCTTGAGCTCTTGTTGATGGAGAATTTTCAGTCACTTGGTCTTTTTTAGACTTACACATCACCTTCGGAGTCTTGGACTTGACCTTCAATACTTTAGAAGCTTTTGAGACTTTGGAAGTTCTGATGACTGAACCTTTGGAAGATTCTGCAGACACTGCAGCAGACTTCAATGCTTCGGAAGTATTCCTTTCTTCCGAGACCAATTTTTCTTCCGAAGGAAATTTTCCACTTGCCTTCTTCTTAGATTTGGAGCTTCTGAAGGAAACAGATTTTCCTTCCAAAGCTTGAATCTTCTTGAAACTCTTGGAAGTCCTTGTCTTGGTCATATGAAGAGTACCTTTAGGATTGTATAGACAATCCTTAGCAAGATGTGCAGTACTTTCACAAATGACACACTCCATTTTCTTCTTCCCAAGAGCTTTTTGCTAGGAATAAGACTAACTTTGGTCACATCCCTTCTCCACCCTCATCTTTGCAGATGCTGAGACAGTCCTTTTGGGCTTATGACTGTTCTTGGAGTTGGATGGTCCAGGTTGTGTAGCAGTGATACATAACAGATCAGCCTTCTTCTGGGTACTGAGATGATTTGAACGTGAACCAGAACTCTTAGCCAAAGAGTTTAGGTTGATGTCTTCAGTCTTTACTACTTCAAACCCTGTAGAGATAAAAACTTGCTTCTACTTAGAGTTGAAAGTAGCCTTGATCTCTTGAGCCTTCCTTGCTTTTCTTTTGCTCTTTCTGATCAAGTTCTTTCTCATTGACTTGGTCATCACAGTCTTCTTCTTCTCCTCAGAAGGATAGTAGCCCTTCTTAGAATCCTCCTCTTCACTCTTCTCAGAGGAATTCTTCACTATCACTTCTTCATCCTCTTCATTCAAAGGATCTATGAGAGGAAGCTCATCTTCACAAGTTCCACACCTAGGTGATCTTACAGACAAGATTGTGTGTGGAGGAGCTATCTCATTTGATCCTAGTCCCTGTTTGTTTTGATAGCACACTTTGTTGTCCAGGGATGAGGATATCATGTTCTTGAAGGCCTCTTCTTCAAGAACACACTTGTCTACCTTGGCTTTGCTTATCACAAGCTCAGCCTGGCACTCAGTCAGCTTGGTTATGAGATCCTTGATTTGAGTCCTAAAATCTGTATGCTCATGTTTTAGAACTGAAATAGTTTTCTCTAAGTCCTCTATCTTCAGTTTATAATCATTTTCGAACTTTCAAAAATCGGCTTTTAAAATGTTTAAGGACTCAAGATCAGATCTCATCTCCAAGTTATAGGACCTGTATCTATTAATTTTTAGCAATGCATTTAGGGGTACAAAGATGTTCCAATACCTTGGCTTCATCATTATCTGCCATCAGTGCTTGGTTTGGAAAAGCATCATCCATCTGAAAGCTCCAGTCAAAGCCTTCATCTTCAACGGTAACAGCAGCCTGCTGCTTTGGCTTCTCATTCTGGGGAGCTTTGTTAGTGTAGTTAGGTTTGGAATATGTTTGGCCACCATTTGTTCTAGGTGCCTTACACTCCCTGGAAAACTGGCCCATTAAGTTAGAGTTGTAACACTTGACTTTGCCTTTGTCCAGGCCAAACTTTCCACTGGTTGTATTGCTTGGAAACTTCCTTCCAGTCCGCTTGTAGAACTTCTTGGCTCTATGAGTGAGAAGAGCCATCTGCTGGACAATCTCCATGTACTCCAGATCATCTGGATGGATACAATCCAGGTCTTCAAGAGTGAAAAGAAAGATGCCACAACTTTTATCAGAAGACACAAAGGCTTGAGAACAATCTGTCTCTTGTAATGGACTTCCTTGAGTGTAGTTCTCCCTTGGTGTCTCTAGGAAGGTGATGAAAAGGCCCTTTGGTGAGTTGTCAGGGTAGCATATGAGATGATGTTGGGGTTATGTGCAATCCCTTTCAACCATATGCAGGCTGAACCTATTTGATTGTTGGAGTTGTCAGATGAACCTTGCATGTTCATCTCCATCTGGTAGCCACTGAGAATCCCATATAACTCTGTCAGAGTGAGAATTTTGAGATTCTTAGTCCTCTTGATCACCACACAGTAGTGTGTCCACTGATAGGAAGTGAGGACATGAACTTCCTTACAATGTCCCTGTTCTCAAGAGGAATCCCTCCATCCATAAGGGTATCCATAATCTCAACATACCTGAAGTATTGCTGAGTCATGGTTTCATCTGTTTTGAAGGTGAAGTTTTCAAACTACTACTTCAGGAGATCCTTATTGTTCTCCTTAGCTTCAGAGGAACCCTCGTACATTAGTTTCAATGCATCCCATAGCTGCTTAGCTATTTTGCATTTCTTGAACCCTCTGTATACAGAGTTTGGAAAAGCAGTCTGAAGGGCTATCATGGGTTTTCTATCAATCTCTACTCTTTTTTTCTCTTTATCAGAGTAGTTTTCCATACCCTTGGGGATCATACCAGCACCAGTAGCATAAGGAGTGCTTGGTATATAAGGTCCATTCTCAACAGACACCCACATTCTTGAGTCTAGAGAATTGATGAAACCTTCCATTCTCAGGCACCAAGTGTCAAAGTCATTAGGAGTGATTAGTGGGGACTTGTTCATGGTTTTAGTTTCCATATCAGTCTTGGAAATGCTTGCCATTTGAAAAGTTAAGTATTTCTGTTTATGAGGGATCTTAAGATGGTGAGATCTTATATCAAGATCCTGGAAAGCTCTAATACCAAATGCAGGACCGGTGAAGGGGGTCACTTACAACACAAAAACACAAAGAGGAGAGTAACTAAACTTAATCAAATAGTGAACTGGATTAACCACAAGTAAAGACACTAAGAACACAAGTAATTAAGAGATGGAACACAAGAGCAAGATACACAAGTGTATGGTTTTCATGATTGTTGTATATTGCTTTCTCAATGTTCTATTACAAGTGTTACAAAGCATAAAGGAAAATTACAAGAACATGAGATACTTATACTACATCCTACAGCAGGCCATACTATGAAAGCTAGCTGGATACAATTGACTAGACAAAAACCAAAATCAATTGTAGAGTCAAAAGGCAGATTGCATTTTGACTAGTGACTATGACATGTCATAGCTCACATCCTTATCTATTACAAAAATGATAAAGTACATGAAGTAGAAAGTTTCAGACTCAAGACCGCAATGTACTGTTACCAAAAGCATGGTCCTTTTCACCAACTCATGTATGTTGGTGACTTTACAGAGTTGCAACAGAAAGGGGTCCAGCTTTATGGAAAAGTACATCAGATAAAGCATGTTGCTAAAAGTCTACAGAAGAAATCTGTCTTCAAGAGTTGAGCTTCGGAAGACTTTGTCTCTGAAGCTTTGGAAGACTTCATCTTTGGCTTTGGAAGATATTGGTCTTGGCTTCGGAAGATTTCACACTTAGAATATTTCTGTAGCATGTGTGAAACTTCCGAAGCATTCTTCTTCAGTACTTGTGCAACATGCATGCAAAAAGACTTTGGTTGCTTCAGCCTTTACACATATTCTCTACAAACAGTAACAATACACCTTGATAACATAAGACTAAACAAAAATATTCTTATTGTCTATTAACAGTCACCTCATATACGATGTTTTCTATTTAATTTAAAAGCTGACAAGATGCCTTTTACAAAATGACTAAACTACCCCTGACCTATACATCAGAACTAGTCTAAGTCTTTATTAGCATTTCTTTTGTTCATCTGCATTAACTAATTCGGATGAGTTTGATCTTGATCATCATTTCTTCTTTTGTCTTCCGCATTAGTGTTTGGTCATCCACATTGACAAATGCGGATGAACAAACACTTATGCGCATTTGTTGTTGGGCATCCACATTAGTTAATGCGGATGTACAAAACTTCTCAGCATCTTTTTTAGGCTATCTGCATTTGTTAATGTGGAAGAACCAACACTTGTCAGCATTTGTTCTATGTCTTCTGCATATACAAATGTGGTTAGCCAACACTTGTCTTCTATGCAGATTCTTCATCCGCATTAATACTTGGACTTGTGTGATTACCAGTAGAACAACCATCAACTCACCAATTGAATTGGCATGTATGATCCTTTCAGGGTCCAACAAATCTAATTAATTGCTTCAAACAAAAGTGTAATCTATTAATTAAATAAAAAACTTTTGTAATTAAGAAAAATAAAACAAAGGTAATATACACTCACCCTTCCTTAATTCTTGTTATAGTTATATCACTATATGTTTCAAATCCATAAAGTGATAATCCAAGCTCCTATGGTGGTATATCCTCTCACCATACTAGTGTAGATAAAAGCTAATAACCTTACTTTTCTTTGAAAATGCAAGCTTCTTATGCTAGAACTTTGAAAAGTACACAATTGCAAGAAAATGGCAGGCGTGCCTAGGGGTGTTCAAATTCATATATTCGCAAATTTCGGATAGTGGATTTCACTATCCGAATCTGAAAAATTGGATATTTGAATTTCGTATATCCAAAATTTCAAATTTGGATTCAGATATCCGTTTGGATGTCCTAATTCAAAAAATTTTGTATTATTTAATAAATTTTAGAAAATATAATAATTTCTATTGAAGTTTTTATCGGATATCCTAAGTTTTTTTTTATTAAAATTGATTGAAATATTTAAAAATATCCAAAATATTTAACTAATATTTAATATTTTTAAAATTTTATAAAAATATCTTTGATATTTGGATATCCAAAATATCCGAAAATTCTCAAAATCACTATCTGAATCCGAATCTGAAATTTCTGATATTTGAATTTCAATTTTTTGGATATTTCGGATTTGGTTTCAGATTCAGATATTTTTTAACACCTCTAGGCGTGCCTTTATTTTTCATGCTAACTTTAGCCTTTCGTCTTTAACTAACCTGAAATATTCTATCACTTTCTTTTTGACTAGGTTATTACAATATGATTCAAGATGCTACATATATGTTACAAGGTCTTGCTATTGTCCGCACTGGAATTGTGACAACTATATTTATTATCATTAGGCTTGGTTTTGGTTTCATATTGATATAATTGGTTAACTTTGACTGTTGACTTGACTTATCATAGCATGATTTACTTATTGTGTCTTAAACATGTAAGCTTATGAACTTTTTTAGTTGACATTTTAAGCATGTTTTATAGGACTAGACAGTAAAGACATTATGAATAGATGTATATTATGAAGATTACCTTTAGGACTTCATGACTAGACATAGACTTGGAAGACTTTATGTTATTTATTTGTTTAATTGTTAGCTTAAATATTAAGAAAATTATTCTTCGTATTAGACTACACAATTTAATGACTCTTTCGTTTTCTATAACAAAAAATGTGTTTATCATAGATAATTCATTGCATTCTCATGTTGTCACCTCGGCAGAGGTGTGACATATGAGTGATTTACTCAACCATTTACATTAACCCAAAACAATAAGAATGAGGTATCTAGAACTCATATGGTGAATAGCTATAAGTTATTATAAGTTGGATGACATTTATCATTACAGGTAGATAATCACTTTAGCAACCTATCATAAATTCACATACAAAGTGGGTTAATACCTAGGAAACCCTTGCCGAAAACTTTCGTCTCCAAACTTTTGGTAGTCTAGCTAAAACTTTCATCTGACACTTTGACCGGAACTTATAAGTTTTGCTTGTTCTAGTAGAACTTTTGACTAATAAAAACATAGTTTCAATGTTTGGCAGCAAGATTCTCACTTTATATGTATAGACTCTATATTTGAGGAATAATTACATTTAAATCATATAGCTAAGCTAACATGCACGTCTTTAGGTGAAAATCTCGCCTTTTGTTAAAAGTATCCGGAACCGATACTTGACAAGCTTAAAACACATCTTTTCGTGCAAGAACAACCTACCACACATTTCATAGCTTTTCTTTCTTTCACTAAATCTGGATGATAAAGATTCAAGGGCTTCTCCTACTTTCTCTTTTTATTCTTTCTTTTTAAAGTGTTTGCATGAAGATGAAGAATGATTAGATTATTTTGTTATTTATCTTGTCAGAAATTGGGGATGTTACACTTTCTTAGGCCGCTTGCTTATTGGTACTAATACATGGAAGCACTCAATTTTTTGAACTTTTTCAATACCACAGTCCACACCATTAAGTCTTTGAAATTAAATAAACGTTCAAATATTAATTTTCATTATACTTGAAAATGGACCTTATTATGGGAGTGGACTAGTACCTAGCTAACATGCCCAAAAAATATAAAAGGTCCAACCCACTCCATATTTATAAAAGCCCATTTTGATCATCCATCTCCCTTTTATAAATAGTAGCTCACCACCACACTCCTAATCCATCCTATTTATAGTAGAAAACACCCTTACTAGCATCTTATCTATCCTCTTTTTACAATCCACTCTATGCCATTACTATTGACAAGAAGGGTTTCCTTTCCTAATATGTAAAGAACCCTGGTATCCTTCCTTGTTAAGGACAATATCAACCTTTCCTTGTCTGTCTGGACAACATCCCTGCATGTGATAGCTAGTATAATCACTCCTGTGAAGCTCTTCCATCATAGTTCATCTTTCTTATCTCACACTTATTTATATAGTTTTATATTATGATCTTTAATATGTTATACACTGAATTCTTATGAGCCAAATACTGACGTGAGCGTAGGAGTGCTCTTGGGGCCCCTAAACCTCTAACATAGATATTCTTTGCTATTGAAGCTTAGATTGTAACACTCCAAAATTTCAGGAAATAAAACCAAAGTTCCCGCGTGGAAGATAGTTCTCACGCGAAAATAGCTGTGAAGTAGGAAAACTCTATAAATAGGCCTAAGCACCTAATCTTCTCCACTTCATGTGAAAACTTTGTTGTTGTGCTTGAGAAGAGAGAAATTGGTGCTAAGTGGTGCTTAAGGTATTCATTTGATGATATTCTATATATTAATGCATTTATGAATAGTTTCGGATTATGTAGTTCTTGCACGAGAGATATTCTATGTGCATGATTATGTAGTTTCGGATCGAAAGACTCTTGGTTCAGTGTTGTTCTTGTGTAAAATATCAAAAGGTGAGTCCTAGACCCCTCTCTTTACATATTTTCCATGATTTGAGGCTAATATGCAGACCTTAATAAGTGTTTTGATAAAGTATAACTGTATAGATAGTCATAGTACATTTTCGGGAGTTAAATTAGTTACGGATACGATAACATGGGGTTGAAGTTTCGAACAGCTGCATAGTTCTTACGCGAGAGATATAGTTCTCATGCAAATGGTTTAGTTCTCATGGCAAATGATTATCTTCCATAGTTCTCACGTGATGGGGATAACTTGCACGACAATTTTTCGTGCCATGGGGAGTTCTAGCATGGAGAGTAAGTTCTCGCATGAGTTATAGTGATTCTACTCTCCTCATTCTTGTGCAAACCATAGATATATGCATATATAGATACGTCCGTTTAGCATGCGATAAAGACAGTTAAGAAATATATGCATCTATAGATACGTCAGTTTAGAGACCTTATAGTTAAAGAAATAAAGTATACGTAATATTACAAATAAAGATTAAAGAATGATATTAAAGCCACATGTGAAGAGTTAAAGAACTTGAAAAAAATTCAAGAATTGTTACCCATTAAAGCACAGTTGTGAAAAAGTTGAAGTATGCTAAAAAAGTCTTCCAAGCATCGATAAAGGAGATTTGCATTCGTTTCACTCTCACCAAATAAAGTAGTGATACCTCGTGTATGCTTACCCGATAAAGGAGTATGCCTTGTGCATTCTCACTGATAAAGGAGTTATGCATTGTGCATTCTCATTGATAAAGGAGCTATACCTTGGGTATACTCACTTGATAGAGGGGCTACGCATTTTGCTAAGCTTAAAGATAAAGTTAAAGAACAAATAAAGCAAAGATATAGTATCTTATACATAATTGATAAAGTAAAAGCTAAAGTATAGTTAACGAACGGGTATTATAGTAGTTAAAGAAGCCCTACCCTAGCATAAGCATAAAGATAAGTTTATGCATAGTTAAGTATAGAATGGTCAATGTTTATGATAAAATTTGATGTAAGTAATTTGATAAAGTAAACCTAGAGTTCACTCAGCGTTGCTGACTTTTGTATGCATATTAGATTGACATGTTTGCTGCCGAAATAAGATGTGAGCTTGGCATGGATTAGGAAGCTGCCTGGCATTCGGTCAAGACTGACATCCTGACATATATTAAAGATATATAATTAAAGTTATATTTTGTGATGTAAATGTTTATATGATGACAATGTTTCATGTTCCGATGCCTACTTTAATGAGATTATATGTTCGAGAACTCATGTTTCTAATGTCCAAATCCGACTGTGAGATTGCCTAGAAATAGGGTCTTACAAGTTGGTATCAGAGGCATAGTTAGAGATATTTAGACACTTTGATGTCAGAACTCGAACTTAAAATAGGACTGATTAAGGGATGCTAGTTCCAGTAGCTCCATGCTAGGAAAGTTAAGTTAAAGATTATGACTAATAAAAGTTTATAAAGGTTATTATGCTCATGGTAAGATTAAGAGCCAATATAATTTAGGATAGCAAACATGTGAGACATGTGAAGCAAAGTAAGTAATTAATTACAACTAGCCACTATCATTAGAAACTTACCTTACTCGACATGATCTGAATTATTACCTAGAATGATAATGTTGGTTTTTCACATCTTGTAGAAAGTTATGCCCAGAAGGAAAGCTACTCGAGGGGTGCTTGAGGTGGTGTTAATAGTAGACCACCAGTCACCAGGAATCAAAAGCAGACTGAAAAGGTGCATGTGGACTCTATTCATACTACTAGTGAGGAAAATTCTCATCAATCTAAGAAGAGGATTACCTTAGAGCTTGTTGTTAGAGAGGCTATTGCCGAAGAGGTCCACAAGATTCTTCATGATATCATGCCTTCTATTATGACTAAGGCTTTAAAGGAGGTAACTAAGGAGTGGACGTTGGAGAAAAAGAACAAAGCTAGCAAGAAAGACAGTGAGGGTACCGGAAGGCTCGGGAAGGGATGTGAAAGATAAAGAGGATGTGATTTATGGGTATTTAGGTAAAGCATGTTCTTATTTCCAACTCTCCAAAGATGAGGAGGTCCACAAGATTCTTCAAGGGTGCAATCCTCCATCCTTGGATGGCAAGGGTGACATTATTGCCACTTTCCAATGGGTGTCTAAGATAAAGGCAGTGATTGAGAAGTTTGTAACTCACTTGTTTGTTGACTAAGCTATTCATTGGTGGAACACCATCAGAATACTAAGGACCCTCTTGAGTTTAGGAACTTGAAGTGGAATGTCTTAAAGGAGCTGGTGATAAGGAAGTTCTACCTCAGAACGAGATAAACTGCGTAGAAAGTGAATTCTTGGATTTAAGCTGGAAGTCTAACGCATAGACAGTGCACATCTCACTTTGATGTCATGGTTAGGTTGGTGCATCACCTAATGAGTACTAAGGAGAGGAGGATATAATGTTATACACAGGGTTGGCCTTATGATCAGTCTATAGTAGGAGTTAAATACTCAGGCAAGTAGCAAAGACATAGTGTACTATCATTTCCCAAATATATGTCATGCTGAATCAAAAAGACACAATAAATAAAAATAATATTTTTGTATGTTTTTATGGATGCTTTTTGAATTTTACTAATGACTATATACAAGGACAGACTTATGCTTTTCTTTGTTAATGATGATTATATGAGTTAATCATGCCCATAGACTCAATTAGAAAATTAAATCTAACTGAACCAAAGGCTTTAGTGAATAAAACAACAAGCTGATTTGTTGTATCCACTTTGACTAACTTGATTAAGCCCTTTTCTAAGCAATCTCTCAGAAAATGATATCTAATTTCAATATGTTTTGTTTTACTATGTTGCATTGGATTAGCAGTAATGAACACAACAGTTGAATTATCAATATGAATTGATGTTTGAAGGAAATTGTAGCCATAATCAAGTAATTGATTTTGCACCCAAAGAACTTAAGAGCAACCAACTAAGGTAGCTATGTACTTAGCCTTAGATGTGGATACAGATACATTTGTTTGTTTTTTGCACTGTCATAAAACAATCTTGGTCCCATGAATTAACATCCACCAGTTGTGAATTTTCTGTTGTTTTTGCATCCCCCAAAGTCACTATCTTAGTAGGAGTAGAGAGAGAAATCTCCATCTTTAGGATACCAAAGACCAAGGGCAGGTTTCCCTTTGAGATATTTGAAGATGCTCTTAACAACATTCAGATAGGACTCTTTAGGATCTAATTGGTACCTAGCACAAACACACATGACAAACATTATATCAGGTCTATTGGCAGTTAAATACATGAAAGACCTTATTATTCATCTATACAATATTTGATCAATTGATTTTCCTATAGGATCAGGTACAATCTTGTCAATTGTTGATGTGGGTGTTTTGCATGAAGATGTATCAACCAGATCGTACTTCTTCAAGATTTGATGAATATATTTTTCTTGATTAATGAAGATGTCATCCTCGTTCTGATGAACTTGAAGACCAAGAAAGAAAGATAAATCATCCATTGAACTCATTTGAAATTCAAATTTCATCAACTCTTAAAAGCTTTCACACAATCTCTTGTTTGTTAATCCAAAGCTAATGTCATCTACATAGATTTGGACAACTAAGAGATCTTGATGTTCTTTTTTGAGAAAGAGAGTCTAATCTATTGTTCCCCTTTTATAACCATGCTTGAGTAAAAAAGATGATAATGTTTAATACCACTTTCTTGGAGCTTGATGAGACCATACAAAGCTTTGTCAAGCTTGTTATACCCTGTATGGGTAATCGGGATCTTCAAAGCCTGGAGGTTGAGCTACACATACCTCATCATCACTTTTCCCCATATAAGAAGCACACTTCACATTCATTTGATAGACTGTGAACTTCTTATACGAAGCATAGGCTAGGAATACTCTTATGGTTTCAATCCTTGCAACTGGTGCAAATACTTCATCATAATCTATTCCTTCTTCTTGAATATACCCTTGTGCAATCAGTTTTGCTTTGTTTCTCACAATTATATCTCTGTCATCTAGTCTATTTTTGAAGAGTCACCTTATGCCAATTGGATGTTGACCTTTAGGTAGATCAACTAGATTCCAAACTTATGTTTTCTGAATTGTTGAAGCTCTTCTTACATAGCTATAATCCAACTATTATCCTTCAATGCAGTTGTGATATGTGGAGGAACCACTTGCGAAAGAAAAAAAGTGAAGAGGCAAATGTTTGCAGCCTCCACTTGCCTTCTGTAGTTCTTTGATTAAGATCACCAATAATGTTATCTATTGGATGAGTCTTATGAATTCTTGTAGTTGGAATAGATTAAACTAGAATAGATGATCCCAAGTTACTCATATTCATTGATGGAGGGGGATCCAACTAAGATGAAGAATTTGTGGAATAATTTAGTTCTTCAACACGTTGATCCTCTGAAGCTGAATGATATCCCTCCTCATAAGTTTGTGCTTTAACAACATTGTGAACACCTTCCACAGGAACATCTACGGACGAGGTCTGCTGATCTGCTGACATCATTATTTGGAATCAAATGAACCATCTCTAATGTGTGGAATATCTAATAATGTGGATGGAACATCTGCTGATGCAATATCCGTATCTCCGGATGGAGGATACTCATCTGCGGATATGAAGTTAGCAACTGCTGATGTGATTTCATTTGAGAATGTAGATCTGTTCAGTTGGTCTTGTTCTACACTGTTTGCATGATTTGTAGTGCCATGGTTAATAACACTCAGAGTTTGAATTCTTGGAGGATCAGCAGATAATGACACTTCATTCATGTTTGGAGGAACAAAAAGATAACATGTATCCGCAGAACCTGCCAGTATTCAAATAAACAGAGTTAAATGAGTCTGTGAGTGTATCTATATCAAACAACCATGATGATCCTTTAACAAATTTTGGAAATAAGAATTCATCAAATAACATATTAGGTGTTTCTTCCATAATGTTTTGTTGTGGAAAGTAAACCCTTTATGATTTAGATGTTGAAGAGTATCCAACAAAGAAACCATCATATACTTTCTCAACAAACTTTCCCAATAGTTCTTTTGTGTTTAAAACAAACACATGACACTTAAAAGCTCTAAGATATCCTATGTAAGGTTTTCTTTAAAATAAAAGCTCATATGGTGTTTTGTTATATTCTTTCACAATTAATAACTTGTTTTGAATATTGCATGTTGTGTTCAATGCTTTAGCCCAAAAGGTGATCGGCAATTATGAATAAGCTAGCATTGTTCTTGCTACTTCATTGAGAGTTCTGTTTCTTCTCTTAGTCACTCCATTTTGTTATGGAGTTCTTGGTGCACCGAATTTCCTTGTAATGCCTTTATTTCTTCAAAAAGAATATAAAACAATATTAACAAATTCAGACTCATTATCACTCCTGAAAATTTTAACTTTTATATTAAGTTGATTTTCAATCTTAGTGACAAACTCCATTAATAATTCTGATGTTTCACTCTTTTGTTTTAAGAAAAAGACCCATTTGAATCTAGTAAAATCATCCACAGCCACCAACAATATTGCCTTTTGCCAATGCTCATAACATTGGTTGGATTAAAAGATCCATGTGAAGCAACTTGAGTGGTATTGAGTTTGTGTTTATTATTTATTATTTATATGACACTTTATGTTGTTTTCCTATATAACAAGAGGAACAATGATTTGAATAATAAAATTCTTTCTTTGGCAATCCAATTACTAAGTCATTTTTCACCAATTTATTCATATTCTTCATGTTGGAATGAACAAGCCTTCTATGCCACAACTGAGATTCATCTTCTGATGACTTAGACAATAGGCATGTTTCATTGCTTGTGAGTGTAGTATTGTTCATATCCAAAACATAACTCTTTCCTTTTCTTGATGCTTTAAGAAGTATCCAGTCTTCTAGAATTGAAAAATCTGGCTTAAAATGTAACAATTAGTGTTATCAAACAATATGGTATAATTTTGATCATAAATTTGAGACACACTAATTAAATTATATTATAAATTTTCACAATAATTTACTTTCTCAAATTTGAGCACACTAATAGTTACTATTCCTTCCCCAACAATTTTACCTCCCTTCTTATCCACACCAAATGCCACATAGGAGGCATTTTTATGTTTGAAATCAAGGAGTAGAGAACAGTTTCCTATCATATGCCTGGAACAACCATTGTCAACGTACCACTTGTTGTCAGCCCCCCATGCTTGTTCCTGCAAACATAAAGAAATCAATTAGAATGAGGAACCCAAGCCTTAATGATCTTGGGTTTTCCACTAGTGTCTAAATTTTTTACTCCCTCATGAATGAGTCTTGATGTTTTAGTGTTTATTTTAGACTCAATTGATTCATTATGTGTTGTTTGTGGTGAGCATGATTCTGTTGAACTTTGTTCTTGTTTCTCAATCCCTCCTTCATTCACCTTTTCTTTGTTTGTTTACTGGTTTGAGTTTGATGATGAACCTTGATTGTGAAAAGTTTCAACATCCTTTGATTTTGATTATGGTATATAAGTACCTGTTTCAAAATGATCAAGAATGTATCATTAGTATTTGCTTTCTTATCTATCAAATCCATCTTTCTATGAGGTGTTTTGAGTTGTTGGTATGGTTTTTCTTTCTTCTTCGAAGGTTTACCATCATAAGATGATTTCTTCTTTGTTTTGGGCAGCTTTTGTTTTTGTTGCTTCTTTGGTTTTGAATCTTTTTTACTATCACTGGATTGAGAGTTTGATTCAGCCTTCTCAGATTGTTGCTTCTTTGTGCTCTTTGATTTGTTCTTTTTGTTAAAATAACATTCCTGAGTGGAATGATTATTTTTGTTACAAATTGCACAATGTTTTTTGAAATAACAATCGGAAGTCATGTGATTGTTCATATTAAAAATGGAGAAACAACTACTGAAGTAACAAACTTCAGTGTTGTGATTTTTCATGTCACACCATTTGCAATACTTCTCCTCTGACTCATTTTCATATTTAATCACTTTTTTCCTTATGCCGTCTTTGAGCCTTCAAATCTTTTTCAAACTTTGCAGATGATGGATCCTTCCCTTTCCCTGCCTTGACGTCAAAGGGTTCTTGTTTGGAAACAAATAGTAAGGATTAAATATAAAGGCTGATGTAACCCAAACACCCAAAGTCTCTCCTAGATGCATGCACAAATGTACTGAAGTAGAATGTTTCAGAAGTTTCACACCAGCATTAGAAAATACAATAAGTGTGAAATCTTCCGAAGCCAGGACCATATCTTCCGAAGCCAAAGATGAAGTCTTCCGAAGCTTCAAAGAAAAAGTCTTCCGAAGCCAACACTTGAAGACACATTTCTTCCGAAGACTTCTGAACACATGCTTTATCTGTTGTACTTTTCATAAAGTTGGACCCCTTTCCGCTGTAACTCTGTAAAGTCACCAACTTTCATAAGTTAAAGTGTCCATGCTTTTGGTAACTGTACATTGAGGTCTTGAGACTATAACTTTCTGCTTTATGTAATTTATCCTTTTTGCAATATATTAGGATGTGAGCTATCACATGTCATAGTCACTAGTCAACAGGCAATGTGCCTTTTAACTCTACATTTGATTTTGTTTGTTGTTTAGTCAATTGTATCCAGCTGGCCTTCAAAGTATGGCTAGCTGTAGGATGTAGTATATGTATCTCAAGTACTTGTAACTTTTTGATATGCTTTGTAACATTTGTAATAGAACTTGAGAAAACAATATACTGCAATCTTGAAAACCAACTCGTTGTGTGTTTTGCTATCTTGTTCTGTCTCATATTTACTTGTTTTATTAGTATCATTACAAAGGTTAACCAGTTCCTTGTTTGATCTGTTAAGTGTTCTTAGCACCTCTCCTCACTGTGTTGTTATGTTGTAACTACATACCCTTCACCAGTCCTGCATTGGTATCAGAGCATTCTAGGCTCTTGATATAAGATTTGACCATCTTAAGATCCCTCTCACACACAAAATACTTAACATCTCAAATTTGAGCTATTTCTAAATCTGACATGGAAACTGGAACCATGATAAAGTCCCCATTGATCACTCTTGATGACTTTGACACTTAGTGCCTAAGAATGGAAGGCTTTATCAAGTCTCTAGACTCAAGAATGTAGGAGTCTTTTGAAAATGGACCTTACATACCAAGCACCTCTTCTACAACTGGAAGTGGTATGATCCCCAAGGCTATGGCTGACTACTCAGATGAATATAGAAAGAGAGTAGAGATTGACCAGAAGGTCATGACAGCCCTTTAGACTGCTCTTCCAAACTATGTATACAGAGGTTTCAAAAAATGCAAAACAGCTAAACAGATGTGGGATACATAGAAACTAATGTATGAGGGTACCTCTGAAGCCAAGGAGAACAAGAAGGATCTCCTGAAGCAGTAGTTTGAAAATTTCACCTTTAAAGCAGGTGAAACCATGACTCAACTATACTTAAGGTATGTTGAGATTGTGGATACCCTAATGGATGGTGGAATAGCTCTTGGAAATAGGGATATTATAAGGAAGTTTATGTCCTCTCTTCTTAGGCAATGGACACACTATTGTGTTGTTATCAAGAGAACTAAGAACTTGAAGACTCTCACCTTGATAGAATTGTATGGGATTCTTAGTGGCTACCAGATGGAGATGAACATGTAAGGTTCATTTGGCAACTCCAGTAATCAAATAGGTTCAACCCTTCATGTGGTTGAAAGGGATAGTATAGAACCCCAACATCATCTCATATGCTATCCTCACAACTCATAAAAGGGTCCTTTCATCACCTTCCCTGAGACACCAAGGGAGAACTATACTCAAGGACGCCCATTCCAAGAGACAAGTTCTTCTCAAGCCTTTGTGTCTTCTGATGAAAGTTGTGGTATCTTTCTATTCACCCTTGAAGATTTGGACTATATCCATCCAGATGATCTGGAGTATATAGAGATAGTCCAAAAAATGGCTCTTCTCACTCACAAAGCCAAGAAGTTCTACAAACGGACAGGAAGGAAGTTTCGCAGCAATACAACTAGTGGAAAGTTTGGACTGGGCAAAAGCAAGTCAAATGTTACAACTGTAACTTGATGGGCCACTTTTCCAAAGAATGCAAGGAACCAAGAACAAATGATGGCCACGCACAATCCAAACCAAACTACATTGATAAAGCTATGAAGAATAAGAAGCCAAAGTAGCAAGTTGCAATTGCTGTTGAAGAAGGAGGCTTTGACTAGAGCTTTCAGGTGGAAGATGCATCTACAAACCAAACATTGATGGTTGACCATGATGAAGCAAAGGTATTGGAACATCTCTGTACTCCTAAATGTATTGCTAAAGTCAGTAGATATAGGTCCTACGACTTAGAAATGAGATATGATCTTGAGTCCTTGAACATCCTAAAAGTTGATTATAGAAACATTGAATATGACTATAAGCTAAGATAGAGGACTTGGAGAATACCATTTCAGTTCTAAAACATGAGCACACCAATTATAGGACTCAGATCAAGGATCTCATAATGCCAGGCTGAGCTTATGATCAGCAAAGCCAGGGTAGAAAAATGTGTTATTGAAGAAGAGACCTTCAAGAACATGATATCCTCATCCCTGCATGCCAAAGTATGTTATCAAAATAAGCAGTGATTAGGTTCTAGTGAGATAGCTCATCCACATACAATCTTGTCTGTAAGATCACCTTGGTGTGGAACTTGTGAAGATGAGCTTCCTCTCGTAGACCCTTTGAGTGAAGAGATGAAGAAGTGATAGTGAAGACTCCTTTGAGAAGAGTGAAAAGGAGGATTCTAAGAAGGGTCACTATCCTTCTGAGGAGAAAAGAAAGACTGTGATGACCAAGTCTATGAGAAGAACTTGATCAGAAAGAGCAAGAGAAAAGCTAGGAAGGCTCAAGAGATCAAGGCCACTTTTGATTCTAGGCAGAAACAAGTTTTTATCTGTACAGGGTTTGAAGTGGTGAAGACTGAAGACATCAACCTAAACTCTTCTACCAAGGGTTTGGGTTGATGTTCAAATCATTTTAGCACCAAGAAGAAGGTTGATCTATTGTGTACCACTGCTACACAGCCTGGACCATCCAACTCTAAAAACAATTCTCAACCCAAAAGGACTGTCTCAGCATCTGCAAAGATGAAGGTGGAGAAGGATATGATCAAAGCCAGCCTTGTTCTCAGAAGAAGGCTTTTTAGAAGAAAAAGGTGGAATGTGTTATGTGTCAAAGTACGTCTCATCTTGCTAAGGATTGTCCATACAATCCAAGAGGTACTCTCCACATGACTAGGAAAGAGATTTCCAAGATCTCCAGAAGAACTTAGCTTTGGAAGGAAAATTTGTTTCCTTCGAAAGCTCCAAAATAAGAAGAAGGCAAGTGGAAAATTTCCTTCGGAAGAAAATTTGGTCTCGGAAGAAAGGAATACTTCCGAAACACTGAAGTCTGCTGCAATGTTTGCAGAATCTTCCAAGGGTCCAGTCATCAAAACTTCCAAAGTCTCAAAAGCTTCTGAAGTGTTGAAGGTCAAGTCCAAACTTCCAAAGGTGGTGTGGAAGTCAAAGAAAGACCAAGTGACTGAATGTTCTCCATCAATAACAACACAAGATCCTCAAAGCACAATGATAAGATCTATTACTGTTACACTACCTTCTACTTCTTTTGTTGAGCCCAAGACCAATAAGGCTTAGGCTTCCAAATGTAACTAATCATTTTCTTTGCACAGGATTAGCTCACTACTCCATAAATTTGAAAAAATTGATGGAGGGACAGTTGCATTTAGAGGAGATAAAAGTGGTTACATTTCTAGAAGGCCCAATGTCACAAATGGTAAGCTCAGCACTGAAAAACTGAACTTTGTCAAGGATCTTGGGTACAATCTTCTAAGTGTATCCTAATTTTGTGATCAGAGTCATAACATGCTCTTTACTGAGCATGAGTGCATTGTTCTCAAGCCCAGGGTGGTCATTCCTCATAAGCATATCTTGCTCAGAGCCCCCAGAAAAGGGAACATGTACAAGATGGACTTGCAAGAGACATCTCCCTCTGGAGAAGTTTTAAAGCAAATAGTGATGAGTCTTTCCTATGGAATAAAAACATGCCATGTTAACTTTAAGAACATAAATAAACTTATTAAAAATGATTTGGTAACTGGAATGCCAAAGAAAGAGTTTACAAGTGACGATCATTATGTTGCATGCTTGAAAAGGAAGCAACATAAGGTATCTCATATGCCTAAGGAAAGAAACCGCATCACTACACTCCTACACTTGTTATATATGAATCTCTTTGGCCCCACCAGTGTAATGAGTCTAGGAAGGACCTCTTCTTGTTTGGTGATCACATATGACTTTACAAGATTCACTTGGGTATTTTTCCTTAGATCTAAGGATGAGACTCTTGAGATTCTAAAGAATTTTATCTTAAATATTGAGAATCAATATGATCACAAGGTCAAAACCATAAGATGTAATTAGGGAACTGAATTCAAGAACCAAATCCTTGATACATTTTGTGATGAAAAGGGTATTACAAGACAATACAGTGCTCCCAAGACTCCTTAGCAAAATGGTGTTGCTGAGAGGAGAAACATGACATTGATTGAAGCTGCAAGAACCATGTTGCCTGACTCTATTCCACCCATCACCTTCTGGGCAGAGGCAGTCAACACTGCCTAGTATGTGGAAAACAGAGTTTTAGTGGTTAATACTCATGGCAAGACTCCTTGTGAACTTTGGCATAAGAGGAAACCTTTCATTGGTTTTCTTAGGTCATTTGGATGTCCTTGCACCATCTTGAATACCAAAGATCAAATTGCTAAATTTTCTGAGAAGTCAGATGATGGACACTTCATTGGATACTCTTCTCAAGCTAAGGCTTACAGAGTATACAATCCCAGAACTAGAATTGTGGACGAGTCAGCCAATGTGACTTTCAGTGAACACACACCCTGTGTGGTTGGTTTTGCTCCTGATTGGCTATTTGATCTTGATTTAGTTACCAACTGTTTTAACAAATCTTGTGAGAATGTTTTAGGATCTATAGATATCATACCCACAGGTGATCCTGACGTAAGATTTGAGCTAAGAAGACCTTCAAGTTATACATCTTCAGCTCCAGTTGTAACTACTTCTGCAAATGAGGTTTCTATCAGCACCACAATGACAAATTCAGCTGATACATCTAAAATGTCTTCGAATTCCAGCTTAGAGGCTCTATAACCAGATAAAGACACCTCAAATGCAAAAGAAAATGATGGTAGTGGTAACACTGATCAAGAATTTCTTGATGTTGATAACCACTCCATAGATGACAACATCAATGATGTCACACACTTATTGCATCAAGTTTCTCTTGATAAGTGTGCTGATGTGGTGGGAGAAGCATCAATGACAGATCTAAAATTTTTCAAATTTAGATCTCTCTCAGCAACTTACTGTGATCCCTCAGCTAAGGATCCACAAGTCTCACCCTACCACAAACATCATTGGAGATGTTGACACAAGGGTAAGAACAAGAGAACAAACCCATAAAGCAAATGTTTGTATTCACTCTTGTTTCTTATCTCAGATAGAGCGAAAGAAAATTGATGAGGATCTAAAGGATGGAAGTTAGGTTGAAGCCATGCAAGAGGAGCTTCTTCATTTCAAAAGGCAGAAAGTTTGGAACCTTTATGCTCTTCCTCATGGGAAGACTACTATAGGTACCAAATGGGTGTTTAGGAATAAGAAAGATAATAGAGGCATTATTATCAAAAAAAAGCTAGACTAGTTGTTCAAGGGTACACACAAGAAGAAGGAATTGACTACACTACTGTCTTTGCTCCTATAGCAAGACTAGAAGCTGTTAGGATATTCTTGGCGTTTGCTGCATCCAAGAACTTTAAGGTATATCAACTTGATGTCAAGTGTGCTTTTCTATATGGGGTGATTGATGAAGAGGTGTATGTCAAACAACCACCTAATTTTTCAGATCCTGATCATCCTAATTATGTCTACAAGCTTGACAAAGCTCTTTATAGGCTAGATCAGGCACCAATGAAATGGAATGAGACTCTATCTCAGTATCTCTGCAAGCATGGATACAGAAGGGGTATATAGATGGAACTCTCTTCATTAAAGGACAGGGAAATGACTTAATGCTAGTTCAAGTGTATGTAGATGACATCATCTTTGGTTCAACTAATCCAAAGCTCTACAAAGACTTTGAGAAGCTGATGAAAGACAGATTTGAAGTGAGTGTCATGGGGAACTTACTTTCTTTCTGGGAATTCAAGTGAAGCAAGTTGAAGATGGCATCCTCATTAGTCAGTCAAAGTATGTTCAAGACATACTCAAAAGATTCAACATGACCGATTTTAAGATTGCTATCTTGTTCTGTCTCATATTTACTTGTGTTCTTAGTATCATTACAAAGGTTAACTAGTTCCTTGTTTGATCTGTTAAGTGTTCTCAGCAACTCTCCTCACTGTGTTGTTTTGTTGTAAGTGCATACCCTTCAAAGGGTTCTTTTATGGAAACAAATGAATTATGTTGCTTAGGATTCATAATCTTTTGTTGATTGGCTTTCTAGAGATCTACTACGGAAGTAGAATGATCAGAATTTTTATTCTTCTTCCGGAGAGCTTTGAAAGATGATTGATCAGCAGTTTTCTTCTTTCCTTCTATGGTAGGAATTCTTATTTCTTCCGTAGATGTGAACTTTACACCATCTTCAGTTAATGATTTTTGTTGTTTATTAAGTTCATGAATCCCTTCATTTAACTAAGTTATTCTTTTGCAGATAGTCTTCGATATGTTTCATTGCTAGGAGGATAAGGCAACTTAGTTTCTTCAAGACTTTGGGAATGATTGGTTCAAATGAGACATTCTTACCAATATTCATTCATCCACAGTTTTCATCATGTTCCTCAGGAATCATCCAAGTCATCACACTCATCATAGTCAAATTTTGAGTCAGTTTGTTGACTTGTTCTAATTCAGAAGACTCAGTTTCACTCACCCCAGAATCATTTTTATTTACCAATTGATTATATTTTGTTTCAAAATTTGTGCATGGCACAAAATGATTTGACAAACTGTTTGTTATTGTTTCCGGTAAAGTTGTATAATTATCATTCAGGGGGTGCACTAGCATTGTACCCAAACCATACATGTTCTTTAATTCAATATAAGAATTTAATAATTTCTCATATTACTGAGATGACAGTTGAAACATCTGAAGTTTTATTTCAGTTGATGCATGATCAATCATGGATTTTGTTAAGGAAGTGATCAGATGCTCAACTTGTGCTTTTAAGCTGTAATTTTTAGAAAAGTTTATCTAAATCTTTTTGTAAAGAGTTAATTATGATTTGATATATTTTATGCTCTCTAAAATGATATTCATTTAAAATCATTGTTTCCTTTACTTTGTTAGCCACTTGTTGAGCATGGACTCTATATCTTTTAACTTCCTCAACATAAATTGATGAACATAATCTATCTCTTACCTCACTGGCCATAAGTAGGACTTTGTGCTCCATGTTGGCCCTTAAAGGTTGATTCTCTTCCAATACCTCTTTCTCATACATGCTCTAGTCATATGTTCCATATTATATAATTATTAGTTCTTTTGAACTACTATTCCCTTCTGATGCGGTAGTGGTTGGTGGGGATGAGTTAGTTAGCTGAGGTTCTATGAAAGATCTTTGAGATGTTGGTTGATGAGATTGATGTTTATGAGACTGATGTTGTTGATTTTGTCTCATGTCAGGAGTTGTTTATTGATTACACTCTCTTGAAAAGTGTCCATAGAGATTGCATTTGAAACATCTCACTTTTTACTTACCAACATGGTTTTACTTGCTGCAACCAAGTTTTTGTTTCATCTCAGGTATTGCTTGTCTCTATACGCAATCATTGCCATTTGCCATTGAAGATCCATTTTCTCTACTATATCAGGATGAAGTTCTTCTAGATCTTGTTGGCAGATGTTGGTAGTTGTTAAAGAGCTGCCTAAGTAAGCTTGAAAGCTTGAGCTAAAAGCGGCAAAAGTTGCTTTTTGTTCTACAGAGTCTAGAATCACAGTGATGGGCTCTGTTTGATTGTTGTTTGGTGAAGAATTTGCTGATGATGTAGATGCGTCTTTTCTTTCATCATGTCTCCCTTTTCTTTTCCTGATTTACCTTGAGAGAATGTTTTTGAAGGCTTTGAGGCATAATAACTAACTTCTTCATCAGTTTCACTCAAAGTACAAGAGTTGTCATTATCATTGTTAGAAATAAAGACACTTCTAGCACTTTAAGTTTTTTCTATAATGATAAGGAGTGAAATGTGTTCCTACACTCTTGTTTTTGGATTTTTCATCCATAGCAGGAGCTTCAACTTTAGCCCTAATGTATTTAAACTAGTGGTTTTGAGATCAAGGGTGTTCTTGAACATGGACACAGTTTGCTTCCAACTTTTAGGCAAAGTGTGGAGCATTTTTTTGTTTAAATCCTCATTGGTATACTTTAACTCCAAGATATTCATCTTGGTCAACAATTGCATAATCTTGTGGAGTTGTTGAGAGATTGATTCACCCTTAATATGATAAAATGTTTCATATTAGGAGCGAAGAGTATCCTTCCTTATACTTCTGATTCATCACTCCCTTCACAGAGAGTATGAAGTATCTTCCACCAGGAATTTGTTGTTCTGTAGTTCTCACACGATTAGTATTTCTTCAGGCAAAGCCAAACTGAGCAAACTATATGCTCACCCTTTTAACAGCCTTAGGTGATAGATATTTGTACTTATGGGTTGATTATTATCACTATAGTCCGGCCCAGAGCTGGTGGAATATAAGGACCTTATTGATACACATAAGTCAGAATCAGTGTAATTCACATGATTCCTCAATTTTATTTTCCAAGATTTGAAATCCGCTTTGTTTTCCAACTTTGAAGGTTGGTATGATGATCCACCGAAAAAGTTACTCATTTTAGTCTAAGGATTAATATTCAACTAGAACAAAATTCCTTTTGTCAACGAACTAATTAAAGACTCCTACTTAATTATCGAATAAATTAGTACTTGACGTCGCAAATTAGTCAATCCTATTAATGACTATTAATATCAAATCAATGACTTTTGTTAATATGTTTTATTCAATTGATTTAAATAATTTTTGATTATCAATCAATTAACACAGATCTATGAATCAATTAATATGAATATAGATCAATGTTATCCGAGCAATGTAACATTACTCGCTGAAAGATGAATCACAATTTAGTTGTTTTAAATTGATTTACACCAAAACAATTTTACTCAAAATCAATCTAATCATAAAACTGATCTATCTAGTGAGACAAACAATCAGTTAAACAATCCTAACACTGATAAATTCGATCTAAATCAATGACAACTTGGCTTTGATACCACATGTTAATCCTAGGCTCACAATCAGGAATTATCAGCGTAAGATTGAGTTCGAATTAATGATTGTGGAATTATATTAATCATTGTTCAATTGATGGAATATTAAATATCAAACACAATAAATATTAATAATAAAAAAACAAAATGATTTCAATACAATAAATGATTGAAACAAGATTTGATTAAAAAGCTTTTAATTAAAAGAAATTAATGAGTACAAATGATCAAATAATGATTGCTAATAATGATGTTTTCTATGATTGTCTTGATGATTTTGATGTAATTGATATGGTGGTTGTTAGGGTTTTTTTGTGTTTGATTGATCATATCGATCGATGTGTTGTTAGGTATTCAGCCATCGTCCAATGTGTTAACCTAGGACTAGTATTTATAGACTCGGGATTTCTATTAAGGAAATAGCGAATCTCTTGAAATCAATGTTTGACTTATTGATTTGAATTACTTAAAGTATACAAGTGCTGGTTTTCCGCAAGAGTTTTGCCTTCCATTGGATTCTTCACTTGGTAGACTTCATTAAAGTGCAAGTTGTTCATCTGTGGATCTTTGTTCTTACAGTAGACCCTTGAATTCATCTGCACAGGAGTGTTCTTCCGTAAATAATTCTCAGATGTGTTTTGTGTAAGAAGATTATCTACGGAAGAACATAAATATTCATCCGTAGATATTTCTTACACATGGTCAATTATATGAAATTAACCAAGTATGATGTTAACCTACAATCACACATAAATCAACACAGTTATGATTTAACCTATATACGTAATGTATGCATTAAAATAATGAATTACAAGAGTTTATTACAAGTATTGATTAAAGTGCTAAGCCTATACAAAAAGTTCTAGACCTATTATTCCTAGATCTAACAGATTCCATTGTAATTATCATTTTTTTCTCAAATTAAATCCCCCCCTCAGTCACGGTTGTACTATTCTGTTCATCTTCAATTCAATCATCAAATGTGTAACTTGACACACACACACTCAGTTTCACTTGTGGGGTTAAAAGCCCAATGTTGATTTCATTAACATCTCTGAATTGAACTTCAATGTGGATGATTTTTTTCTAAGGCTCATATAAAATTAAGAAGTTGTTAAGTTATGTTTTTAATTTTCTTTTCAAAATCTAAACTAGTAATGAGCTTTGCGCCATTGGTTAACACACACAAATGTTACCCAAGGACTTGGGTTGATCCCGGACACGCTTTGTTATTTTTAAAATTGTTTTTGAATTTTTTATTCATATATTGTTGTTAAATTAGAAAATTATATAAAATCTATTTTATAAACTAGTAATAATCCATAAATTTTTATTCATTTCTGAAATCTCTAAAAAATATATTTATTTTTCTTATTTTATTTAGATTTAAATGTTATATAATCATTATAAAGTTATTTATAAATTTTAAAATTTTATAAAAAAAAACTATATTATTTTAAATTATTTCAAATCATAATCTATCATGAATGCAAAATCATTTAAAAATTTAATTATTCCATTAATTATTTTGATCAACTTTTACAAAATTAATCATTAAGTTAATTACTTTTTCATATTTTAATATTCAAACTCTATTTAATCAATTATTATAAATTAAATATTTTGATAATATTTAATAAATCTAGTTCACTAGTTATTTGTTATTATTTCTAATCTAATCATTTAATCGACATATTCTATTTTATTTAATCAAGTTCAATAAATTAATTACATTTATTAAACCCGGATCCTAAGTTGAAAACCTAGTTTTCCTAAATCATTCTAGTCTTTAATCATGATATTATTCTAATCTAAGCCACCATTCATTAGCATTAACCGTGAGGGATCTATTGTTATAATTAACCCCACTCAAATACTATGTCATAGTCATTTTCATGTGTTTTATATTTTGAGAAAATCATATGATTCATATTCAACCATTGCTTATTGTTATTTTATTTTAAAATTCAATTAAAGACAAGTTATGTTATTACTTGCAATTATATATGTATAATAAGATAAAGCAGATGATAACACATTTATTAATTCATGCAACTACAGTAACGATGATAGATCTATTGGTTTGATAAATCCACCTTTTATGAACATTCGAGCGGTGATTGAAACCAAAATCATTCAATTAATCATAAGGCTTCATCTACGGACCGAGTTAATTCAGTTATTAGATTTATATGTGTTTGATTTGTCTTTTATTTATAAATTATTGCATTTATAAGTCTTGACATTGCATGTGAATTGAATTGTTCTCAATCAATTTCATCAATATATATATATACGTAGTTAGACATGTGTTTACTTACCGACTAATTTGTTAGCTGACTTGTAACCTTTTGACGTAATTTTAGGAATGCAGCTTAGTTGGATTACATGCAAGTTCACATTTAGGATTCAAGACCTAGATGAACAAAAGACCATTTTATTATGTTTATTTGAATTATTGTTTAATTGTAACGTATTGTTTGATTAATATTATTTAATTAAAATAACATTTAATATTTTTTAAATTCATTTACTATCATATGCTATAAACATAGAACATTTCATCCGTTCTGTTGATTCCGTCATAAGTATAAGGTCAAATCCATGGACTCTTTATGCACTTTTTTATGTAATTTAAAAATAGTAGAAAATGATGGTAGAGACAAAACTTGTGATTAGATCAAATCCATGGGCGACATCTCGTGTTTGGCAATTCTGTAAATTTATACAAAAACGAAATTTGTTAAGAACCAACAAAAGCTAATGTTAAAGACTAAACTTGCAACCATCTCACAAAATTTTAGACTAAATTTTGTGATTTTAAAAATATAAGGATCAAATTTGCAATATGACTAAATTAAATGGACCATTTGTGTAATTTTCTCTATTTTCTAAAAGCCTTTACTATTATTTTTTTGTCACATTTATCACTAAATCCTTATTTTCTTATACGATTTGTGTGTTTGGCTTTAATAATATTAGAAGTATTTTTTTTTCTTAAGAGAATTTATATATTATTAATTACTAATTTCTTTATGCATAATGTTGTTGTACATTATGCATAGAGAGTTTTTCAAAAAAATTATTTTTTAAATTTTAACCCAAAAGTTTTTATATTTTACAAAATAACCTTCTAAAATGTTATTATTTTTATTTTAAACCTAATATTATTCATCTTTTTTAATTTAATCTCATAAAATTTTATTTTTTCAACTTTGGTCCCTTATACTTTTCATAATTTTTCAACTTTTCGTCTTACGTTCGCTTTATGTTTTGCAAGTTAACATGACACAAACATGCATGTACGACTCATCAATTTTATGTTTCACCTTATGTATCGTTTTAAATTATGTGCGTTAACACAACACAACGTTCGTGCGTGGTTTATCATTTTTACGTATGTTTTCTCCCTTTAACTGGTTCGTCGCAACGTGTGAGTCCTAAATCGACTTAGCTATATTTTTATATTTTTTACATTTTGGTTTTATTTTTTCCGATTAACACACCGCAATTTTAATGTTGATAATTATTAATGGTAGTGTGATATTGATGTTATTATCTATAATTTTACGCCTCGGCAACACATGAAGCTTAATTCTAGTTATATTTTAATAATCAAAAGTATTAATTATTAGTTGATATCAATATCAGTAATAATATTTATTTTTATTACTAATAAAAATCTCAATCCAACTTATTATGAAATTCATTTATTTTCGTTACATTTTTGTACTAATAAAGATTTCAATCCAA
>CM046455.1:20469006-20654006 GCA_025506515.1 Flaveria trinervia | reverse complement strand
GTTCCGCTTGTTATTTCAAGATGTGTTAGTATTGTAAACTAAACGTTAAGGATGTGACAAAGACTAAGCCTTAGTAATAAATTGGAATTATATAATTTTGTTTTGTTGAATCTATAATGAAATAGATTTTTTTCCAACAAAACTATAATTGTATTTGTAGTGGATGTCGTGTTTTATACGTGTACCGTTAAGTCCGACATCAAACATGTGTTGCTATTATAATAAATTAATTATGATTGTAAATAGAAATATGTTTTTGGGATATTGTAAATAAGCATGTATTATATTAATTGTCTTTTAGTTTTGCTTAAGGCGTATTACAAATAGGTCCAGTAAAACGAGTGGGTTCAATCCTTACAGGTGAAAACAAAATGAGTCGTGAAATATTACATTACATTACATAATACTAATAAACCAAATGAAATGAATAGGAGAGTTTGGTTTCTTCAACTTTGACCACAACAATTTTTAATATTTCTGATTTTAGTCTTGTTTTATGGTCTCTTCAACATTAGCCACAAGACTTATAAATATTTTTATATTTCTTTAGAAACTAAATGAACAATTGTGACATCCGTCACCTTAAGGTCCGTCGAACGACATAATAAACATTGAAATATTTTAATTATTCTTCCTTTTCTTCATGAACTCCTGCTTTAAGGAATCATGTCTATTTATTTTCCTTTGTGCCTGTACTTCCTCCGAGAACGTGTGCTAAGCATAAATCTTTTATAAATTTCATCACCATTACCACCAAATATATTATTTTTAATTTCGACCATTGTCATTAATAAAACCATTTTAGACTATCAAATGCCATTAAACACGCTTTTAACCTTAATATAACGAACATTTTAAGGTCGTAATCAACCGAAACAAATTTTGGGAAACTCGAGGGTTAAGTGCAGGGACTAAACTTGTAATTTTGCAAACTTGGACTGGGTATATAAACCCATTCCCGCCACATTCCTCACTCACTTCATCTTCTTCACCTCTTCACTCCCTACACACACATTTTCTTTATTCTAGCACCAAAATCTACCCGTGTGGTCTCGTTTTCGTCGTCTAGTCTTCATCTACAGCCTCATCTACTCATTTATAGCAGGTAGACGACTTTGGTTGTCTCTTTTCTTGTCTTTTTACTGCTGTGTTTCTAGGGTTTCGGGTGCTCGGGTTCATCCGAGCACATGAGGTCGTGTGGGTGCGTGTGAGGTCTTTCTACTTGTGTTTCATGTTTGTGTATGTTTGTTGAGTGTTTCTGGAAGTCCTCGTGGTATAAAACTCGCGTAAGAGCAGCTCGGGGGCTGCTCAGCCCGACCACAGTCGCGATTCTGCAGTTCAGGCGACTGGGTCTGTCATGCGATTGAGCCGTGCGACTGAGTGAGTCGTGCGACTGGGTGTTTGTATGCGATTGAGCCGTGCGACTGAGTGAGTCGTGCGACTGAATCATGCGTCTAAGTCAATCGTGCGACTGAGTTGTGCGACTAGGCATGTCGTGCGACTGAGTCGTGCGACTGTGTGTTTGTGTGCGATTGAGTCAGGTGACCGAATGAGTGTATGCGATTGTGCGTGTTTCGCACGACTGGAGTCCAATCGCACGAATGAAGGTTCAATCGCACGAAAGTAGCTAATTCGCACGATTGAGGGTTGATTCGTGCGCATGGAGGTTGGGTCGTGTGAATGTGTGTGTTGTGTGGTGCGACTGAGTCCAATCGCACGAATGAAGGTTCAATCGCATGAAAGTAGCTAATTTGCACAATTGAAGGTTGATTCGTACGAATGGAACGTGGGTCGAGCGTCTACTCCTGTTGTGTGATTGATGATGAGTGTGAATTTCCCTTGAATGTCTGATGATAATAAGGCAACATCAGTAAAAGTGTCATTGCTTGACCCCAAAGATTAAAGTCAACGCTATCAACATGCACATACTATTTCAATTGAAATAAACCTAACATTTTACAATTACCGACAACCCATTTGGAACTACAAATACTTAACAAGTGTCATCTTTCATAACAATGAGATATTTACAAGGATGTCATAAGCAATGACGACTACTCGTAGTACTTGGATCTACATAAGATTTGATACGTGTGTCCGCTTGTGTGTGTGTGCTACCCACGACCGAACCGATACAACCCGAACCGACCAAACATACTATACGCTTTATACATGTCATTAATGCTTAACAATAACTGTCAATAGGTGTTTGACCGATCATTGCATTCCACTGTTGGAAATCTCGATCTTTCATACTTACCACTTAACATGTGAGTTTCGTGGCCCTTTTTTATGCTTATACTATTTTACAAACATTTACAAACATGGGGGGAAAAGTATGCTCGCCCGTTTTCTATGCTGTACAACATACATACAATTTTCATACAAGGAATCAACGTGATACTGTGTTGCAAGTACTTATCTAGTACATGCTTGGGTCTGCTGTGTGGTTCTATCTTTGCAACTATTTAATTCCAGTGTGGGAACCGACGGTTAGGTATTGGTAGTACTACTGGGTTGACACCCCCACCCCTGTTCGATGGTATACTAGTTGGTACCATCAATGGCCAGGAACGGGCCCTTGGGTGAATATATGCCGACAATTTCTTTGTGTACGTCGCTAGGTTTGATTGCAAAGCTCATGTCATGTGATTTTACTTGTGTATATAACTGTATTCACGGTATTCCATATCATTTACTTTATACATCATCACTTACACTTTTATTACTTAAACCTGCGAGCTCACCAACAATTTTGTTGACCATTTTGAGCATATCTTTTCAGGTGATCATGCTAGCTGAGGTTCTAGGTGTGCTGCCTTAGTGGAGACCCTAGGATGCATTTTTCGGGCCAAACCTGTCTTTCTGAAAACAATTGTTGTAACTGTTTCAAACAACATTATACTTTGTAACTTGTTCTCGGGTTGTGGGAATTGCATACAATGTTATTGCTTATGTTTATCTTATATCATGTATATGCTTATGGCTATGTTGTCGTGAATACTGACTAAACACGACACAAGTCCCCTTGTTGTCGGGTGTCGTCATGACACGCATGTCATCATTATTATTATTGCATCTCTATCGCTTACCATGTGTTATGACGATTCCCGTCTCGTCGCAACCCCGTGTTTCCGCTCTTAGCGGGGGTGTGACAACAATTATTTTTGTCTTTTATTGTATTTGTTATTGGTTGGAAATTAAAATTTGTTTATTGTTTGGGATAGTGGGTCAAATCAAATATGAAATGTTTGTTTGACAGTATAAATATGCCTAGACGTAAACATACGTGCCGGGAGAATACATACGTTTCATTCGATGATATGCATGTTGCAACGTAAATTTGGTTCAGAAAGGTGTTGGGTCATATATAATATGTTTCATTAATAGTAAAATATGTTTCAACATATAATTAGTTAAAAAACGAGTCGAGTGCGGATTGTAATATATACTTTATCACGTTGCATACATCGACGCCGTTGCATGTTTTTTTCATGTATGTTTTGGGTTGATCTGCGTTTTGACATAATGTTGTTTGAAAAAGAGTCGGGTCAAATATAATATGTTTTCATTTAATAGTATAAGTTTGAATCACTTTACTTTTCAACAAAAATTTAGTTTGGAAACGAGTTGAACCACTTGTGGTATATACTATCACGCCGTGTATGATGTCGCAAGTAAAACGCGACGGGTAAAAAAAAGTAGTTAGGAAAAGAAAAATGATTGATAGTGGCGAACAAGCATCAAAGGATTTTATAGTTGGTGTTGGATTAGCATTGGATCCTCACAGAAGTCAATAAATAAAAGAAATCTTCAAATATTCCGTGTCAATTATTGGGGCAAATTCTACTATCATAAGGGAATTTTTGGAGGTTTGAAATTTGATCTTAAAAATCGTGCAAGAGACATTATTTGATCCCGGCATTCAGCCTTCGAAGTGTTTGAAAACATTATATTGATGCATATTCTACCATTTTGAGAAAATATATTGATGAGTAAAAATCAGTCCTCTCAAGTGATGTTAGAAACCTTATTAAGAACGAATATATTTTATTTAGTAAAAATGTATTTTGTATGGTTAAATGATTAAAGAGTAAATTCCAGTCTCCCATGTGTCATCGTTGATTCAGCTATTAAGACTAAAATGTAAGTGTTCGTATTTGTCTCGAACACATAATGTGTAAGATTAAATTACATTGTTGATGATATGATGGATTGATTTTTTTACGGCTTAAATTTGAGCGTCACGTATGATATTTTGGCACGTTATTTGATACTATATTCTTGTCATATATATATATGGGGGAAAATTTTAAATGATAACTCTTTTATAGCCAAAACTTACCAAAACCTTTCAAGATCAATTAATATCATTTTTTTGTTGATATAATATTATTACATATCTATAATCTATAATAAAAGAATATTTTCTTAAGACATCTAAAATATAAATATACTTATTTTAATAATTTATTAATACATATTAATATAGTGTAATAATCTCTAATTAATTAATGTTATAACTTTTAAATATTTAAAATATTTTTATTCCATCAATGAATAATAACATCTAGAAATTAAAATATTCATAAAACTAACAATTTTAATATATTTTATTATTCCACTCATGTAAAATATGCGCTCTAACCTAGTATTAAATATTATGATCTTTTATGTATATGTGTATATTCGCAAGTGTTAAAAAGATAACACTAATGTAAGTTTTTACTTAAACTTGCAAATATATATTTTTAGTAAACTTACATTTAGTGTTAACTTTTTTGTACTTGCGAATTTACACATATATAAAAAGCTATAATCTTCAATATGTGTAATAATGTTATTTTAACAAAAAATTATTTTATTGATCTTGACAAGTTCTTGTAATTTCTCGTAACAACACAGGGTTTTTGCAATAACACGCAAACCATATAAGCTTTTGATGAAAATATATTGCTATTGAATTTAAGTCTCAGATATGTTTAAGATAAACGTTTGGGACTAATCTTTTTCTCTAATATGAAGGTGAACATTAGAAATTAAAAATCACAAAAAGAAAAAAATTGATTAAAGACTGATATTTAGTCTTATCAAT
This sequence comes from Flaveria trinervia, assembly GCA_025506515.1. Lineage (NCBI taxonomy): Eukaryota > Viridiplantae > Streptophyta > Magnoliopsida > Asterales > Asteraceae > Flaveria > Flaveria trinervia. The sequence goes on along the minus strand of CM046455.1, from coordinate 20,648,911 downwards.
AGATGATTTTTATCCCCCAAGATTTAGCACATACACTATCATTTAATGGAAGCATCAATATTGGGAACAGATTAATTGATAAAGACTGATATTTAGTCTTATCAATAGATGATTTTTATCCCCAAAGATTTAGCACATACACTATCATTTAATGGAAGCATCAATATTGGGATATAATTAATTGATCACCAAAACGTACACCATATTTCCCGACTTGGTTTACATGATCACATTGCTATCTGCTAATTAGTTCTAAGCATAAGGTAATAATCACCTACCACAAATCAATATCTTGCGGATGGTAATTACAGTTGATGAAAAATCAGTTAGAAAGATCATGTCTAGAAGAAGTAAACTCTGATTAAGACTTGCTTAAGACAATCTAATGAAAACTTAATCTATTAAAGGCTTCCACTAAAGATGATAAACACTAACGCTTGGTGATTGGTGAAACTACTCGACATTCTTATGCATAAGCCTACTCATGTGGCAGTTAGAATTTCATATTTGTCTCTATATCTTTAGGTTAGTTTGTTTTGTTTGTTTGTATCTAGTTATAATTGAAAGGACTAAAAGTCCACAAATTATTAAGTGTAATACTGTATAGATAGAGATATAATAAATGTAGGGGGAGAGTGTTATGATCTTTGTACTATAATATGTAGTTTGTTTTTCATCATATAAATGAATAAAGGCTTATGTTCTTCAACACATCAAATCAATAAAGGCTTATGTTTTGCATATACATAATATATGCATTATGATTTTATATCATAATATTATATAAATAAAATTACAGACGTCTTTTAGGTTTATAAAAAATTACAAGTGCCATCTTTTATGTTCTAAAAATACTCTAATTATCTTTTATATATACTTTTTATAACAGATTACGTCGTTTAAACTAACAGGCGTTAGTTTTTTTGTTAAGTCAATGCATTTTAGTCTTTCTATCTATTAAAAGACTATTTTTAAAACTTTAAACCTAATTTAAAGGATGTTTTTAGTAATTAGCTATTATTTCAAAATCTCTTATACGTATAATTTATTATATTATTTTATTTTAATAAAGATATACAAGTGACATATAATATACAAATTAACAAATTTAATTATAACCTTTAGTAATATAATTGTAATTAGTTTATAATTATTTATTAACTATTTGAATATATATTATTAAATTTGTAATTTATTATGTTAAATGTCACACCTCAACCTTGACGGCGAAATCGTCGAGATGTGAGGGTTAAGATTGTTCACAACCACATAACGCTATCATTTAATTCAAATATTATTATCATAAGTTTCAAATGTAAATTACAAACATAAGTATCAAACATGAAATAAACAAAACAAAGACAAAATAATCCAAAACATTTTATTTTTTTATTCACGGTCCTAATCCTAGATTTGCAAACTTCAAAAGATAACTTCAAACTTTAGCATTTCCTGAAACATATTAGAAAATAAAGGTCAAATATGAAAGTTGGTGAGTTTCCATGGTTTAAAAATATTTAAATATATCAAAAAGTTTACAAGTAGCAATTCATGTCAAAAGTTATGAGTTATGCAAGTTTATAGAACACATATAGCTACAATCAAACCTTGACCAAGATTAAGATTACAAGTTTATAACGATTAGCTAAGTGTACTTGATTCCCATGATGAACAAGTCATACGTCATCAGGAGCCAACAATACATCAGCTTTAACACCAAATATGCTTGTTAGGCTCATAGATCTACGACGTCGCTTGTCACACCCCGACCGACCGCGTAATCATCGGGGCGGACGAATGTGAAACGATTGTTCATAGCACATGGAACTAAATTAGTTGGAATAATATTAAATAGCATTATTCATTGAACAATACAAGTCAATTAAGTTATTACAATACACAAAAATAAAAACAACAACATTAGATGTTTAATTTATCTATGTCCAAGTCCTATATGAGCAAGAAGAGTTTCTAAGTAACAAACCTGAAACATGTTAAAAATAAATGGTCAACTTTGAAAGTTGGTAAATTTTCATGGGTTGAACATACATATATATAAAAAGATTTATAAGTAGCAATTTATATTAATGGCTATGAATTATGTAAGTTTATAGAACACATATAGTTACAACCAAACCTCGACTTGATTACAAGTATATAAGATTGGCTAGGTGTACTTGGTTCTCTTGATAAACAAGTCATACGTCATCAGGAGCCGGCAATACATCACCTTTAGCAACAAATAGGCTTGTCAGGCCCAAAGATCTAAGACGTCGCCAGGCTAACAGTAGTTAATGATTGTAAACAAAATATGTATCTTATATAAGACTTACAATAACACAAATAACCATGACAAAAAAGTAAAGATGAACTGCATGTGCATTTACAAGTATCAGGATGTCTACAAGTGTATGTTTATAAGTTTAACATGTTTCACCCCAAAAGGTGTGAAATAAAGTAAAAAGGGGCATGGAGAACTCACATGAAAGACTCACAAGTATAGTGATGGTTGTAGAGTATATAAGAAAGCTGGATGTCAAGAGTCAAAGGTGATGTCCTAAATGATAAAAAAACAATAACTTGAGGTCGGAATTTATTACAAGAAGTTAGGACGCTTAAGGATGCCAATAAGCGAAAGGTAGATTGAAGAACGATTATTGTACCAATTTTAGATTCTGGACAGAATGTTTGATATGTGTTTAAACAAGTTTTTACAAGATTAAAAGGTTTCATAAAATTATAAAATTTTATATTTGACTAGTACAAAGTCTCCCGGACAACTTTCTTTCAGAAACATTTTTATGAAAAGATCCGTAAATAGGTCAAAAAGCAGCACAAGACAGCAGATGCTGAAATGCGCACATATCTTGTGAAGACTCCCGGACAACTTTCTTTCAGAAACATTATTGAGTCATCTGATTGAGTTTGTGTAGATACATGTGTACCTAGTTTCTGAGCTTAATGTAATATGTCTTAATTTTCTTACACATATGTAATAGATTGGGTACTTAATGAAATACAATGTGTGGTTGTGCTTATAATGTTTATTATTTCATTAATTAGTAGTTTAACATTTATTGAACTGACTATATAGGTTTGTGGTTGTTTAAATTAATCTTAGTAATGTAATGACTAATAAATATATTCAAACTTAGTAATATGAAGTTCTCATACGAATGGCCCATGCTAATGGACCATACGCATGAACAACTTCATGCGAATGACTCAGTAAACCAATCAATAATAACCCAATCAAGGATCATGTGGTGTCCACTCCTCTTGTAAGTGATCCAGATTCAACATATAAATTAAATAAATCTGGAACTAAACAAAAGGAGGCCACGTCAAAGGAAAAAGGTAAAATGCCTTGTGTTAATATGGAAAAAGAGTTTGAAAAGGTTAATATAAAGTCTGGTTCAATCATAGTCAAATCTGAACCTAAAAAACCATTAATGTTAACCAATCACGTGTTTCATGTCAAAGTCCAGGTAAAGAAAAGGGAAAGGATGTTAAAAATGTTAAAAAATTAAATTTGTTAAACAAGATAAAATATCTAAACAAGAAGAGTCAAAACCCAAACAGCATAATGTCACACGGGTGTCTCACACGTCTCCATAAAAACAGTTAAATCGTAATGTCAAAAGCAGGTCATGCTACAACTGTGAGGAATATGGACACATTGCGTCTAACTGTCCTTACTATCAGACACCTAGGAAGAAAGTTGAACTTCAGGAACCAAAACCTACTTCCTCTAAGAGGAGCTCAATAACTCCACCTAGAAGAGCTAGTGAACCTAAAGTTCAACCCATTAGCCAGTCATCTTTTTATCACAAACAGGCTTTACACAAAGCTGGTTTATGGAAAGAAAAATCAACCTAATGTCTGATAATGAGAACAAGAAGACAACTGAGCTTCCCACCCTCTAAAGGTCAATAGGTTGAATTTATGATGTGTGATGCCTCTAGGAAACCCAAGCCAGTAAAGGCTTGGGTCCCTAACCTGAACTAATGTTTTCAATTGAATGTGCACGGCGTTCGCTATAGTGCTGAAACCAACACATGGATCGTCGATAGCGGAGCATCCAGGCACATGACTGGGAACATGGCACTCTTATCAAACATCAAACAAATAAAAGGAGGCCATGTTTCATTTGTTGGAAACAAAGGAGGGTATATCATAGCTCAAGGGGAAGTGGGAAATTAGAAAGTAAAGTTTGACAAGGTAAACTACGTACAACAACTTCAAAATAACTTACTTTCTGTATCCCAAATTGGTGATAAAGGGTTTAAAGTAGTATTTGACAACAAGAAGTGCTATGTCCTGAGAAAGGACTATGTGATCCCGGAGGACCAAGTCTTAATGTCTGCCTCAAGATATAATGACCTTTATGTCTTGGATCTGTCAAAGGCCTCCATAACGGATCATCAAGTTCAGTGCTTCTTGTCAAAGCTACTGAGAAGGACTCCATCTCCTGGCATCGGAGAATGGGACACATTAATCCATAGAAGATGATCACTTGATCCAGAATGATCTAGTGAGAGGAGTTAACCTTAAAAACTTCCAACTTTTGGATTTCTATGTGGCATGCAAGAAAGGCAAACAGACAAAGAAGTCTCATAAAGAAAAGAGAGTTCATTCCATCGAATTTCCTCTTGAACTTTTTCACATGGATCTGTTTGGTCTAGTCAGTACAAGAAGCATTGCAGGCGACTTGTACTGCTATGTGGTTACTAATGACTACTCAAGATTTTCTTGGGTAATGTTTCTGAAATCCAAATCAGAAACATTTGAGTCATTCAAGGAATTAGTAACTACATTGGAATCCCTATACAAGCTGAAGGTACGACAAGTACGCTCAGACAACGGAACCGAGTTCAAGAACCAATGGATAAAGGCTTACTGCAAGGAAAAGGAAATTGTGCACCAGTTCACCTCTGCCTACACACCTTAGATGAATGGCGTTGCTGAGAGAAAGAATCGCAGCTTGATAGAGATAGCACGGACAATGCTAGGGGACTCGAAACTGCCTATCCAATTCTGGAATGAGGCAGTGGCAAATGCGTGTTACACGTTAAATCGAGTTCTGGTAGTTAAACACCATGGGAAGACGTGTTACAAGTTACCATAACGACGTAAACCGAATCTTGAGTATCTCGAACCGTTTGGCGCACCGTGCACCCTACTGTAGAAGACTCGGGAGGGAAAATTCAGCGAGAAGGCTGAAGAGGTATCTTTCTAGGATACACATACCGGATAAGAGAGTTTACAAAAACTCAACGGGTCAAGTAGAAGTGTGGTGTAACATGGACGTTCAAAGATACACCACCCCACCTGCTGGAAAAGGATCCACCTTCTTTTTCGACTATGATGGATTCTTCAAGTCCTTAAACATACCTCTCTCCACTTTTGACAAAGAGTTAGCAACCAAGATGATGTATGATGTCTTGAACACACCGTCACAAGATTCAACATCATCTAGTTCATAAGGTGACTCGTCTCACCACTCAGGGGGAGCACTAGAAGTAAGTGACTCCTCCTCAGAAGATGAAGCTGTAGAGAATGATCAGAATAATAAGGAGGAACAGGTTCCCATTCCTGCAAGTCCACAAGAATCTGACATTAATGCCTCTATGACTTCGAAACCTCAAACTCCTACTGCCTCAGATACAGAACCAAGGTTCATAATCTTGATTCTAAGGTAGTTGTCCCCAGCACTCCTGGATCAGGCCTAAACGTCTATCATCCCCTGGACAATGTCATTGGGGATGTCAGATCAGGAGTGCAGACAAGAAATCAACTATATTCAGCTGATTATGCCTCGGTAATAGAAAAAGGATACCTTCACGATGGTGCTTATCGTTGTTTTGTGTCTAAGATTGAGCCAAAATATGTTAGTGAAACCTTAAATGATGAGGCATGGGTGAGTGCCATGCAAGAAGAACTTCTTCAGTTCAAGAAGTTAGGTGTATGGACTCTAGTGGATAGACCTAAAGGTGCTAAGATCATTGGAACCAAATGGGTCTTAAAATGCAAGAAAGATAACCAAGACGTCATTATCAAGAACAAGGCTCGACTTGTAGTTCAAGGATTTCGACAAGTCTAGGGAATAGATTACAATGAAGTCTTTGCACCTGTGGCGAGAATGGAAGCCATCCGTATCTTCCTAGCCTATGCATCATATATGAAGATTAAAGTTTATCAACTGGATGTGAAGAGTGCATTCCTTCATGGTGAAATCCGAGAGACAATGTACGCCAGTCAACCCGAGGGATTTGAGGATCCATATCATCGAGACAGAGTTTACAAACTCAACAAGGCTTTATACGGGCTTCGTCAAGCTCCCAAAGCCTGGTATGAGAAACTCTCGACTCACCTTGTGAAACATGGCTTTCCCAGAGGTGTTATTGATTGCATGCTGTTTATCAAAGAAAAGGATGGTGTGTTTACTACTTGTTCAGATCTATGTTATATTATAATCTTCGGGTCAAGAACGAAGATTTATGTAAAGAGTTTGATGCAGTAATGAAGGCTGAGTTTGAAATTAGTGCCATGGGAGAGATGAAGTTCTTTCTCGGGGTACAGGTGGATCAGACACCAAAGGAAATATTTCTACATCAGACCAAGTATGTAGGAGATATTCTTAGTCATTTTGACATGGAGAATGCTTCCGCAGCTGGGACTCCACTTGCTACAAACCATGAGGTAGCACCCGATGAGAATGGTGATCTGGTCGATGCCACCATGTATCGAGGATGATTGCATCTCTCATGTACCTCACTGCCTCAAGACCTGATATCATGTATGCGACATGTCTATGTTCAAGATATCAGGCAAAGCCAAAGGTTAACCATCTGATAGGGGTCAAAAGGATATTCTATTATCCGAAGGGTATACCAACACTTGGGTTGTGGTATCCTCATGACGATGACTTTGAGCTTACGGCGTATAGTGACTCGAATTACGGTGGCTGCAAGATGAACTACAAGTCTACATTAGTAGGATGTCAATTCTTTGGGAGGAGATTAGTGACCTGGCATGTAAGAAGCAGACCTTGGTTGCTTTGTCAACCTGCAAAGCCAAATATGTTGCTACAGCAAGTTGCTGTTCACAAATCATATGGATACAAGAGCAAATATGGGACTACAGTTTGCATTTCTCTTCTACTCCTATTTTTGTTGATAACTCTGCTAAAATTACAGTAACTAAAAATCTGGTTCATCATCCTAAGACCAAACACATTGGCATAAAATATCACTTTATACGTGACTGTTTTGAAAAGAACCTAATCGATGTGGTTAAGATAAATAATTATTTTCAACGCGCTGACCTCTATACAAAGGCTTTTGATAAACCATGTTTTCTATATTTTTAGAGGTCAACGACGTTAAAAAGAAAAGTGATGTAATTCCAGAAGATGACCATGTTTTCCAATGCATATAGTCCATTTTTCTTTTAATTTTTTATTTTCTTTATTTATTTTAATTTATGTTTTAATTAAATTGTTGTTATTTCTTCACCTATTAAAATCCTAAAAACGCAAATTGAATGGTTTTAGAATTTTAGGGGGAGAATGGTTTAGTTAACAACATTAAAAAAAGGGAGGAGGAGAGGCTAGCTGATAGAGAATCAGATCCTATGTGTGATACTGATTCAATAACTTAGGAAAATGATAGTACACATGAACAAACCATTTGGGACTTTTAAAAGATTAATTGAGTAGATGCGAAGTTCAAAGAATAAGTCTATGTAGTCTGAGCAATATAAAAGGAAAAATGATAGTAAAACTGGTTACTACTAAGGTAACACAAAGAAAGTCGACCTAGAGGTTGCTAGACCATAGATGATATGTCGGTAGATTCAACACAATAGATGATTAGACCTTGTTGGTGATCTCAAGAACAAACTAAGTTGTTCAACAAGCTGTGGGTTATCATCTTATCCCTGGTTAACACAATCAATAAAATTCCAATAAGGGGTGACGAGTAGAATAAACGCCATAAATGTGTGCGTATGACCAAAATATGAGTAAAAGCACATGATGAAAAAAATGCAAAAGCAATCAAACTAATAACCTATGTTGTTGGTGAGATGTGTGCAAAAAAAATAAAAATGCTCAAACAAGAAGATAGGTTATGTGCCTCTCTGCTGTGCGGTGGCGCTGACCTGAGGATAAGCATAAACTATATATTCTAGAATTCATCATTGTTTGCCGCCTCTCTGCTATGCGGTGGCACTGACCTGAGGCTTGGCTTTTCTTTGAAATCTCTAAGAATAGTTTTCTTCTTGAATACTACCCTGAGACCGTTCAAAAATCTCCTGAGGAATGTTGATTACCATATAAGTGTGGGATCCACAAAATCTTATTGAAATAATTAAACCTTAAACTATCACCAATCTGTGTCAAAAGTCTGTGTATGGATTTAATAAGACAAGTATACTGACAATCATCATGGCTACAACTCTTGAAAGTCCAAATCAATATGGGGATCTAATAGTACTAGTATGATTTCCTAAGCTTGCAAACGACTCTAGATGAAAAACAAGAATAGAGCATCAAAAGGTTTTGATAACATGTGCCGAATGATTTGACGTACCTGTATGATTCCAAACTGAATCGGTCCACTTATGATCAAAATGAATTGAAGCTGCCCTTTCAGGAAATGAATCTTCTAGATATCGATCTTAGAATTTCCACCTCACATAAAACCAAAAAACAAGTTTTAGTTTTGTATTTCAGTTTTAGTTCTTTTATTTTGTTTAAATTTTGTCAATTTAGTTTGTTAAATATCGAACTATGCCATGGCATTCAATCGGGGATTTAATCACCTAAAAGGTCACATCTAAGGTGACCACACATGTTAGGATCGTGTACTGGATGATGTACTAACTAATTAACGTGTATACTGAACCAAATAGTGCGGAATCCTATTTGATTGGCGATCCAATCAGTGAGAACACATGTAGAAACAATTATGTATTGAATCTAACGTTAAGAATCAATTTGGAATCGATCTACTGCGATCTATGAACTTGGAGTATGATCTTAGAGGTCTCTAGACAACTAGGGTACGTCTGGAGTTGAAGTGTGTTCAATGCTTACATTTTTCCACGAATTACATGGTATTTATAGGTTAGGGCTTCTCATTCGTGCGACTAAACCATTAGCATGGTTCAGTCGTGCGATGGAGTCATGCGGTTGGTCCATACGCACGACTGAGTGTTCAGTCATGCGACTGAGCCAATCTTATGTGACAATCATACGACTGATCCAGTCTCCTGGTTTAGTCGTGCGACTGAGTCATTCTCATGAAGTTGTTCATGCGTATGGTCCATTAGCATGGCCATTCACTTGATAACTTCATGTTATTAAGTTTGAACGTATTAATTGTCATTACATTATTTATATTCGTTCAATCAACCACAAACCTATATAATCAAGTCAATATGCGTTTAACAACTCATTAATGAACTATTATACATGATAAACACAACCAAACATTTACATTTCATTATTTACCTAACTATTACAAACGTGTAAGACATTAAAGACATATTACATTATGTTCAAAAACTAGGGACACATGTACCTACAAACTCCCCCTTGGACCTAGTTCCATCTATTGTCTTACCGTCTTCACACATCTTAATACTTCTTGTACTTCTCTTCCTTGTGTGACTCCTGCGTGTATCCCAAATGCAAAGCAGAGTCGTATAACATTCTAAAATGTAGAGCTTGTACAATATCTTAAGAGTCATAGAATAGTGGCCACTTGTATAATGTGTAAACATCATTTGCAGACAAGTTTGTGAGCCACATCGGGTCAAATACCCTAACAGTATCCATTTTTCCCTCTTTGTTCAAGACTATGACTGCCTCTCCTGTCCTCCAATCATAGTACCACCATTTAAAGTGTGGAGTGAAGTCCTGTGGCATTTCCCGTAGTGGGATCTTAAACATGGTGCGCGGAGGACTCCACTTCAGCACTATTCTTGGTTTTCCAGTTATGGCATCAAGCTCAGACCTTCTGATATACCTCGTTGATTGTTGAGGTTGAAGTTGACCCATCCGGTGTGGTACTCTCTCTTCAGTGCTGCTTCAAACCAGCTAGACATCTTGCGTGGATTGACATATAGCAGTTTCAGCTTTGCTAACTGGTTAAGCTCGAATCCAGGAAGAGTCTTCAGGTCGTGTGGGAACCTGAAATACTCGATCCTTTTCTCACGTTTAACAAAATAAACGTTGAGATCATCAAAATATGCCCATGCTATGATTATGCCCGACATCTTGTGATGTTTCTTCACTCTGTATAACTTGGTGTAGACAGTTGACTTTGACGCATTGTGTTAAGCTCTTATCTCTTCAAAGCACGTAGCCCACTCAGCCTTTCTGATATTAACTTTAGCATCCGAGGCTTGGGCCTTATCTTCAGTCTTGTCCGACTCATGTTCCAGTTTATCCAGAGTCTCCAAGGTTTCACTAACTAGATTGTCTCCTAGATTGGGAATGACATTACCCTCATTGTCAGTGTACTCTGAATAATGCTGGTTAGTGACGTCTTCAATCTTGATTTCATCCACATCGTTGAGTTCTTCGTCACTTTCCACATGGACTGTTGGAGCATCTTTCACAATCTCGTCGGCATTGAGTTTGAACATTTATGCTATTTGCTCGTCAGTGAGATTGTGAATGATCTCTCCTTCTTCAGGAGTGTACATCACTGATCTCCTGACTATACCATGCAGATCAAGAATCAACTTGAGCTGAGTCTTGATCTATTGGAGGGGAGCAACATCATATTCATCCCTATGAAAGTTTCGATTCTTATCCTGGATCATATGCTCTTTTGCTGACAGGGCGGATGTGGAGGCACCTTGATCTTGTGCTTTCTTCGTCCTCCTCTCACTTGCAGGTGTGGCACCCGCAACAGATGTGTCATCTTCATCATCATCACCAACATCATCACGAGCATCAGTATCATCCCCTTGATCATCACCAACAGATGTATGGGAGGGATATGATGACGGACCGACATAGTGGCTAGTGGTGGTGGTCGCAGTGGTGAAGATTGGGGTAATATAGATGAAGGTGGTGGAATGGTTGTGGTAGATATAGTGGTAGATGGGGTGGCTGTAGTGGTGGTAGGTAGGGTGATGGTAGGTGGAGTGGTGGTAGCAGGTGGAGTAGTGATAGTAGGTGGAGTGGTGGTAGCAGGTGGAGTAGTGGAGGTGGTGGTAGTAGTAGTGGTGGTGATGAAGGTAATCTTCTTCTTCTTCTTCTTCTTCTTCTTCTTCAATTCGTGGGGCTGAGCCATCCGTTTCTTCCTCGAGCCCTTAGAGGTGAACGCTCCCCCTTGGATACTGGGCTGATTTGGGGTGTATGTTGGATCAGTCATAGTATCCACAGACCCTCCCGGGCGTTCACCAACCGCCCTAAGCCCTCGCTCGGTGGCAACCACCTTGCTGCCCACCGTTCGAGTCAACGGCTCCTCATCCTCCTCCTCCTTATCAGGTTGGAAGTCCTGATGGAACCTTGCGGTCTCAGTTCCCCCTTGGATGGATGATGGAGATGCTACATCAACAGTGGGGGCCCTAAATTGAGTGGGCCCTGCATCTCTCCCATCACTGCTATCATCGTCGTCTGAGTCATCTTTTGGGAGCACAAGTTGCTCAACGTCAGAATCACGGTCTGCGTGACGCCATTTACGCCTCGCTGGCGCCACGTAATCCTCCTGGGCCAGATGCCCGAACAATCTCCTTACAGGGGGCTTAACCTGCTTCCCCCTGTAAACCTTCATACGACCCAATGTGGTGTCGCCTATCACCTCGACTACCACGGCATCCTCCTTCTCCTTTGGTAATGAAGGGAGCTTTTGGTCAATGATCATATGCATGAATCGAGGGTACATGCAGAAGCCCTCCTTCTTTTCCCCTTAATGTTCTCCACCAGGTAGGTGAAGATCATCCCGGAGAAGCTGAACGTGTGGTTCAGCACCAACATGGGCGAGGTACTTGAACTGGGGGCACATGTTGCTCTTGTTGAGCACCCCTGCGTTGATGTCCCCAAGAATACTTAGCTCGCATGAAACATCCGCGAACAGTAAGGGGGTGTAATCGAGTGGGACAGTCAGCATCATCCCCAAACTCTAGAATAGTCCGAAGATCATCCGCAGTGATCTCTATAGCCTCTCCAAATATCTAACTCCTGATGCGATGGGGCTCTGAGGATCTGTCAACAACTGTGCCTTCCCAGAAGGCCTGCTGAATCGAGCGATATGGTGTACACGGAGTCGAGATGGCATGGAAGATCCTCGATCTCCGTAGAAAGGTGATAATGCCAGAAAAGTCTGAAGCATTCCTTGAGGTCAGATCTAGATGAGCACAGATGTTGTGCTTGGTGCTCATAGTCCAACGACTAGCCATCTGTTACACAAAGAATATAAACGTTAGTGTCCATCAATGAGTAATAAACTGAATCATTTGAACTTGAAATTTTTTTGTTCTGTCGTGCGGATGAAACTGTGCGACTGAGATCTAGTCGTGCGTATGAGATGTGCGACTGAGATTTAGTCGTGCGAATGACCTCATACGTAGGACTGAACATGCGACTAGGCTCATACGAATGCTATCTCATGCGTTTATACCAGCCGTGCGACTAAACTCATACGCATGGTTCAGTCATGCGGTTTAGCCATTCGCTCCTCTCAGTCGTGCGACTGAAGTTCCTCAGATCGTCCATTCGCATAACAGACTGACTATTCAATTAAAAATCAATGTTTGAGCAAACTTTAATGTTAGACGTCGTGGTTAGGCTCATTAGACTCGCATTTTACCGACAGAACACATTATAACATTTATTTGCACAATGGACTTAGTTTTATTAGTTTATTTGTCAATGTAAGTCACGATTTCTTTTAGGGTTCTTTTCAGTCGATTTTGGGCTTAAATCGATGGACATTTTCATGGATTGCACCGCTTAGTACCTGTGTAATCACTACAGATCGTCAGTAAGCAATAATTAAAGATCTAGAGTGCTCAAATAAGAATTGGCAGAGTAACGGTGGTTCGTGCGATTTAGGGGCGATTTGGGAGTGATGAACGATTGTGACCGACTCGCCCTCTATTTATACTAGGGTTTCCTTTAGTCGTGCGACTGAGCCTAGTCGCATATTTGTTTCGTGCGACTAAAGATCAGTCATGCGACTAGCACAATCGGTCACCTTCAGTCGTGCGACTAGAAGTCAGTCGTGCGAATGTGTCATTCGGTCACCTTCATCCATGCGATTAGCACATTTTAGTTATCCTGATGGTCCAATCGCACATATGTCCCATACGTGTGGGTTAATCGTGCGATTGGGCACATTCGTATCCTCCAATCGTATGACTGGTCCATACTCATGGTCCAGTCGTGCGAATGAATCAGACTCATGGTTTTTGACTTTATGACCATTTTACATTTTACACCCTTTACTATATTGAATAAACGTTTTAAGCACTCAATCATCTTAGAGATGGTCCTTTTAACTTGAGAACTTTGATCACCTCAGATGTGATCCTATTAAAACCAATTTGTCACCTCAGATGTGACCCATTTACATTTGAAAAACACGTGTGGTCACCTCAGAGGTGACCCTTTTGGGTGATTAAAATCCTTTATTGAATCCCGTGACGTAGTCCGATGATTAACAAGCTAACTTGACAAAATTTAAATAAAATAAATGAAATAAGACTGAAATTCAAAAATTAAGACATATTTTTGTGATTTTGTGAGGGTTAAATCCTAATATATAAATCTAAGGAATTCATTTCCTGAAAAGGCAGCTTCAATTCATGTTGAGCATACATGGACTAATTCAATTTGGAATCATACGGGATATTGAAATTATTCGGGACATTTATCAAAACCTTTTGATGTTGTATTTTTGTTATTCATCTAGGAGTCATTAGTAAATTTAGGAAATCATACTAGTACTATTATCTCGACATTGATTTGGACTTTCAAGAATTGTTGCCATGATGATTGTCAGTTTTCTGGTCCTCTTAAATCCATACACAGACTTTTGACAAAGATTGGTGATAGTTTAAGGTTTTAATTACTTCAACTAACATTTGTGGATCCCACGCTTATATGGTAATCAACATTCCTCAGGAGATTTTTGAGCGGTCTACGGGTATTTTGACAAGAAGAGACTATTCTTAGAGCTTTCAAAGCAAAGCCAAGCCTCAGGTCAGTGCCATCGCACAGTAGAGAGGCGACAAACAACAATGAATTCTAGAATATCTAGGTTATGCTTATCCTCAGGTCAGTGTCATCGCACAACAGAGAGGCACACAACCTATCTTCTTGTTAGAGCATCTTTATTTTTTTGCACATAATGCACCAACAACATAGGTTATTAGCTTGATAGCGTTTATTTTTCATTTTTTTTCGTGCTTTGCTCTAGTTATGGTCATCCGCACAAATTTGTTGCATTTATTTGCTCGTTACCCCTTATTGGAATTTTGTTGATTGTGTTAACCGGTGATAGGATGGGAACCCACAGTTAGTCGAACAAATTAGTTTGATCTTGAGATCACCAACAAAGTCTAATCATCTATTGTGTTGAATCTACCGACATATCATCTATGGTCTAGAAACCTCTAGGTCTACTTTCTTTGTGTTACCTTAGTAGTAACCAGTTTGGCTATCATTTTTCCTGTTATATTGCTCAGACTACACAGGCTTATACTTTGAATTTGGCATCTTATTTAATTTAAACTTTTAAAGTCCCAATTGATTTGTTCCTGTGTACTATCATTTTCCAAAGGTCGATGGAATCAACTTTCTTTTCCTTATGAGACTTCTTCGTCTGTTTGCCCTTCTTGCATGCAACACAAAAATTTGGAAGTTGGAAGTTTTTGACATTGACTCCCCTCACTAGATCATTCTGGATCAAGTGATTCATCTTCCGAGGATTTATGTGTCCCATTCTTCTATGCCATGAGATGGAATCTTTCTCAGTAGCTTTTGACAAGAAGCACTGAACTTCATGATCCGTTGTGGAGGCCGTTGAAAGGTCCAAGACATAAAGATATTTATATCTTGAAGCTGTCATCAGGATTTGGTCCTCCGGGATCACGTAGTCCTTTTTCAGAACGTAGCACTTCTTGTTGTCAAAGACTACTTTGAAGCCTTTATCACATATTTGAGAAACAGAAAGTAAGTTGTTTTGCAGTTGTTGGACATAGTTTACCTTGTCAAACTTCACTTTCTGATTTCCCACTTCCCCTTGGGTTGTGATGTACCCACCTTTGTTTCTAGCAAATGAAACATGCCCTCCTTTGATTTGTTTAAAGTTTTATAAGAGAGCTTTGTTCCCCGTCATGTGCCTAGATGCTCCGCTATCTACAACCCACGTATTGGTTTCAGCACTATAGCGAACACCCTGCATATTCAATTGAAAACATTAGTTCAGGTTAGGAACCTAAGCCTTCACTGGCTTGGGTTTCCCCGAGGCATCACACATCATAAACTCAACCCATTGACCATTCGAGGGTGAGTGAAGCTCAGATGTCTGTTTGTCTTCATTTTCAGATACTGAGGTAGATTTTTCTTTCCATAAGCCAGATTTGTGTAAGGCCTATTTGTGATAACAAACGACTGGCTGATGGGTTGAACTTTGTGTTCACTATCTGTTTTAGAAGGCGTCACAAAGTTCCTCTTAAAAGAGCTAGGTTTTGGTTCAGGAAGTTCAAATTTCCTCCTCGGTGTCTGATAATAAGGACAATGAGGTGCAATGTGTCCGTACTCTCCACAATTGTAGCAGGATCTTTTTTCAACTTTATGATTTATTTGTTTTTGTGGAGATGTAGGTGACACATGGGTGACCTTCTTCTGTTTAGATTGGTGCACTTCTTGGTTAGATGTATAGTCCGGTTTTACAAATTTAACTGCTTTACCTGATTTCACATCTTTAACATTTAGTTTACCTGGACTTTGATATGAAGCAAGTGATTGATTAATTTTAATGGTCTTTTTAGGTTCAGATTTGACTTTGTTCGAACCTAACTTTAAATTAACCTTTTCAAACTCTTTTTCCAGGTTAATGCAAGGTTTTTTACCTGTGCCTTGGTCTCCTTTTGTTTAGTGCCAGATTCAGTTGATTTACTTGTGGAATCTGGATCACTAACAGTTGATTTACTTGTGGAATTTGGATCACTACCAGTTGAGTTTGACACAAAAGCAGTCTGCAGTGGTGCTCCAGATGTCTTGGCCTGAGGAGTCGCGTTGTAAAGCGCCAGATTCTGATTATAGTTTGATTTTTGGGCTCTATACTTCATCCGTAGCTCTTCCTCTCTCAGTTTCACAATAAAATCATTGATATCTAACTTAGTTAGCATACCATTCTGTCTGAGATTTGATACGAAGGAAGCCCATTACTTCGGTAATCCATCAGCAAAGTTGGACACTTTATCTTCCATCAAAGCCGTTACCCCATGAGTGTGCATCTCACTCATCAAGTGGTAGAATCTATCGATCACATCATCTAGGCTTTCTTTTCCCATTGAGGAGAAATTTTCGAACTCTTTCTTTAAAGCCTTAGGCTTTATGGCCTTCAATGATGCATTTCCGTCATACCTTTTCTCCAATGCATCCCATAGTTTCTTTGCTTGTGTATACTCTGAGTATTGATGGAAAATATCCTTTAGAATAGATTGTGTAAGCAGAGCATATACTTTCTTTTCTGCATTGTGTTTTGCCTTTTGTCCATTAGTCATGCCACTCAGTGTAAGTTTGACACCGTCAGCTCCAACACGTATGTTGTACCCCGACTCTATAGCCTCCCACAAATTTGTATCTACTCCATTTAAGTAGATTTCGAAATGTTGCTTCCATTGTGGGTAGTCGTCTAACATGATAAGCTTTGGGGGTTTATTATGAATTCCCACTTCGTTCTCCAATAGCAGTAGGTTTTGTATACGTGTGTCTCTTCCTGCTATGTATGCTGAATACTGGTCCTCCATTTCACTAAACTTTAATTTTAAACAAACTGTTTTTAAGTGTGCGAATGAAGGTAGGCGACTGGGCTATCCAGGCGATTGAACTATGCGGATGGTTCAATCGTGCGACTGAACTAACGTGGATGAGTCAGTTGGCCGAATGCACTAATGCGGTTGAATAGTCCAAATAGAGTTCTCAGTCGTACGAATGAGTGTATGAATGAGTCCAATCATGCGTATGGGGAATGCGAATGAGTTCAGTCGTGCGATTGATTCAATCGTGCGACCGAAGCTGCTGGAATTCAAAAATTTCTAGGTTTAACATGGTTTGGCCACAAAAACTCAAATTTTCACTAACCCTAATTGCCGTATGCCTGAAAAATTGAACGTTATGACCAGGAGACGTCTAAGACACCGTTTGACAGAAAAAGATTGCATTTTTAGTGAAAAAAACACAATTTAGTATAAAAAATGATTGAATCACACACAATCAAGATCCTGGTCTGATACCACTTGTTAGGATCGTGTACTGGATGATGTACTAACTGATTAACGTGTATACTGAACCAAATTGTGCGAAATCCTATTTGATTGGCGATCCTATCAGTGAAAACGCACGTAGAAACAATTATGTATTGAATCTAACGTTAAGAATCGATCTACTGCGATCTCTAAACTTGGAGTATGATCTTAGAGGTCTCTGGACGACTAGGGTGCGTTTGGAGTCGAAGTGTGTTCAATGCTTACGTTTTTCCATGAATTAGGTGGTATTATAGGTTAGGGTTTCTCATTCGTGTGACTGAACCATTAGCATGGTTCAGTCGTGTAATTGAGTCATGCGGTTGGTCCATGCACATGACTGAGTGTTCAGTCGTGCAATTGAGCTAATCTTATGTGACAATCATACGACTGATCCAGTCTCCTGGTTCAGTCGTGCGACTGAGTCATTCGCATGAAGTTGTTCATGCGTATGGTCCATTAGCATGGGCCATTCGCATGATAACTTCATGTTATTAAGTTTGAACGTATTAATTGTCATTACATTATTTATATTACTTCAATCAAACACAAACCTATATAATCAAGTCAATATGCGTTAAACAACTCATTAATGAACTATTAAACATGATAAACACAACCAAACACTTACATTTCATTAAGTACCTAACTATTACAAACGTGTAAGGTATTAAAGACATATTACATTAAGTTCAGAAGCTAGGGACACATGTACCTACAACACACATTTTCAAATGTCAATTGAGTCACGTCTGAGGTGACAAATTGTTTTAAAAGGATCACGTCTGAGGTGATAAAATGTTTTCAAAGTAAGGATCATGTTTGAGATGATCGAATGCTAAAAATGTTTAAGCAATAAGTTAAAGGGTGTAATATGTCAAATGGTCATAAAGTTTAAATCATGAGTTTGACTCATACGCACGACTGGGCCATGAGTATGGACTAACCGTACGAATGGACCATACTCATGCCCTAAACAAATGAATGGAGCATGAGTATGAACCACTCACCCGAATGCTTACAAGATTGAGCCAGTCGCCCGAATGGAGCTGTGCGAATGAGTAAGTCGCCCGATTGAAACCTAGTCGGCCAACTGAATGTGATCGACTGAACCAATCGCACGACTGAGATCCAACCGCCCGAATGAACAGAGCGAATGGGTCCAGTCGCCCGATTGCAATCAGATTTAGTATAAATAAGGCCCTAGTCGATCGCATAAACTCATCACCCCCAATCGCATACACTACCGTTACTCTGCCGAAATTTCCTCTAACCGAATTTGACACCTTATTTCAATATTATGATGATCTTTAGTTGTTATACAAGTACTATGTGGTGCTATCTAACCAAAATTCATTTGAATTGAGCCCTAATTTACGACTTTCGGCCCTTGCAAGAACCGAAACTGTTATTGGACAAATAACCTAACTAAACTAAGTAAAGTGTTGAAATTAAGGTTATTAGGTTATTAGTATAGTGATTACAAATCTAATGAACCAAAACACTACGTCTAATTTCAAGATTTGGTCCAAATTCAAATTTCAGTTGAACGAACAGTGGGTCATGCGACTGGACACCCAAATGAACTACAATCATGCGACTGAGCTGGATGAATGACTCAATCGGCCGAATGGATAATAAAATGAGCTCAGTTAGACGAATGAACCAATTGCAAGCTTAGTCACCCGATTGAACTCAGTCGCATGCTTAGTCACCCGATTGAACTCAGTCGTATGTTTGGTCAACCGACTGAACACAGTCGCATGGTTCAATCGCATGATTGAACCAGACTGAGTTTAACCAGGTTAATTTAAATTGATCCTTGTTGTGTGGTGATCTAATTTCTATGTGCCTTGTATTATAGATCTATGGCTGATTGGTGGTCCGTTAACCCCAAGTACAACAATTGTGCTCATTTAGATGCCACAACTCGAAACGGTGCCGAGTTTGTTGGGACCATTGCATTCCTAAAGAGATCCATGATCTACAGAGCTATATCCACACCATGCACTCCCTATAGGTCTTTAAAACAAGTCTTCTGGGAGGGGGCATCAGTTGATTGAGCCCATGATCCCTACCGCATCCGTAGTACTATTTTTGGTTAGGCTATCGAGATCACTGCTGATGATATTAGGCGAGTACTTGGTCTGGGTGACGATGCAGACCACCCTACCAGACTACACCCTCTGACGGTGATTGGGAGCTTCCTCAGGATGAAGTATGCTGGGGATATAAATGCAGGTGTGCTGAACAAGAGCAACCTATGTCCCCAGTACGAGTACTTAGCACATGTGATACTTAAGTGCTTAGCTTCAAGGAGAGGTGGCTTTGATGATCTTTCAGACCAGATTCAGAATGCCTACGTGGCATTGGTGCTGAACCACCCTTTTAGCTTCTCAAGCATGATATTCTCCTACCTTATAGAGAACCTTGAGGCCAAGGGAAAGGAGGGCTTCTGCATGTATCCAAGGTTCTTGTAGATGATTCTTGATGAGAAGCTGCCTACCCTGCCCAAGGAGAGCCACGATGCTATATCGTTGGAGATTATGGATGATACAACCTTGGGCTGCATGAAGGTCTACAGGGGGAAGCAAGTCAAGCTCCCTGTGAACACACTCTTCGGGCATTTGGCCCAGGCTGATTACATGGCGCCGGATAGCCGAAGGTGGCGCCACGAGGAAAGTGATTCATATGTGGAGCATATTGCCCTCCCTTCTGATGACTCCAATGACGATGATGATGACACTAGTGGAGAATCTGGGCCCACTTCTACTAGGGGCCCCACTACCCATGCTACACCACCACCACCCACTCATGGAGATACCACCACCGCCAGCTTCCATCAAGACTTCTGCCCACCTGATGAGGAGGATGATAGTGATAACGAGGCACTAACCAGGATAGTGAGCAGTCGTGTAGTTGCAACAGAGCACGGGCTAGAGGCGGTTGGAGGACGCCAAGCTACGTCAGGGGAGACCACTACTGATCCTGCATATACCCCAGATCAGCTCCGCGTCCCAGGGGGAGCATCCACCTCAAGGGGTTCGAGGATGAAACGGATGGCTCAGCGCCACGGGTTAAAGATGAAGAGGAGGAGGATGACGTTTATCACCACCACCACTACTACCACCACTACCACCATTCCACCTACTACCACCACTACCATCATTGCACCTACCACCACCACTACCACCATTCCACCTATCACCATTACCCACATCCCATCGACATCACTACCGCTCATCCACATCCACCCACATCTATAACACCCCGAATCTTCACATCTGCCACCACCACCACCACTAGCCACCAAGCTGGCCCATCATCCCACCCTACATTTCCCATAGGTTCATCTCTACCCCCGATTGGGGTAGAGGAACAGCTATCAGCACTCAACTGTATGGTGCTAAAGCTGTTAGCTAAATGCTACCCAAGCATAGGAGATCTTATAGCAACCTGAGCAAATCACCCAACTCCAGGAGCAAAACGTCCACTCATGAAAGAGGATAGAGGAGTTGGAGGCATCAAACAAGACCATCATGCTCAAGCTCAAAGGATCCAAAGATGAGCCACTAAAGATCAAAGAAGGAGATGGAGATGATGGTGATGATGAAGATAGTGATGATGATGATAATGATGATGGTGATGATCAAGGTGACGATACAGAGGGAGGTGATGATGTTGATGCAGGTGATGATGATGATGAAGGAGAATGAGATACATCTGCTACGGGTGCCAAATCAACAAGTGAAAGGAGGACTAAGAAAGTTCAAGACAAAGGTGCCTCTACATCAGCCCCGTCAGCAGAGGAACACATGATACAAGACAAGAGTAATGCATAGTTGTTTATGTCATTTAAAATCATGTGTATTTGAATATTGTATCAAACTAATGTACATAATGTTTATATTTTGTCAATGTGTTTCTGTTTTGATTATTGACTAATGGTTGATGTGTTACATGTTTTAAATCAAGCAGATCCAAATTTTCAAAGAGATGAATACGATGTTGCTCCCCTTCAGCAGGTCAAGACTCAACTCACAATGATTCTTGATTTGCAAGGGATAGTCAGGAGATCTGTGAGTTACACTCCTGAAGAGGGAGACATAATTTATCACCTCACTGATGAGCAATTGGCTGAAATGTTCCGACACAATCCTGACGAGATCGTGAAGGATGCTTCGACAGTAAACGTGGAAAGTGACGATGAGCTGAATGATATAGACGAGATAGAAATTAAGGATGTCACGACCCAACATTATCCAGAGTATACTGACAAAG
This sequence comes from Flaveria trinervia, assembly GCA_025506515.1. Classification (NCBI taxonomy): domain Eukaryota; kingdom Viridiplantae; phylum Streptophyta; class Magnoliopsida; order Asterales; family Asteraceae; genus Flaveria; species Flaveria trinervia. The sequence continues at coordinate 20,627,134 of CM046455.1, read as the reverse complement.
AAAGGAATGTTGTTCCCAATCTGGAAGACACTCTTATCAGTGATACCTTCGAAACTTTGGATAAAATGGAGCAGGAGTCAGAGAAGGACAAAGAAAAGGCCCAAGCCTTAGACGTTGATGTCAACATCAGAAAGGCTAAATGGGTAGCATGTTTTGCAGAACTTAGAGGCCAATGCAGTGCTCCAAAGTCTATTGTCTACACCAAACTCTATAAAGTGAAGAAGTATAACAAGGTGTCAGGCAAAATTATAGCGTGGTCCTATTTTGAAGATCTTAAAGTTTTTGCTGTTAAAAGAGAGAAAGGGATCAAGTTATTTAGATTCCCACACGATCTGAAGACTCTTCCGGGTTTTGAGCTTAACGAGCTAGCAAAGTTGAAGGTGCTATACGCTGACCCTTGTAAAATGTCAGGCTGGTTTGAAGCTGCTTTAAAAAGGGAGTACCACATCAGGTTGGTCAACTTCAAACCTCAAGAACCAACAAGGTATATCAGAAGATCTAAAGTTGATGCCGTTACTGGAAAGTCAAAAGTAGTGCTGAAGTGGAGTCCTCCGCACACGATGTCTAGAATCCCTCTACGGGAAATGCCACGGGATTTCACTCCAAACTTCAAGTGGTGGTACTACGATTGAAGAACAGGTGAGGCGGTCATAGTGCTGAATAGAAATGGAAATATGGAAACTATCAGGGTATTTGACCCCATGTGGCTCACTAACTTGTCTATTGATGATGTTTACACCTTATACAAGTGGCCACTGTTCTATGACACACAAGATATTGTACAAGCCCTCCAATTCCAAAACGTGATCAGACTCTGCTCTGCATTTGAAATACATGCAGGATTTACAAGAGAGGAGAAGTACAAGAAATATGAGGAGCTTATGAAGAATGTAAGACAATAGATGAATCTAGGTCCAAGGGGGAGTTTGTAGATACATGTGTACCTAGTTTCTGAGCTTAATGTAATATGTATTTATTGTCTTAAACATATGTAATAGACTGGGTACATAATGAAATACAATGTGTGTTGTGCTTATAATGTTTATTATTTCATTATTTAGTAGTTTAACGCTTATTGAACTGACTATGTAGGTTTGTGGTTGTTTGAATTAATCTTAGTAATGTAATGATTAATAAATATATTCAAACTTAGTAATATGAAGTTCTTATGCGAATGGCACATGCTAATGGACCATATGCATAAACAACTTCATGCGAATGACTCAGTCGCACGACTGAACCAGGAGACTGGATCCGTCGCACGAGTGTAACATGAGATTGACTCAGTTGCACGACTGAACACTTAGTCGTATGAATGGATCAACCGCATGGCTCAATCACACGACTGAACCATGCTAATGGTTCAGTCGCCCGAATGAGAAACCCTAACCTATAAATACCACTTAATTCGTGGAATACATAAGAATTCAGAACACTTTGAATCTTGACGTACCCTAGCCGTCGAGAGACCTCTAAGAACCTGTTCCAAGTTCATAGATCACAATAGATTGATTCCAAATCGTTCTTAATGTTTAGATTCAATCTACAATTGTTTCTACATGCGTTCTCACTGATTGGATCACCAATCAAATAGGATTCTGCACTATTTGATTCGGTATACACGTTTATCAGTTAGTATTTCGTTCAATACACGATCCTAACAGTTTGAAGAGCTATAAACTGTCGTCGAAAAGGTAATTCAATGAACTTAATATTGGAGTCTGATTTTACTTAAATTTAGTTTTTTATGATTAAGTTATGATCGGTTGAAGTAAGATTATATTCTACCAGAATTGTAGTAAGGCACTTATGTGCACCTTTAAAATCATTATAGCATGAATGGGTTAGTGTAAATTCATTATATTGATATATGATATATTTGACTTCATTTGGGTTATATAAAAATATTCCAAGACTTCAGCCTAGCCATCATTTAGGGAAATAATCTTGTAGAATAACCGAATGCGGCGGCATAGCCGTCCATATGCAAACAGGATTTTTTGTTTATATTAGTGTGTTGTTAGCTTGATTTAAGAATGTTAGTGATTATTATAAGGTTAGTGAACATTATAAGGTTAATGATCAAATGATAATGATTAAAATTAAAATAGATTTAGTAGAAGAAAGAATAAAAGTAAGAACATAAAATCATGAGAACAATTGGATGTTAGGATGATTGAAATGTATAATATAAAAGCAATAAAATATTACCTTAGCACTAAAAGTTCTTCAAATTGATCATAACCAATGGATGAAAGAAAGATATGAGAGTAAGATTTTTAGAGAATGAACAATGAAAAGTGAAGCCTAAGGCTTGCTTTTGTAGTTGAGATTAGAATTAGGTTATGAATGGTTTAATGGTGAGTTATAAGTCTTTTAAATGTGGGTTATGATTGGAATTTGAAATAAATAATTTAAATAAATAAAAGAATAATTACAATTTAAACTTTAAAATTATTAAAACTTTAATTTTAATTTAACAACTTTTTTATTAAATCTTTCTAGACTTTATAAATCCAATAAGAAATTGTAATTTGATTATTTATTTTAATTGAATATTTAAAATCTTCTAAATATTAATAACTTTTATAGATCTTACATATTTGTAAAAGTAATGATCTTTGTATTTAATCCTTTATTTTAGTTTTATAATTAAAACTCATAAATGACAAATAAACTTCATGAATTTATAAAATTTTATTCTATAAATCATGAAATTACCATAAATTAATTTAATAAATGGAAGTTGAATAAATAGTATTATTATTGATTTTGAAGGATTAAAATAAATTAAATTTCTAACTAGTGTATTTGTTTTTCCAAAATTGACCCAAACGGATTCAGGTTTGGGTTACCATTTTCCAAAATGGGCAGATGTTACATCGCTAGGCTAACAATAGTTAATGATTGTCAACATATAATAATCTCATATAATACTCATAATAACATAAATAACCATGATAAAATATAAAGATGAATTGCAAGTGCATTACAAGTATAAAACATTTACAAGTATAAGTTTGATAAGTTAATATGTTTCACCCCAAAAAGGTGTGAAATAATAATAAAATAGGGCAAGGAAACTCACCCGACCATAAGTATGAAGAAGAAGACTAATAAGAATAATAATCGACGTTCCAACGAAATCTTTCACAAGATAGCTAAACATATATATATATATATATATATATTTACAAGATTTAAAGTCTAATAATAAGTTTAACGATTTAGCAAGAACTAGGGTTTCAATTTGGCATTTAGGGCTTTATCAAATAATTATATTTAACAAATGAAAAGCAATTATAGTTTCTTGGAATAAATGAAAAAAAGAAGTATATTTATATTTTATATAAATAAATGAAAAAGAAAACATTTATAATAATTTGAATGATTTATATATAAAGTTTGAGAAAGTTTTATAACTAATAAAAATAAGTACGAATTAAACAATAATTTAATGGCAACGTTTGAATCAATAATAATTTTTGTGGATTAAACTATTATTTATATATAATTTTATAAAATAAACTAGTTATAACATTAGTTTTAGAATATTTAATAAAATATGAATGTATATTTAAGAAATAAATTACAGAAAATGTAAATACATGTGTACCTAGTTTAGGAGCTTAATGTAAAATGTCTTTCATGTCTTATATATATGTAATTGAATGTGTATGAATGAAATGAAATGTGTGGTTAATACATATAATGTTTAATATTTCATTGTTTATTGTGTGATAACGCATATTGAACTAGCTATATAGGTCTGTTGTTGTTTACATAATTCTTAGTAAAAAATGATTAAGAAACATGTTCAAACTTAATCGTGTGAAGTTCTCATGCGAATGGACCATGCTAATGGACCATACGCACGAATACTTCATGCAAGTGGACCAGTCGCACGACTGAACCAGGGCTGGATCAGTCACACGATAGAGACAAAAGATTGACTCAGTCACACGACTAGACCTTCAGTCGTGTGGATAGATCAATCGCATGCCTCAGTCGCACGACTGAACCATGGTAATGGTTTAGTCATATGCATGGAAAACCCTAACCTATAAATACCACCTAATTCGTGGAAAAACTTAACAATTCGAATACCTAAGAACATAATCGTACCCTAGCCGTCCAGAGACTCAAGAACACCTATTCCAAGTTTATAGATCACAATTGATCGTTTTCCCTGATTGGATCGCCAACCAAATATGATTCCGCACTATTTGAGTTGGTATATGTGAAGAATCAGATAGTACTCCGTACATAAACGGTCCTAACAAGTGGTATCAGAGCAATGAATTTTGTTAAAGAAGCTAAAACATCTAAACAAGAAATGGTAAAACCCAAACAGACTAAAGTTAAACATATGTCATACACTTCTCCACAGAAACAGTTCCACCAACATATAGAAAGTAGATCATGCTACCACCGTGGAAAGTATGGACACGTCGCTTCTCATTGTCCTTACTATCAAACACCAAGGAAGAAAGTTGAACTCCATGACACTAAACCAAATTCTTTGAAATGGAGCTCTATTAATCCACCAAAAGGGATTAGTGAACATAAAATTCAAAATGTAAGCTAGTCATCTGTTTATCATAAACATGCCTTACACAAAACTAGCTTACGGAAGGAAAAATTAAGTACAGTGTCTGATAATGAGAACAAGAAGAAAATAGACCAACCCTCACCTATGGACAGTGGGTAGAATTTATGATGTGTGATGCCTTTGGGTCACCCAAGCCAGTTAAGGCTTGGGTCCCTGACCTAAACTAATCATTTCTTTTAAATGTGCAGGGTGTCCGCTATAGTGCCTCTACAAATACCTGGAATGTTGATAGCGGAGCATCAAGGCACATGACTGGGAACTTATCTCTCCTTTCAAACGTCAAACAATTAAGGAGGACATGTTTTGTTTGCTGGAAATAAAGGAGGCTACATCACAGCTCAAGGGGAAGTGGGAAACCACAAAGTGCAGTTTGATAAGGTAAATTATGTTCAACAACTTCAAAATAACTTACTTTCTATATCCCAAATCGGTGACAAAGCTTTAAGGTAGTCTTTGACAACAAGAAGTGCTATGTGTTGAAGAAGGATTATGTAATCCCGGAGGACCAAGTCTTGATGTCAGCCTCAAGATATAATGATTTATATGTCTTGGATCTATCAAAGGCCTCCACAACTGATTATCAAGTACAATTCTTCTTGTCAAAGGAAACAGAGAAAGACTCCATCTCCTGGCATAGGAGAATGGGACACATCAATCCCCGGAAGATGAATCACTTGATCCAGAATGATCTAGTGCGTGGAGTAAACATTAAGAACTTCCAACTACCAGATTTCTGTGTCACTTGTAAGAAAGGAAAACAGACCAAGAAGGCTCATAAGGCTAAGAATGTAAATTCCATTGAGTTGCCCCTTGAGCTTCTTCACATGGATCTATTTGGTCCGGTCAGTACGAGGAGCATTGCTGGTGACTTGTACTGCTATGTAGTTACGGATGATTACTCAAGATTCTCTTTGGTGACGTTTCTGAAATCTAAATAAGAGACATTTGAATCATTTAAAGAGCTAGTAACTACATTAGAGTCACTCTACAAGCTGAAGGTAAGACAAGTTCGATCAGACAAGGGTATCGAGTTCAAGAACCAATGGATGGAGGCATTCTTCAAATAAAAGGAAATTGTACACCAGTTCACATCTGCCTACACTCCTCAAATGAACGGGGTTGTTGAGAGAAAGAATATAAGCTTGATAGAGACAGCCCGGATGATTCTAGCAGACTCAAAACTGCCTATCCAATTTTGGAATGAGGCAATAGCTAATGCTTGTTACACCCTCAATTGAGTCTTGGTGGTCAAACGTCACGGTAAAACGTGCTATGAGTTGCTCCAACGACGTAAACCAAATCTAGAGTACTTTTGAACCGTTTGGAGCACCATGTACTCTGCTGAAGAAAACTCAATGAGGAAAGTTCAGCGAGAAGGTTGAAGAAGGAATTTTTCTAGGATACAACATACCGGATAAGAGAGTTTACAACAACTCAACGGGTCAAGTAGAAGTGTGGTGCAATGTCGACGATCAGAGATACACCACCCCCTTGTTGGCAAAGGACCCGTATGATGGATTTTTAAGTCCTTCAACATCCTTCTCTCCCCTCCTAAAGATGAGTTAGCAACCAAAATGATGTATGATGTCTTAAACACATCGTCACAAGACTCAACAACATTAGGTTCACAAGGCGAGTCTTCCACTCATTCAGGGGGAGCACCGGACGTAAGTGACTCTTCCTCTAATGATGAAGACGTGGAGAACGATAAGGTGGATCAGGAGGAACATGTTCCTACTACTGCAAGTACACAAGCATTTGATGTTGATGCCTCTGACACGTCGGAACCTCACACCCCCACTGCCTCAGATACCGAACCTATTGTTCACAATCTGGATAATGAGGTAGTGGTTCCCACCATTCCTGGATCATGCTTACATGTTTATTATCCTCTGGTCAATGTCATTGGAGATGTAAGATCAGGAGTCCAGACAAGAAATCAGCTATACTCAGCTAATTATGCCTCAGTGATGGAAAAGGGGTATCTTCATGATGGTGTGTATCGATATTTTGTGTCTCAATTTGAGCCAAAATATGTTAGTGAAGCCCTAAACGACGAGGCATGGGTGAGTGCCATGCAAGAAGAACTTCTTCAGTTCAAGAAGTTTGGTGTATGGACACTGGTGGATAGACCTAAAGGTGCTAAGGTGATTGGCACTAAATGGGTCTTGAAATGCAAGAAAGATGACCAAAGGGTCATAATCAGAAACAAGGCTCCACTTGTAGTTCAAGGATTTTGACAAGTCGTGGGCATTGATTACAATGAAATGTTTGCACCCGTGGAGAGAATGGAAGCAATCTGTATCTTCCTAGCCTATGCATTTTATATGAAGATTAAAGTTTATCAATTAGATGTGAAAAGTCCATTTCTTCATGATGAAATCCGGGAGACAGTGTATGTCAGTCAACCCGAAGGATTTGAGGATCCATATCATCGGACAGAGTTTACAAACTAGACAAGGCTCTCTACGGGCTTCATCAAGCCCTAAGAGCATGGTATGAAAAGCTCTAGACTCATCTTGTGAAACACGGATTTCGCAGAGGAGTGATTGACTATACACTGTTCATTAAAGAAAAGGATGGTGACTTACTACTTGTTCAAATTTATGTTGACGACATAATCTTCGGTTCCAAAAATGAAGAACTATGTAAAGAATTTGAAGTAGTAATGAAAGTTGAGTATGAGATGAGTGCCATGGGAGAGATGAAGTTCTTTCTCGGGATATAGGTGGATCAGACACCAAAGGGCATATTTCTATATCAGACCAAGTATGTAGGTGATATTCTAAGTCAGTTTGATATGGAGAACGCTTCCACAACTGGGACTCCACTTGCTACAAACCATGGCGTAGCACCCGACGAAAATGGTGTTCTGGTGGATGTCACTATGTACCGAGGAATGATCAGATCTCTCATGTACCTCACTGCCTCAAGACCTGATATCATTTACGCAACGTGTCTCTACTCCAGATATCAGGCAAAACTAAAAGTAAACCATCTCATAGGCGTCAAAAGGATATTTCGTTATCTGAAAGGTACTCCAACACTTGGATTGTGGTATCCTTATGATGATGACTTTGAGCTTACAGCATACACTGACTCGGATTTTGGCGGGTGCAAAATGAACTATAAATCACTTCAGCAGGATGTTAATTCTTTGGGAGACGATTAGTCACGTGGCAATGTAAGAAACAGACATTAGTTGCTCTGTCCACTTGTGAAGCTGAATACGCTGCTGCTACAAGCTGATGTTCACAAATCATCTAGATTTAAAAGCAAATGAGGGACTACGGTTTGAAATTCTATAACACTCCAATATTTGTTGATAATTCTGCTACTATAGCCGTAACTAAAAATCCGGTCCAACATCCTAAGGCCAAACACATCAGCACTAAATATCACTTTATACGTGATTGTTTTGAAAAGAATTTAATCGATGTTGATAAAATTAATACGGATTTTCAACGCGCTGACCTCTACACAAAAGCTTTTGATAAACCACGTTTTTTATATTTGTTAGAGGTCAACGACGGTTAAAAGAAAAGTGAAGTGATTTTAGACGATGACAGTACTTAGTCCGACAAGTAGACTTCATTTTTATTTTTTATTTTATTTTATTTTATTTTATTTTAATTTATGTCTTCGCCTATTAAAATTCTAAACGCAAGAAAATTATCGGTTTTAGAATTTTAGGGGTTTTTAAATAGGTTAAATTAGTATTAAATTAGTTGTTTTAATTTCAGTACTCAAAAAAACGACGAGGGAGGAGGACAATCTAGCTAATGGAAATGAGATCGTATCTGTGATATTGATTCAATGCCTATGGAAAATGATAGTAAACAAGAACAAAGAGTTTGGGACTTTAAAAGAATGAAATTGCATAAAATGCAAAATTCGAAGTATAAGTCTGAGAAGATTAAGCAACATGAAAGGAAAAATGATAGTAAAACTAGCTGCTACTAAGGTAACATGGAGAAAGTAGACCTAGAGGTTGTTAGGAAATTAGATGATGTGTCGGTTGATTCAACACAATAGATAAGTATACATCGTTGGTGATTTCAAGTTCAAACAAGTTGTTCAACAAGCTGTGGGTTATCATCTTATCCCTGGTTAACACAATCAATGAAGTTCCAATAAGGGGTGACGAGCAAAATAAACGCCACAAATGTGTGCGTATGACCATAAAAATGAGCAAAGCACATGAAAATTGCAAAAAGCAATCAAGCTAATAACCTATCTTGTTGGTGCGATCTGTGTAAAAAGAATAAAATGGCTCAAACAAGAAGATAGGTTGTGTGCCTCTCTGCTGTGCGGTGGCACTGACCTGAGGATAAGCATAACCTAAATATTCTAGAATTCATTATTGTTTGTGCCTCTTTACTATGCGGTGGCACTGACCTGAGGCTTAGCATCTCTTTGAAAGCTCTAGAATAGTTTCTTCTTGAATACTACCCGTAGACCGCTCAAAAATCTCCTAAGGAACGTTGATTACCATATAAGCGTGGGATCCACAAATGTTTGTTGAAAATATTAAACCTTAAATAATCACCAATGTGTGTCAAAGATCTGTGTGTGGATTTAAGAGGAAAAGTATACTGACAATCATCGTGGCAACAACTCTTGAAAGTCAAAACCACTGTGTGCATCGTGTAGCACTAGTATGATTTTCTAAACTTGCTAATGACTCTCGATGAAAACAAGAATCTAGCATCAAAAGGTTTCGGTAAAATGTTCCAAATGATTTGATAAACCTGTATGATTCCATAATGAATTGTTCAAGTTATGATCAAAGTAACTTGACGCTATACTGTCCAGGAAGAAAAATCTGGTAGATACTTATCTTAGGATTTCAATCTCACACAAAAATACAAAAAATATGTTTTTATTTTTGTTTTATTTCTAGTTTTTTAATTCTGTTAATTTCACTTAAGTTAGTAGGTAAATGTCGGACTACGCATCTAATGTCAATCTGGGAATCACTCACTAAAAGGGTCATATCTGAGGTGACTGACTGTTTTGTTATTAAATGGATCATGTCTGAGGTGATCAACAATTTTCTAAACTAAAATGGTCATGTCTGAGATGATCAATGGTCAAAATGTCTTATTAATAAGTAAAAGAGTTAAGTGTATGAATGGTCGTCAGGTCAAACTCATAAGTATGAGCCATTCGCACGACTGGATCAGGAGTATGGACCAGTCGTACGATTGGACTATACATATGAGCCTAATCGCACGATTAACCCACACATATGGACCAGACGTGCGATTGGACCATAAGCATGAGTAAACTCACACAATTGGATCACAAGAATGAACCAATGGCATGAATGGAGGTGACCGAATGAGACAGTCGCACGACTAACACCTAATCGCACGACTAAAGGTGACCGACTGTGCCAATCGCACGACTGACCCTCAGTCGAACAAATCAAGAGTGCAACTAGGTTCAGTCGCACAACTGGAGGAAACCCTAGTATAAATAGAGGGGGAGTCGGTCGCAGTCACTCATCACTTCCGAATCACCTCAAATCACGATTGTATCGTTACACTGCCAAAATCTTGACTTACTGTTATAGACTGATTACTGTTGCTTCTAACGATCTTGCTTGATTATACAGGTAATATGCAACGTCATTCACTCAAAGAATCATCAAATCGTGCACTAATTCGACGCAATTAAGCTCTAAAAAGAACCAAAACTTAGTTCACTAAATAACCCTTCAAACTAGGTAAATTGCAATACTAAAATGTGTTAGAGGTTAATGGGTACAATTGCGAGTCTAATGAGCCAGACCACAACGTCTAAAATAAAGTTTTGCTCAAGATTCAAATTTGAATAGACACACAGACTGTTATGCGAATGGGCTTACCGATGAATTTCAATCGCACGGCTGAGCTGGGCGATTGGCACAATCGCATAAATATACCATGTGATTGGGTTCAGTCGCACGACTGTGTGAACCGCATGGGAAAGCATACGACTAAGCCTAGTCGCTAGGTTAATCGCACGATTGAGGTCAATCGCACGGCACAGACTTAGTCGTATTGTCCATTTGCATGACATAACAGAAATATTCAAGTCCAATAAATTCATCAGTCATTCAGTAATACACACTCTAATGTTTATTTGTCTTGTGTTACAGCAGCATGGTGAGTTGGTGGACAATGAGCACAAAGCACAACATGTGTGCTCATCTTGACTTGACATCCCGGAATGCGTCCGAGTTCGTGGGCATTATTTCATTTCTGAGGAGATCGAGGATCTTCAGGGCGATCTCTACCCCGTGCACACCATACAGGTTGATACAGCAGGCTTTCTAGGAAAGCGCTGTTGTAGATAGGTCCTCAGAACCTCACCAGATTCGGAGTTCTATCTTTGGCCAGGCCATTGACATCAGTGTGGAGGACCTAAGGACAGTCTTAGAGTTGGGAGACGTGAGCGATTACCCCACCAGACTACATCCACTGACAGTTCGCGGATGCTTTCTTCGGGCTAAGTACTCGGGGGATATCAACGCAGGTGTGCTCAACAAGAGCAACCTATGCCCCAGTTCAAATTCTTAGCCCATGTGTTGCTGAGATGGATAGCCTCGAGGAAGGGAGGTTTTGATGAGCTTTCTGATCAGATTCAGAATGCCTATGGGGCTCTGATTCTAAGTCATCCTTTCAGCTTTTCGAGGATGATCTTCACCTACTTGGTGGAGAACATAGAGGCCAAAGGCAAGGAAGGCTTCTGCATGTACCCTCGATTCATCCAGATGATCATCGACCAAAAGCTTCCTTCGCTGCCTAAAGAGAGAGAAGACACAGTTATCCTAGAGGTGATGGATGATACCACCCTAGGAAGGATGAGGGTATACCGGAGAAGCAGGTGAAGCCCCCGGTAAGGAGGTTGTTTGGGCATTTGGCCCGAGAGAACTACGTGGTGCTAGCGAAGAGGAAGTGGCATCACGATGATAGTGACTCTGACTCTGAGCCGATTGTGCTCCCATCCGATGACTTTGAATCTGAGCCGATTGTGCTCCCATCCGGGGTGAGTCTGGGGAGGCTAGTACTGATCCATCTTACACCCCAGTAGCCAAGGGGGAGCCACTGTCTCCAAGGGCTCAAGGAGAAAGAGAATGGCTCAACCCTATGGCAAGAAGGGGAAGAGGCCAAGGTTCACATTAATCACCACCACCACCACAACTACCACCACTTCTACCACACCACCCACCACTACTACCACACCACCCACCACTACAACCACACCCTCCTCCACTAGTACCACACCACCTTCCATTACTACCACACCTCCACCTTCCACTACTAGATCCTACCCATCACCACCCACTCATATACCACCACCCATATTCACCACTGCCACCACTACCACCACCAGCCACCAAGCCGGACCATCATCCCACCCGACATTCCCTACAGGATCATCTCTAACTCCTATTAGGGAAGAGGAACAGCTGTCAGCACTTAACCGTTTGGTGCTGAAGCTGTTGGCTGCTAATGAAGAGAAGGTTGCCCAACTACGTCAGCTTGTGGAGCTAAATGCTACCCAAGCATAGCAGATCTCACAGCAAGCTCAGCAAACTGCCCAACTGTAGGAGCATAACATCCAATCAGCAAAGAGAATAGAAGAGTTGGAGGTTTCTAACAAGATCATCATGCTCAAGCTCAAGGGATCAAAGGATGAGCCACTCAGGATAAGAGAATGGCATAATGATGATGATGATGATGATGATGATGATGATGATGATGATGAAGATGATAGTGATGATGATGAGGCCAGTGATGATGAAGAGAGAAGGGAAAGGCAGAATGACGATAATGATGAAAAAGGAGATGCAACTGCATGTATCTCTGTAGGGTTTGAAGTAGTAAAGACTGAATACATCAACCTAAACTCTTCTGCTAAGAGTTCTGGTTCTTGTTCAAATCATCTCACCAATAAGAAGAAGACTGATCTGTTGTGTACCACTGCTGCACAGCCTAGACCATCAAACTCCAATAACAGTTCCCAGCCTAAAAGGACTGTTTTAGCATCTGCAAAGATGAGGGTGGAGAAGGGATGTGACCAAAGTTAGTCTCATTCCCAACAGAAGGCTCTTGGGAAGAAGAAAATGGAGTGTGTTATGTGTGAGAGTACTATTCATCTTGCTAAGGAATTTCCATACAATCCTAAGGGTACTCTTGACATGATCAAACCAAGGACTTCTAAGAGTTCCAAGAAGATTCAAGCTTCGGAAGGAAAATCTCTTTCCTTCGGAAGCTCCAAATCTATGAAGAAGGCAAGTGGAAAATTGCCTTTTGAAGAAAAGTTGGTATCGAAAGAAAGGAATACTTTTGAAGCACTGAAGTCTGCTACAATGTCTGCAGAATTTTCCGAAGGCTCTGTCATCAAAACTACTGAAGTATCAAAAGCTTCCAAAGTGTTGAAGGTCAATTCCAAGACAACAAAGGTGGTGTGGATGTCTAAGAAAGACCAAGTGACTGAAAATTCTCCATCAACAACAACTCAAGATCCTCTTAGCACAACCATAGGATCTATTACTGTTGCATAACCTTCTATTTCACTTTGTGAGCCCAAGACAAGTAAGGCTTGGGTTTCCAATGTAACTAATCATTTTCATTGTGCAGGGACAACTCAAGACAACCAAAAATGTCTGGATCATTAACACTGGCTGTTCCAAGAACATGACAGGCAATAGGTCACTACTCTAGAACTTTGAAAGGATTGATGGAGGACCAATTGCTTTTGGAGGAGATGAAGGTGGTTACATTTCTGGAAGGGGCAAGGTCGTAAATGGAAAGCTCATCTTTGAAAATGTAAACTTTGTCAAGGAGCTTGGGTACAATCTTTTGAGTGTATCCTAATTTTGTGATCAGAGTCATAACATGGTCTTTACTGAGCATGAGTGCATTGTTCTCAAGCCCGGGGTGGTCATTCCTCGTGAGCATATTCTGCTTAGAGCCCCTAGGAGAGGGAACATATACAAGATGGATTTTCAAGAAACATCTCCCTCTAGAGAAGTTTCATGCTTTCTATCTAAAGTAAATAGTGATTAGTCTTTCCTATGGCATAAAAGAATGTGCCATGTAAACTTTAAAAATATGAATAAACTTATTAAGAATGATTTGGTAACTGGAATGCCAAAGAAAGAGTTTACAAGTGATGACCACTATGTTGCATTCCTGAAAGGGAACCAACACAAGGTATCTCACAAGCCTAAGGAAAGGAACTCCATCACTACACCCCTACACATGTTACTTATGGATCTCTTTAGCCCCACCAGTGTAATAAGTCTAGGAAGGACCTCTTACTGTGTAGTGATCATAGATGACTTTACATGATTCACTTGGGTCTTTTTCCTTAGAACTAAGGATGAGACTCCTGAGATTCTGAAGAGTTTCATCCTGAAGATTGAGAATCAATCTGATCACAAGGTCAAAATCATAAGATGTGATCAAGGAACTAAATTCAAGAACCAAATCCTTGATACATTTTGTGATGAAAAAGGTATTACAAGATAATACAGTGCTCCCAGGACTCCTCAGCAAAGTGGTGTTGCTAAGAGGAGAAACAGGATACTGATTAAAGCTGCAAGTACCATGTTGTCTGACTCTAAAATTCCCATCACCTTCTTGGCAGAGGCAGTCAACACTACCTGCTATGTGCAGAACAAAGTTTTAGTAGTTACGACTCATGGCAAGACTCATTATGAACTTTGGCACAAGAGGAAACCCTTTATTGGTTTTCTCAAGTCATTTGGATGTCCTTACACCATCTTGAATACCAAATATCAAATTGCCAAGTTTGCTGAGAAATCAGATGATGGACACTTTATTGGATACTCTTCCCAAGCTAAGGTTTCAGAGTATACAATCTCAAAACTAGATTTATTGAGGAGTCAGCCAATGTGACTTTCAATGAACACACACCCTGTGTAGCTGGTTCTGGTCCTGGTTGGCCGTTTGATCTTGATTTACTTACCAACTGTTTTAACAAATCTTATGAGACTGTTTCAGGATGTGTAGAAAATTTAAACACAGGTGATCTTGATCCAAGATTTGAGCTGAGAAGAACTTCAAGTAACACATCTTCAGCTCCAGTTAGAACTACTTCTGCAAATGAGGTTTCTATTAACACTACAATGACATCTTCAGCTAATACATCTGGGATGCCTTCAAATTCTAGCTCAAAGGCTCCAGAACCAGATAAAGATGCCTCCCATGTAGAAGAAACCAATGGAGGTGGTGACAGTGATCAAGAGTTTCTTGATGCTGACAACCACTCCATAGATGACAACATCAATGATGTCACACACTCACTGATCAAGTTTCTCTTGATAAGTGTGCTGATGTGGTGGGTGAAACATCTATGCCAGATCTAAATTTCTCTAATTTAGATCTCTCTCAACAACTTGCTGTGATCCCTCAGCTAAGGATCCATAAGTCTCACCCTACCACAAACATCATTAGAGATGTTGTCACAGGGGTAAGAACAAGAGGACAAACCCGTGAAGCAAATTTTTGTCTTCACTCTTGTTTCTTATCCCAGATAGAGCGAAAGAAAGTTGATGAGGCTCTAAAGGATAGAAGTTGGGTTGAAGGTATGCAACAGGAGCTGCTTCAATTCAAAAGGCAGAAAGTTTGGAACCTTTGTCTCCTCATGGGAAGACTACCATTGTAACCAAATGGGTGTTTAGGAATAAGAAGGATGATAGAGGTATTCTCATCAAGAACAAAGCTAGACTAGTTGTTCAAGGGTACAAACAAGAAGAAGGGATTGACTACACTGATGTCTTTGCTCTTGTCGCAAGACTGGAAGCTGTTAGGATATTCCTGGCATTTGTTGCATCCAACAATTTCAAGGTCTTTCAACTTGATATCAAATGTGCTTTTCTTTATGGAGTGATTGATAAAGAGGTGTATGTCAAATAGTCACCTGGTTTTGTAGATCCTGATCATCCTGATTACGTCTGCAAGTTTGACAAAGCTCTTTTTGGGTTGTATCAGGCACCCAGGAAGTGGTATGCGAGACTATCTGAGTATCTTTGCAAACATGGATACAGGACAGGCACTATAGAAGGAACTCTCTTCATCAAAGGATAAGGAAGTGACTTACTGTTAGTTCAAGTGTATGTGGTTGACATCATTTTAGGTTCAACTAATCCAAAGCTCTGCAAAGACTTTGAGAAGCTAATGAAGGAAAAATTTGAAATGAGTTCCATGGGGGAACTCATTTCTTTTTGGGAACTCAAGTGAAGCAAGTTGAAGATGGCATCTTCAATAGTCAGTCAAAGTATGTTTAGGACATACTCAAGAGGTTCAACATGACTGAATGTAAGATTTCTAAGACACCCTTAGCAAGAAACCACTCCCTTGGACCTGATCTTGAGGGGGAGTGTGTGGATGGACACCTTTACAAGGCTATGATTGGCTCTCTTATATATCTTACAGCTAGAATGCCTGATATCATGTTTGCTACATGTATTTGTGCAAGATATCAAGCTAACCCTAAGATGTCTCACCTCATCACTATCAAGAGGATTCTAAGATACCTCAAAGTGCTTCAACACTTGGTTTATGGTATCCTAAAAATCCTGACTTCAATCTGTATGCATATGGAGATAGTGATTATGGTGGTTGCAACATGACTGTCAAGTCTACATCTGGGGGATGTCAGTTTCTTGGTGGAAGGGTGGTCTCATGGTAATGCAAGAAACAATCATGTGTCTTTGCATCAACTGCTGAAGCTGAATACATTGCTGCTGCAAGCTGCTGTGCTCAAGTGCTTTGGATTAAGAATCAGATGCTGGACTAGGGGTTAAACTTCAAGGAGACTCCTTTTCACATAGACAGCAATTGTGCTATCTCAATCACAGAGAACCCTGTGTAGAACTCAAGGACCAAACACATCAATATCATGTATCATTTAATAAGAGATAATTATGAAAAGGGGTTAATTAAACTAGTCAAGGTTCAACCAGATGAACAATATGCTGATCTGTTTATAAAGGCTTTTGATTAATAGAGATTTAAATATCTAATATCAGCTATTGGGATGATCAACTTTGAGTAGGTTTTTCTTAAAACTAATTCTTATTACTTCTTAAAAATATGAGTGTCCAAAGTTGTCTAGTTCATCACTTTCATAAGCTCTTGTTTTCTTTGGATGAAAATCTTTTTGAAGACTTTCCTTAGATTTTTGAAATTTTTGATCCTTCGAAAGATGTGTTTTTATCTTCGGAAGAAAATCATACCTTCAAAACAAATAATGGTCTAAAATTTTTTACCTTCGGAAGAGATTTCTGAAATATCTTCCGAAGCTTAAATACTTGTCTCAAACACTTATATGTTTTCAAGGACCTTTTTCTATAGAAGCAAAATGAACTCTCGGAAGCAATGTTCTTCTGTGTACAAAGCATTCAAGTCTTAATTTTTCTTCCAAAGCAAAATTTTCAAAACTCTCAGTAGATTCTTCCGAAGTTATTTCAGTTTTGGAAGCTTTTCCATTAAATCTTCCGAAGATAACTTACCTTTGGAAGCTTTTTGATTTCCAAGAAAACTACTTTGTGAGCAAAAGTAAACTACTTTTTCAAAGGTGGGACCGATATCCAGATTTCAAAGTTTATCCTCTTTCATTAAACTTTGTCTGAAATCTTTTTCACGTATAAACCCAACGGTTTCCCCCTCTTTCTATCATCTGCTTCTTCCTCCAAACCTAAAACCCCAAATTTCTCTCTGAAATTTCTTTCTTCTTTCTTTCTTCATTCTTAAGCTACCTCACAATGGCCAACCTTGCTCACAAAAATGACCCGAACTTTACCATGCAGCTACACAGCAACACAACCAGGTTGCTCTGTTAAGCTCTAAGAAAGATCCTCATTTCTCAGAGGTTTGTCGCTTCTTAGATTTTTCCAACTATTTCACCTCCCTGACCATTGAACCTCCACTATATGAGGATCATCTGCTTGAATTTTGGAAGACCTGCCAAGAGGTCGTTATGGATGGGGAAAAGGCACTGTCTGCCATAGTGCAAGGGAGAACAATATTCATCACTCTGGCCATCATCAACATGCATCTTCAGCTGGATGATGAAGTAGGTGAGATGTTCTTCCTAAAAGAAGCTCTCAATCATTCTTTTGAACAGATGGGCTATTAGGGATATTACTCTGTAAATACCTTCAGGAAAGGAAGGTCTCATCCTAGTGGAGATTCTTGCTCCATATGGTTATCCACAGTTTATCCAACAAGCATGGTGGATGGAACTAGATTCCTGAGGATCTCTCCTTCATTATCCATGGAATGATTCAGGGGTCAAGTTCAGGTATTCTCAATTTGTTTATACTAATTACTTGCCAACTTAGACTGCTTTGAATATTACATGTTTCCTAGATATGTCCAGTACATTCTTAACTATGAACAGGGCTCATAATTAAGGGGAATAGGTAACATCCTTAAACTGGGACAGATGAAGCCCGACATCTTTAAAAATACTGAGAACGCCCACTGTTGGCTTCTTTGGGGTAGAAATAGCCCTAGTCCCAAAAATGTTAGAGCTCATTGCTCAAGGTGACAACGTAGCAGCACCAACTAGTGTTAAACCCACACCTTCTACTTCCCAAACATCTAAATAGCCTCAAATCACCCTCACCAACCAAAGAAAATCCAAGTGAACCCCTGCTTAGACTATTCAGTCTGTGGAGGGCCCCATACACTCACCATACCGGAGGAAGTGGACACTAGAGCTCCCACTTCTCCTAAGGAGGAGACCACTCCCATCTCTTCAAGGATCAATGTTGAGGTTCCTCATGCTCAGCCTAATGAGCTCATTAGCCTCCTCTCCCAAACCGCCTTAAGCCATCACTCTGAGTCTCAACCCTCAAGTGATCAACCTTCAGGGGACAATTACCATCCCCTGCCTATAGATCTCAACCAACAAATTCCCAACCTCGATTTCTATACTGATGAAGATATAGGTTTCAGTGAGTATAATGAATCTCTCTTCTTTCCCTCTACTGAAAAGAGAGATGAGTACTCCTGAGTCTCCTACATCTATCCCACATCAGTCACCTACAACTGAGGTGGACACTCCTGAATCTGTTCAGGATGTCCATATGGAAGAGGCTCTCACTTTAGAAAGTGATTACATCATTAAGACCTCAACCATGGCAACTCATCCCACTGTCATCTCAACTGAGATTGCCAGTGAGCAGAGGAAATCCAGCAGCCAAAAACCTGAAGCTTGTGGTGAGACTATGGACTTTGGTCCAATCATCTCATCCCCTAATGATTCTTCTAATGAAGATAAGGGGAATCTAAGACTAAAGGTGCAACAACTGTCCACAACATGCACCTATTTAGTCTCCAAGGTTAGTCACCTTGAATCTTAAGTGACTACCTTGCAGAACATGATCAATGATCAGCTACTTGAGATTTCATATATTAAGGAACAACTAGCTGGGAGACCTTTAAGTGGACCTCAACCAGGAACACAAGAACCTATGGAGGTGGTTTACCTAGCTCCTAGCTCACCTATGCAAGTGGGTGATGCTACCAAAAAGGGGGAAAAAGTCATCACTGCCACAGAACCTGGGAGTTCTTCAGGGAGTATGGACATTGAAGACTCACCATCCTCACTTCCAATTATGCCTACTCAACAACTTCCTCAAGTTCATATTGATATGGACTTTATAGACTCCTTAATACAGAGTTTCTTTGAGGAAGGGATACCAAGGGCCATGTCATCTCCACCATCTTCCAAGCACATCATTGGGTGGAGGTATAACAGCAACAAGAGAGTCCTAATCATCATGAAAGTTCAAGGGCAACAAGAGATCTTCAATTTTCACACCTTGAACTATTATGACAGTTTGGATTTAGTCAACATCCCACTTGTCAATCCAAGCAAATCAAGACAAGTTGACAGGTTGGCTCAAAGAATCCAAGACCAGATCACTACAGAGTTCAGCCTTAAAAGAAGACTGTGGGAATCAGCAATGTCATCGGTCAACTGGATGTTGAGGCAGACCCTAAGATTACCTTCATAGAGGAAACCTTGACTCAAGGCCTAGTGACAGAACCTGAGAGCCTAGTCTTATCACCAACAACTACTGCAGAGATCAATGCCCTTTTTGAGACACCTGTTGGTGAAGGCGATTCTTAACCTCTCTCTAGCCAGAGCTTAGAAGCTGCATCAAGAAATAAAGGCCAAAGCTCTCTCCACCCTGAGTCACAAAGGTCTGTGAGTGACAAAGGGAAAAGAAAAATGACATGTGAGGAGATTGAGGAGGAGGAGAGAGAGGAAAAGGAAGATGAGGGGAGATAGTTCTTCTGTTGAGTCTTCAAGATTCATGGAGTATGCTATCAGGGCTGCCCCCAGACCAGATACTCAGAATGATGAGTTAAAGGCAGTCAGGATAAATTATCTGCAGACAAGGAACTATGACATAGATAATGTCATCTCTCTCCCCTGGAAGAATTGAATGAACTGGTTGACCTGGAAAGGTGAAGGGAGAAGAAGGAGGCTGAAGATGCACAACTTTTAGTACAAATTAAAGAAGACAAAAGAAAGAAAAGATTGTACAAGCATGTGCCTACCCTCTCCCCAGTTCAAGAAAGTCCTACACAAGAGGATGTGGTTTAACAGAACCTCAAGTAGATAAAGAAGAAGATAGGATCAAGATGATCAACTACGTGAGTGCCATAGACCTCTATCAGACAGAAGCACTTATTCCCCTGTCCTATGACTATGTTGAGTTTGAATATCTCAAACAACTCGAACTTGAGATAGTCAAGGAAAGAAAGACAACAAAAAGAAAGCTAAAAGAAAGAAGTTGCTAAATCAAGAGCCACAATCCAAAAGAGTATGAAGAAGTCTGCTGATAGACAGAGGATGATGAGCTTCTTGAAGCTGTATGGATTGTTCGAAAGGAGACTTGGCCCTATGAATCTATCCACTATGGATGAGCATATCAGGGTGATCAAGCAGAAGATCAAGAGTGGAGAGATGGTGACTTACACTCCCCTCCAAGTCAAGTCTCACCTGAAGTGGAGGTTGAGGTTGAACACCAGAGACAACACAACCTGGACCTCCTGTTGAATTTCAGCAAGCTTCATCTTCTGATCCACAGCAGGGTCAATCTCACTCTTAATCTGAACCTGTGAGAGTAGAAGACCCAACTAAGAAAGACAATAAAGACAATAAAGACCAATCTGGATTTACAGGCCAGTCTTCTCAGTTAAAAGTTGTAAAGAGAAAGAAAAGGATGGCTTCTAAACCATAGCCAAAGAAGAAGAAGACTGCATCCTTTTCTGAACCTCAGGATGAGTCAGAACATCCTGATGATGTGCAGCCAGAGGATGCTCCATCATCTTCTATTCCAGTAGCTCCTCTAGCATCAGGAAGACCCATCTTGTCCTGGACATACACCACAAATCCGGAAAGATGGCATGTTATTAGAGAACAAGGCACTAAAGACATTTACACTTGGCAAGACATGTTTCAGTTTCCTCTGCATGATCTCTTTGACAAGAGAAGACATTTTGACAGTCTAAAGGATCCTGATCACCTTATTAAGAAAGGAATAGTGATCATCCTAATGAAGACTATTGATATCTAAAGTCTACTAAGTGTTTTGGTAGCATCAGCCTAGGGGAGTTTGTAGAGAATATATGAAGAGGCTGATGCAACCTAAACATCCAAAGTCTATCCCGCATACATGCTGCACAAGTACTGAAGAAGAATGCTTTGGAAGTTTCACACATGCAACATAAATTCTCTAAGTGTGAAATCTTCCGAAGCCAAGACCAATATGTTCTGAAGCAAAGATGAAGTCTGTTGGACCAAAAGAACCAATGAGCCAAGATCAGAAAACCTCTAAGTCCCACATGATATCACAACAACTGCTGAAAGCTTCATCAGCAGTTCGACAAGTACTGAAAACTCCAACAGCTGAAGATCAAGTGCTGAAGACTTCAACAGTTGAAGAACTAAAGTGCTGAAGTTCAACAGCTGAAGAACACAAGTACTGAAGCTGAACAGCTGAAGAACACAAGTGCTGAAGCTGAACAGCTGAAGAACACAAGTGCTGAAGCTGAATAGCTGAAGAACACAAGTGCTGAAGCTGAAGTTCAAAGTACTGAAGTACAACAGCTGAAGAGTCTACAAGTACTGAAGATCAACAACTGGTGTACAAAGTCTGAAGAGAAAGACTGAAGACATCAGCTGATGATATCTACTGAAGTCATCAGCTGATGAAACATCTGAAGTTCAAGTCTGAAGACCAAGTACTGAAGTTTCAGTAGTTTGTCACAACAGCTGAAGAGTACTTCTTCAGTAGTTGTGATATCAGTAGTTTTATGTTTTTACTTTCAGTAGTTTTGTAAAACGACTGAAGAGCTTGTTCTTCAGTCGTTGTAGTTTCAGTAGTTTTATGTTTTTCAGTAGTTATAGAAACTGATAACACTTAGTATTTTTGTAAGGAGATGTCAGCTGTTTTGACATCTTCAGTAGTTTTGTTTCAGTTGTAATAATTCTGTTAGATGTCACTATCAAGTGACATCAGCAGACGTCACATCTCTTATATAAGAGGTGTCAACCTAATTGTAAGTGTGACATTTTGTTACCATGAAAGCGAATATTGAATGAAATATATTTGCAGAATTCTCTCTCTATAACCGTCTTTGTTCTTCATTGAATATCGTTTCGTTCTTGTGAATTGGCTAATTCATTGTTTGAATTCCGCTGCTATACTCTCAAATCAGTCAAACGTAGATCACTGATCTTAACAAAGTCTTACAAAGCTTCAAAGACAAAGTCTTTCGAAGCCTCAACACTTGAAGACAGATTTATTCCGAAGACTTTTAGTAACATGCTTTATCTGATGTACTTTTCCATAAAGTTGGACCCCTTTCCGCTGCAACTCTGTAAAGTCACCAACTTACATGAGTTGGTGAAAAGGTCCATGCTTTTGGTAACTATACATTAAGGTCTTGAGTCTATAACATTCTACTTCATATACTTTATCCTTTTTGTAATAGATAAGGATGTGAGCTATGGCATGTCATAGTCACTAGTCAAAAGGCAATCTACCTTTTGACTCTACAATTGATTTTGTTTGTATCTAGTCAATTGTATCTAGCTGGCTTTCATAATATAGCCGGCTATAGGATGTAGTATAAGTATCTCATGTTCTTTTATATTTCCTTTATGCTTTGTAACACTTGTAATAGAACATAAAGAAAGCAATATACTGCATTCTTGAAAACCATATACTTGTGCTCTTGTGTTATGTCTCTTACATTACTTGTGTTCTTAGTGTCTTACTTGTGGTTAATCCAGTTCACTGTTTGATTAAGTTTGGCAATCTCCTCTTTGTGTTGTTATGTTCTAAGTGACCCCCTTCACCGGTCCTGCAATGGTCTTGTCATGAGGGAAACACCAGGTATTAGTTTGATAAGAGACTCGACTTAACAAACAGAAGAAATATTTTTAAGACACTTTTGGATGAGATGTAAATTTGTAGATGCTTCTCAAGCAAACAACTTTTATGGGGTTTCTAGATGATCGATCTTGTTTACTTATGACTTTGAGATTTCAAAGTTTTATTGGCTTAAATTTGATACGAGAATCGTGTTTGTTATTATTAAGGATTCAACTTAGAATGAGAGCATCATTGTAATAGGTTTTCAGGATAAGTGTGCTTTTGAGGGGAAGGCGTTTAGAAAGATTTTTAAGTATCATTAAGAAAAAAGGGATAATAATTTTTAAGTTGTAGGGGTACAAAATCAATGACGAAACAATTCAAAATAACAAGATGTTTCGAGTGTAACGTTTGGTTTACAAACTAAAACATTACGTTGACTTATCAAAGTAGTAGGTCAACTACAACCTTAATGAATACATGCATACCTTGCCTAGACAGTTATCTCGAGATACATGCATCCTAGTCTTCCAGCATTACATGTTTCAAGTTATAGTGAAGGATTCTGTGTGCCCAAGACACTTAGAAGATGGATGTGGTTAATACGTTATGATCCAAGTCGGGTTATACCCAATAACAAGCTTAGCAAACACCAATTTATGTTTAATTGATGATATGATCATGCAATTAAATATTTACACCAATTTAGAAAATGGTTTTCTAAATAAATTGCATAAGAGATGGAACAAATTATAAGATAATTTGTTGATGTGTTTATTGTTATTCTTGTCATTTAAAAGGGGTTTAAATAACACTAATAACACATGAGTGTACTTTAATTAAATTGTTTAATTAAAGAGCACATATGTCACACTTATAAATATGTCTAGAGAGTAACCTTTTATTGTGTGACATATGACTAGTGACAATGTGTTATGTGTTACAAAATTAAAAAGGGGGAACTTTTTCAAACTTGTTGGTTTTGGCCGCCCCTTTTAATTTGATAGGACCAAAATTGTGTCTTGAAAACACACACAAACATTTACTAGCCAAACACTCAATTGAATCACATTCTTTTAAGACATGCAAAACACAAAAGCTCTCTCCTCTCTCTCCCTCTCAAGTTACGGAACTGGGCAGCAGCTTTGAAGCTCTTGGAGATCGATTTTGGGTTGATTTTGGTGGTTTTCTTCCTAAAAAGAAGGTGTCTTGCAAAGAGCTTGGGGTAAACACACTTGAGGGCTTCTTCCTTGAAGTCTTGGCCAAGATTTTAGCATCTAAACCCTATCTTCCTTGGTCGTTTTGCTGCTGGAAGAAGGTAG
Source organism: Flaveria trinervia (assembly GCA_025506515.1). Taxonomy (NCBI): domain Eukaryota; kingdom Viridiplantae; phylum Streptophyta; class Magnoliopsida; order Asterales; family Asteraceae; genus Flaveria; species Flaveria trinervia. The sequence continues at coordinate 20,602,776 of CM046455.1, read as the reverse complement.
TTATCACAGCTCATTGAAGCTGTGATTTTATGTTGTTTTACATTTGCTAATAGCTTGTTCATTCACATATCAAAGATCCTATTGATTTGGGTTTTTGTTTTTCATTTTAAAACAGCTTTTAGAACATGATTTTTCAGATTATAAACATGTTATAATCCTTAACATCCGCTGCGTTTTCTGAAAGTATAAAAGATTAAACTATGTTTTAGTGTTCTATCAAACCCAACAATGGTATCAGAGCCGGTTATGTGGATGACTTGCTTGTTTTGTCTTTAAAATTGGTTTTAAGGAATGACTATAAGCTTAGTATAGGCTGGTTTTGGGCTGCTATGTTCATATGATATGAAACCCCAATCTTTCAAAGTCATATCACACATGCTTGTGATTAAACTTTGAAAGATATACATGTTTGTTGTTGTTTTGTATGGACAAAATAAAACCCGAAATTTCAGTTTATGTTGGCTGAAATTTCGTGGTTTTAAGAGGGATTTTCATTATATTTTGGATGATATGATAGATGCTTGTTTTAGTGCATAACCTAGCCATTGACCTGTGGTTGTTTGGATGTTTGTAATGGTTGTATTCATTCATTCAATTGGGTTGTATTATTTGTTGTTTGCTTTGTTTCAAATGTAATTTATTTATTATTGGGTTGTAATGAATAGATTAGGTGTATTTTCATTTTACTAGATATCTTGTATTAGGACTTTATATCTTGTAATATGAAGACATACACATTGGAAGCACAAAGGAAGGTCATGAAAGAACATGGAGCATTTTGGATGCGGTTTCAAGTGGGAGGCTTTTGGATGTTTTCCATTTGCTTTGTTTGTGACCCTTAGGAATGACCTATGGACCACACTTGTGATGGCAAACAAGTGTGGACCACTTTAGATGCTATGGTTATGCACAAATGCACATATGGTTGTTTATGTTTGGTTGATTGTTTGTTGTTTGATTGTTTGGTTGATATTTGGATATTCATAACAACTCATTAACAAACTTAACAAGCTGAAAATGATGGTTCTTAAAAGTTTAAATAAAGTTACTAAAATGGTTTAATGATTTTAAGATTAAAATAGGTTTTAATCTAAGAACCATAGGGTACCTTGTATTTGAAAGCATGCAAATACAAGAACATAGAGTTTTCTAAACTAGAATTATGCAACCTCTATACATTTCTTTAACAAGATCAACACTGTCCTTTTACACAACACTTGAGTCACTTGGGAACTCTTAGTGGGATAAAGGTCACCTAACCATTTTAAGGGAACTTGTGATTTGAGGTGAGAATGCCTTATTTGTGGGATAAAGGTCACCTAACCACTTATTTTGGCAAACTCACACGTGGTGTAAGTAGGGTGTCTTGATTTGCAAATCATGTCAAATGGATCACCTACGATGTGGTTTCCAAATGGTGTTGATGGGATTAACATGCCGACTTTACATATGATGTTTCAAGTCGATCCCATATTTCTAGAAGTTGCAAATGGTTGCAATCGTCAAACGTTGACCACCTTATTAATTTAAAAACGTGGGATAAAGGTCACCTAACCACAATTTAAATGTAATGTTGGGTTCTAGATTTTAATATGAAAAGACCTTGAAAGGCATTTATTATTAAAATTACAATATCGAAAATACTAAAATAAAACTTTGTTAAATTTTGTAGATGGCCTCAAATAATGATAATTCCGATAACTCTTCCGCGTCCAACCAATCTCTACGAGCGATCCTCCAAAAGGAACGTGTAAATCATAACAAATTCATCGATTGGTATCGAAACTTGAGAATCGTTCTCAAGCAAGAGAAAAGATCGTATGTTTTAGACGACCCTATCCCCGATCAACCTAGCGAGGATGATGAGGAGGCCTATAACGATTGGGAAATACACTGAGGACTCCGTCCAGGTGTCTTGTCTCATGCTAGCAAGCATGCTCCAGATCTCCAAAAGGAGTATGAACACCACGGAGCTTACGACATGATAACCCAACTGAAGGAAACGTTCCAACAGCAAGCAAGGGTTGAGCGCTTCGAAACGGTTCGAGCACTCCATGCATGTCGTATGGACGACAACCAATCTGTTTCATCTTATGTACTTAAGATGAAAAGTCACATTGACCGCCTCGAGAGGCTTAATTGCCCCGTCTCGAAGGAATTGGCCACGGATTTGATCCTAAATGGCCTTACCAAGAAGTTCGAGACATTCGTGTTGAACTACAACATGAATGCATGGGACAAAAGCATTGGTGAGCTTCACTCAATGCTCAAAACGGCTGAGGCGGCCATGGGTAAAAGGGTTTTACCCGTTCTCACCATCCATGAAGGTGGGAACAATAAAAGGCCTCGTCCCGCACCCAAGGCAAAGGTTGCAAAGGGTAAGGGACCCGCTTGGGGAAAAGGGAAAGGGGTGGCAAGGATGCCACCAAACCACAAGAGAAAAGGCAAAAGGTTGCTACTAACGACCCATGCTTCAAGTGTGGGGAGATTGGACATTGGGCAAGGAATTGTCCTGTCCATCTCCAAGAGTTGAAAGCAAAGAGGGATGCCGGGCAGACCTCAGGTACAATATACATGATCCATATTGATTTAAACATGATATCCTCTAACACACGGGTATTAGATACCGGATGTGGAACTCACATTTGCAATTGTTGCAGGGGTTCAAAAGAAGTAGTGACTTCAAGAAAGGGGATGTAAGCCTCTACATGGGCAATGGGGCTAAAGTTCAAGTTGAAGCCCGTGGTGACTACATCTTGAAACTTCCAAATGGTTTGGAAGTGATTTTGAACAATGTTTTGTATGCTCCTAGTTTGACTAGGAATATTATCTCTGTAGCCCTGTTAAAACAATTTGGATATGTATTATCATTTGTTGAAAAAGATATTCATGTTTCTTTTAATGGTATGTTCTATTTTAAAGCTATTCCCATTATGGTATTATGAATTGGTTCATGAAAATACTTTAAATAGCTCATTGTACCAAACTAACACCAAGAAACTCAAGTTGGACTTGAGTGATACCTATCTTTGGCATTGTCGTCTTGGCATATAAACAAGAAACGTTACAAACACTAGAAAAGAATGGTCTTTAAAACAAATGAATGTGATTCATTTGACGTTGTGAATCTTGTTTACAAGGTAAAATGACTAAGACACCCTTTAGTAGAACTAACGAAAGGGCAAAAGATCTATTAGGAATCATACATTCGGATGTATGTGGTCCTTTTAAGCCATGACTAGGAATGGTGAAAGATACTTCATTACCTTTACCGACGATTATAGTCGCTATGGGTATGTGTACTTATTAAGGCACAAAGATGAAGCTTTTGAAATGTTCAAAATCTTCAAGAATGAAGTAGAAAATCAACTTAACAAGTCAATTAAAGTTCTCCGTATAGATAGAGGAGGTGAATACCTGAGTGATGCTTTTCAAGATCATCTTAGGAGTTGTGGGATTGTCTCACAACTCACTCCACCTAGAACACCACAACATAATGGTGTGTCTGAGAGGAGGAATCGAACCTTATTGGATATGGTTCGATCTATGATGGCTAGAAGCACATTACCTCTATCATTTTGGGGTTTCGCTCTGCTCTCCGCGGCCCGTATTCTAAATATGGCCCCAACCAAAAAGGTGGAAAGGACACCCTTTGAGATATGGCATGGAAGAGTTCCATCCCTATCATACTTAAGGGTTGGGGATGTGAGGCTTATGTTAAGACTCCCACCCCAAACAAATTGGAAGTCCGATCCACCAAGTGTATCTTTGTTGGATATCCTAGAGATTCTATGGGATATTATTTCTATGATCCACTGGAACAAAAGTGTTTGTTGCCAGAAAGGGTGAGTTCTTAGAAACAAAGTTCCTTATGGAAGGAGCTGGCAGTAGAACAGTGGACCTTGAAGAAGATCAAGAACCACAACCCTATGCACGTTTGGTTGAAACTAGCACTCAACATGAGGATGTTGAGGATGATCAAGGGGGTGATCAATACACACAAAACGTTTGAAGAAGTGTTAGAATTAGTAATCCACCAAGATATGGATTTTTCATGGATGGATGCTATGTGGTAGATTCAGATGAGCCAACCACATACCATGATGCAGTGTCCAATTCGGATTGTGACAAATGGCTTGAGGCCATGAACGTTGAGATGCAATCCATGTATGACAATCAAGTTTGGGAACTTGTTGTACCACCTCTTAATTCCAAGGTAGTTGGAAGTAAGTGGGTTTTCAAGAAGAAAACCGATATATGCATGGAAACTTGGATACTTATAAAGCTAGACTTGTAGCGAAGGGTTTCACTCAAACTCAGGGGTTGATTATGATGAAACCTTCTCACCTGTTGCGATGCTAAAGTCTATAAGAATATTGTTTGCCATAGCTGCTCATTATGATTATGAGATTTGGCAAATGGATGTCAAAACCGCTATCCTAAATGGATATCTTGAGGAAGATGTCTATATGGTTCAGCCTGAAGGTTTTGTCGATCCAAAACATCCTAATAAAGTATGCAAGTTAAAAGAAATCAATCTATGGATTGAAACAAGCATCGAGAAGCTGGAATCACCGTTTTGATGAGGAAGTAAAGAAATTTGGCTTCATCAAAAACGCTGATGAGGCTTGTGTGTATAAGAGGCTAGTGGAGCACAATAACTTTCCTAGTATTGTATGTGATGACATACTACTATTGGAAATGACATTCCAACCTTGGAAGGTGTAAAAACCTGGCTTGGAAGTTTTTTCCATTAAGGATCTTGGTGAAGCCGCCTATATTCTGGGAATAAAGATCTATAGGGAAATCAAGGCGGTTGATTGGTTTGAATCAAAGTGCGTACATTGATAAAATCTTGAAAAGGTTCAAGATGGAAAACTCTAAGAAAGGTACCGTACCTATTCAAAGAGGAACATATTGAGTACGACTCAATGTCCTAGCTCAAAGGATGATCAAGATAAAATGAAGGCAATCCATACGCATCAGCTATTGGATCCATCATGTATGCGATGATATGCACTCGACCGGACGTGTCATGCACCTTGAGCATGACAAGTCGTTACCAGCAAAATCCTGGAAACAGTCATTGGATGGCTGTTAAGAACATACTTAAATAACTAAGGAGGACAAGAGATATGTTCCTGATCTATGGATCTGGTGACGAGGAGCTCGTTGTAAAAGGTTACACGGATGCGAGTTTCCAAACCGATCGTGACGATTCACGGTCACAATCGGGATACATTTTCATTCTGAATGGAGGAGTTGTCTCTTGGAAGAGCTCCAAGCAGGATGTGGTGGCTCTATCAACTATAGAATCAGAATACGTCGCCGCCTCATTGGCAGCTCAAGAAGCTGCATGATTGAAGAAATTCATTGCCGATCTAGGGGTTATCCCTTCCATTCAGGAACCCCTAGAGATTTTTTGTGACAACGAGGGTGCGATTGCTCAAATAAAGGAACCTCGTGCTCATCAAAAGACTAGGCACATTGAGCGGAGATTCAACTACATACGAGATGAAGTTGAAAGGGAAAGATATGTATTCGCAAAGTTCACACGGATCAAAACATTGCGGATCCTCTCACGAAGCTCCTTGAAAAGGCAAAGCATGAAGGTCATACTTGTGCATGGGACTTCGATATTCCAGTGATCGGATTTGATCTGTAAATTTTGTATTTGGATATGTGGAACTCTATATTATTTGATAAAAATTATTTGGTTATAGTGTTTCAATTAATGTTCCCATTAGCATGTTTTATCCATGAGTAAAATGTTTACTCTAAAATGTCCGTAGTCGCTCATACTTGTGGGAACAAGTGTGAGAGTAAGATTATTATGAACTTGGATTGGTTGATATTCATAAGGATGAATATAGAGCAATGGGTTGTACCAAGGTTTGTAGATATTTGTGGGACACAATATTGGACTAACCCGCATCTCAAATTTTACTACATGGAATCTTAATGATTGATCATAAGTAAATTTGAGTAAAGGCGAATATCATTTGGTATCCTCCGACCTGAGATACATATTAAGTTTTGATATTCACTAAGTATTATACCTTGAGCTAATTCTTCATTGTCCTGAAATAGTGGACAGTACATAAGGGTATGTTCAGATATAACACGAAGTGTTTGTGAGAAACGTATGTAGTCAAGATGGAATTTGTTCCTCTTATTCGTTGAGAGTTAGATGTCTAAGGCCTGATTAAGTTAAATCAACAAGGAATGATCATTCTGTGCTTGAATTAACATGACATGTGTAACAAAAGGATAGATGATTGATTCACCTAAATCCTTTCAAGTAGGGTACTTGAAAGGGATGATGTTATTGAATGGCTATAAGTCATGCGTATTAAGGGTAGTAAACCGTTGTTAGGCGGTATTTACTGCTTGCATCAATCTTCTCTGAATCTTGGGCAAGTGGGAGATTGAAGGATTCTGTGTGCCCAAGACACTTAGAAGATGGATGTGGTTAATATGTTATGATCCAAGTCGGGTTATACCCAATAACAAGCTTAGCAAACACCAATTTATGTTTAATTGATGATATGATCATGCAATTAAATATTACACACCATTTAGAAAATGGGTTTTCTAAATAAATTGCATAAGAGATGGAACAAATTATAAAGATAATTTGTTGATGTGTTTATTGTTATTCTTGTCATTTAAAAGGGGTTTAAATAACACTAATAACACATGATGTACTTTAATTAAATTGTTTAATTAAAGAGCACATATGTCACACTTATAAATAATGTCTAGAGAGTAACCTTTTATTGTGTGACATATGACTAGTGACAATGTGTTATGTGTTACAAAATTAAAAGGGGGAACTTTTTCAAACTTGTTGGTTTTGGCCGCCCCTTTTAATTTGATAGGACCAAAATTGTGTCTTGAAAACACACACAAACATTTACTAGCCAAACACTCAATTGAATCATATCTTCTAAGACATGCAAAACACAAAAGCTCTCTCCTCTCTCCCCCTCTCAAGTTACGGAACTGGGCAGCAGCTTTGAAGCTTTTGGAGATCGATTTTGGGTTGATTTTGGTGGTGTTCTTCCTAAAAAGAAGGTGTCTTGCAAAGAGCTTGGGGTAAACACACTTGAGGGCTTCTTCCTTGAAGTCTTAGCCAAGATTTGAGCATCTAAACCCTATCTTCCTGGTCGTTTTGCTGCTGGAAGAAGGTAGTTATCACAGCTCATTGAAGCTGTGATTTTATGTTGTTTTACATTTGCTAATAGCTTGTTCATTCACATATCAAGATCCTATTGATTTGGGTTTTCGTTTTTCATCTTAAAACAGCTTTTAGAACACGATTTTTCAGATTATAAACATGTTATAATCCTTAACATCCGCTGCGTTTTCTGAAAGTATAAAAGGTTAAACTATGTTTTAGTGTTCTATCAAACCCAACATATAGGACATAGACTTTGACGAGACTTGAAAACCATGAATATGATTCAAAGCTTATTTTGAAAACTATTTGATTTAGGCTCATAATGCCTTAGAATATGATTTAAGATTTGTGTGTGCATTGATAAGAATCAGAGTATAAGAAGAATCACATAAGGCATATAATCACATAATCAAATATAAACTTATAAGGCATATATAATCCTATCTAAGCATATAAAATACATGAGAGGACTCATGTATAAGGGTACTTATTTATTGTCTAGGTCATTCCATTTCTAATAACCTAAATCTCTATAACCATGGCTCTGATACCAATTTGTCACACCCCGACGACGGCGAAATCATCAGGGCGGACGAATGTGAAACAATTGTTCATAGCACATGGAACTAAATAAGTTGTAATAATATTAAATATTATTTTTATTTAACATGACAAGACAATTAAATAAATATAAAAAAATATAAACTACATCATAAGACTTTCAATTAACTAAGTCCAAGTCCTATATGAGCACGAAGAGATCTTCAAGTATCAAACCAGAAACATGTTAAAAATAAAGGGTCAACTTTGAAAGTTGGTAAGTTCCCATGGGTTAAACACACACACACACACCACACACACACACACACACATATATATATATATATATATATATTATATATATATATATATATATAAAGGTTTACAAGTAGCAATTCATGTCAATGGTTATGAGTTAGCAAGTTTATAAAACACATATAGTTAAAACCAAACCTCGACTTGATTACAAGTTTATAAGATTGGTAAAGTGTACTGGTTCCCATGATGAACAAGCATACGTCATATGAAGCCGGCAATACATCGATTTTAGCACCAAATAGGCTTGTCAGGCCCAAAGATCTAAGACGCCGCCAGGCTAGCAATAGTTATGATTGTAAACAAAATATGTATCTCATATAACCCTCACAATAGTACCAATAACCATGACAAAAAGGTAAAGATGAATTGCATGTGCATTTACAAGTATCAAGATGTTTACAAGTGTAAGTTTATAAGGTTAACATGTTTTACCCCAAAAGGTGTGAAAATAAGGGGCATGGAGAACTCGCTTGGAAAACTCACAAGTATAGTGATGGTTGTAGAGTACATAAGAAAGCTTGGATGTCAAGAGTCAAAGGTGATGTCCTAAATGATAAAAAAACAATAACTTGAGGTTGGAATTCATTACAAGAATTTAGGACATTTAGAGAATGCTAAAAAGCAAAAGGTAGATTAAAAATGGATTATTGTACCAAATTTTGATTCTCGATAGAATGTTTAGTATGTGTTTGAACAGGTTTTAAAAATAGAAAACGGTTTCATAAATTTATAAAATTTTATACTTTACTAGTTCAAAGTCTCCCGGACAACTTTCATTCAAAAACAATTTTATGAAAATGTAGATCATGTTTAGGTTGGACTCACCTTAGTTTAGATTGTTTACTTTTTCTTGTAATAGGTCTTTTGTTAGTTTCCCTTTGTATGTACTTAGATTTATGTATTTTGGCAGTCCAGCGAAACTATGAGCTCACTCACAGTCAGCTCATTAGTTTGCCTGGTGAATCTACTATTTCGCATGGCGAAACTATAGTTTCGGTAGTGCAGTTTCGCTGATAGCGAAACTGTCTGCGAAACTATAGACTCCTTTATATAGATTTGATTCTTCTTATTGTAGGGTAAGCTTGCAACACCCTAATCATTTACCATTGTTGCAAGTTACCATTTAAAAGTAGTTAATACACAAAATTATCATTGTGCTTTTTGTTATTGATTGTTGATGATCATTATCTTATTATGAATGAGTTCTTATTGTGTTCAATTCTTGTTGTTTAGCATGTTTGTTGGATATTGAATGATTCTTTATATCATTTGTATTGTAATAGGATCACATGGACCAACAATACGGTATCAGAGCCTTAGTGCTCATGATTTGTTGAGTATTTTAGTGGTTTTTGTTCAATATCTAGTTTCAATCAATTTTCAGTTCCTTATTGGGTGTTTTTGATGTGGAAATTGATTGAGTTTACCTTTTTTTGGTTATGGAAGCTTTGCTAATCATCAGATCTCAAATTCATTGAGTTTTGATGATTTCAGACTGATTTTAGGTTGAAAAAGGGTTTTAGGATCGACCAGCGAAACTACTATTCTTTCAGCGAAACTATACTCATACTATGGATGTTATCACTATTGAAATCATTCTCTAGTTGTTCTGCAAAACTACTCTTTTTGAACAAAAGTTCATCAGTTCTTGTGAATGTTTAATATGCGAAATTACTGTCGAAAGTGTTTTTGAACGAAATTTCAAACTTGTTTCATGCGAACTTACTAGCAAAACTAAACCTGTTGTGACAATTGGCTAGCGAAACTACTACCAAAATTGTCAGCGAAATTAGCTTCCTCTACGAAAGTATCAGCAAAAGTAGTTCTCTCTGCGAAATTGTCTATGAAGTTACCTTTTTCAGCGAAATTGTCAGCGAAATTATCTCTTTTCTTGCCGAAACTACATCAATCCCTACAAAACTACAATGTCTAAGTTAACATCACTCACACTTGCGATCTTGAAAGTGTTGCCCCCAATAGGCCTTAGAGACTCATTAACGGAGACAATTTTGAAGATTGGAGGAGATGTCTTAAAGCTTTCTTCTTCTACACTGATCACAACCAATGGGAATCAATTATTTCTGGTCCTCACATACCAACTGTCACTGTTGGCGATGTTGTCTCTCAAAATAAGGACTCGTCTTCTTTCACTAAAAAGGATCTGAAGTTAATCGATCGTGACCAAAAGGCTTTTGGTGCTTTAACTCTTTGCCTAGCACTAGAAATTTACAACCGTTTTATAGAGCATAAAAATGCTAAATCTCTTTACGATGCCCTATGTGAGCTTTATGATTGTAATGCAGATTTGGTAAAGGATTAGAGCATTCAAGCTGAGAAGGAATTCAATTCCTTTGTTGGATACAAGAACGAGAGTCTGACAGATCTCACAAATGTTTCTTGACTGTTTCAAACACCTTAAAGAAATACGATGAAAAGCTCTCCAACAGTGAACAAGTTAACAGGCTACTAGATTCTCTCCTTCCTTAGTGGAGTCTTCAGGTGAGGATGCTAAAACAAGAAAGAGGGTTCACAGACTACATGCTGATGGATATTATCAATAAGCTGAAATCCTTTGAGTTGGACATGAAGAGACGGGAATTAACCAGACCATGATGCCTACATCTGGTTTTTCTCAAAATGCTGCTTTATTATCATCCGCTGCTAGCTCTCAAATATAGAATTTAATTCAAGGAGGAGTTAATGCAAGTAATTTCTCTGGAGGAAATGTTACGGTTGGAAGAGATTAGATTAGTTCTAAGGCGAATGTTGAAACTTTAGTTCCATCGGAAATGGCAATGGAAATGTTGACTCTTAGAGCTCGAAGGTTTATGGAGCGTACTGGAAGGAAGAACTTCGACGGACAAACTTCTATTTCAAAACTGGGATTTGATAAGTCAAAACTGAGATGTTTCAACTGTAAAAATATGGGACATTCAAACGTGAATGTCCATCACCAATTGTCACCGATTCTAGCAGTTCAGGAGTTCCAAGATTAACAATAAGAAGGAGAAGGAAGATGTTAATCACTAAAAAGAGACTGCATGATTTCTGACTTTGATTGGAGTGTCGAGGTTGAGGGAACAAGGAATGAGATAAATCATGCTTTGGTTGCTGAGCTTGTTAAAGGGAAAGAGAAGGAAGATAGTAAAGATGGATTTGACCTTTTCAAGGAATTCAAAGAGAAAGTTGTGTCATCTGTGAATGAGAAAGAAGAGAAAGATGCTAGAATGAGGGCAGGTAAATCTGAAGGTCTAAAGCAGGAAGGAAGTTCATGCGCTGGGCGAGAAAAAGATTATGATGATGAAGATGCCACCGTTGAGGAAAACAAGTCAAGTACTCCGGTGTGCCAATGTGAAAAGGCTTTAGCGGCTAAAGGATGGTGATGTGACTTCCATATGAGGTAATTCAGGATATGTGTTCATCTGCTTGTAAAATAAGATTATTTGGGATTTATAAAGCTAATCGGTTATTAATTGATAATGAAAAGGACTTAGAATGAATTAATGATGAACTTAAGATCAATGAATCAAAATATTTTGTTAAATTAAATGAGTCTTTAAAAGAAAATGATCATTTAAAACGAATCGTGCTGGAAAGAAATGTTGAGATTAACACTTTGACTGAGAGAGTTGCCCTTGCTGAATTTGAAACAAGCAAGCTGCAGTCAAAGTTAGATAAATGGACCATATGAGAATGAAACATGATGATTTGTGTAAATCTCAACGGGGGGCTAGGATTAAAACGAGATTGGGATATGAAAATGTAAAAGTTTATCCTCCACCTAGTACATATTGTTATTCTCCTATGCATGTTCCTCATCCTTCTAATGATTTAATCAAAACAGATACTGACAGTATATCTGCAGGTTTAGAGGGTGTTAATCAAAGCACGTTCGTGAAGACTACGACTATGGACCAACTAGTGGGCTTAGATGCACTAGTATTAGTTCACCTGATTCTCAGCAGTCTATTTTAGATCATAAGTCTAGTTTAAATTTTGTTTTTGTTTCTAGTTCTCGTGTAACAGACTTTGTTGTTTCATGTTCTCATGATGGTTCTATTTCATCTTTAAATTTAGTACATTGTGATGATGTCATTTGTTCTAGTGATGATAATGGTGCAACTAATCTTTCTACAAAGTCGACCGAGCAAATTAAAACTAATTGTTTTAAAAAACTCTTTTCTCATCCAATTCCTTCTTTAACCCCATTAAATATATCTTTATCAAATGAATGAATTACCACTTCGTCTGAAACTAGCACCAATGGAACTAGTTCTACTGGTACGTCAGACGATCGTTCATCTATTTTTGTAAATAATAATTCTTGTTCACATAAAATTCGACCTTGTGGCATGTATGAGACATTTAATGACATTGATTCTAGCGTATCTGAATGTGATGAGGAAATTACCACTGATCATATTTGCAGTATCGTGGAAGGTTTAGTTATACACAACAACACAAAGAGGAGATTACTAAACTTTAATCAAATAGTAAACTAGTTTAACCAAGTGTTGAGATACTAAGAACACAAGTAATGCAGAAGACAAAGAACACAAAGAACACAAGTGTTTGGTTTTCAAGAATGCAGTATATTGCCTTCTCTATGTTCTATTACAAGTGTTACAAAGCATATATGAAAGATACAAGAACATGAGATACTTATACTACATCCTACAACCGGCTATACTTTGAAAGCCAGCTGGATACAATTGACTAGACACAAACAAAATCAATTTTAGAGTCAAAAGGCAGATTGCCTTTTGACTTGTGACTATGACAAGCCATAGCTCACATCCTTATCTATTACAAAAAGGATAAAGTACATAAAGTAGAAATTTACCGACTCAAGACCTCAATGTATAGTTACCAAAAGCATGGACCTTTTCACCAAACCATGTAAGTTGGTGACTTGCAGAGGCACAGCAGAAAGGTGTCTAGCTTTATGGAACAGTATATCAGATAAAGCATGTAACTAAAAGTCTTCGGAAGAAATCTCTCTTCATGAACTTGAAGCTTCGGAAGACTTTGTCTCTGAGGCTTCGGAAGACTCAATGTTTGGCTTCGGAAGATAATGGTCTTGGCGTCGGAAGATTTCATACTTAGAGTATTTTCTGTTTCATGTGTGAAACTTCCTAAGCGTCTTCTTTAATGCACTTGTGCAGCATGCAGGAAAGACTAAAGATGTTTAGGTTGCATCAGCCTCTTCATTAATCTCTACAAACTCCCCTTAGGCTGATGCTACCAAAATACTTTGAAAACTTTAGATATTAAAAATCCTTATTAGGATGATCACCATTCCTTTCTTCATAAGATGATCAGGATCCTTCAGGCTGTCAAAGTGTCTTCTCATGTCAAAGAGGTCATGCAGAGGCAACTGAAACATATCTTGCCATGTATAAATGTCTTCAATGCCTTGATCTCTAATAACATGTCATCTTCCGGATTTGTGGTGTATGTCCAAGACAAGATGGGTCTTCCTGATGCTAGAGGAGCTGTTTGAATTGGAGTTGCTGTAGCATCCACTAGCTGCACATCCTCAGGCTGTTTGATTCATCCTGAGGTTTAGAAGGGGATCCAGGCTTCTTCTTCTCTTAGACTTTGGTCTAGAAGCCATCCTCTTCTTTCTCTTTCCAAATTTTAATTGAGAAGACTGGCCTGCAGCACTAGATTGATCTTCACTGTCTTTCTCAGTTGGGACTTCCTCTCTCTCATGTTTAGATGGAGAGGGAGGTTGACCCTGCTGTGGATCAGAAGATGAAGCTTGCTGAGCATTAGCAGGAGGTCCGGGTTGTGTTGTGTCTGGTTGTTCAACCTTAACCTCCACTTCAGGTGGGGCCTAACATGGAGTGGAGTGTAAGTCAGTGAGCTCTCCACTATTAATCTTCTGCTTGATTACCCTGATGTGCTCATCCATAGTGGATAGAGACATGGGTCCAAGTCTCCTTCTGGAGAATCATACAGTTTCAAGAAGCTCATCATCCTCTGCCTATCAGCAGACTTCTTCATGCTCTTTTGGATGATGGCTCTTGATTTTGCAGCTTCTTCCTTAGCTTCTTCTTTGTTGTCTTTCTTTCCTTGACTAGCTCAAGCTCAAGTTGTTTTAAGTACTCAAATTCACTATATTCATAAGGTAAGGTAAGGAGTGCATTGCCTGATAGAGGCCTGTGGCACTCAGGTAGTTAATCATCTTGATTCTGTCTTCTTCTTTATCTACCTGAGGTTCTTGTTGAGCACATCCTCTTGTTTAGGACTTTCTTGAACTGGTGAGAGGGTAGACATACCTTTGTACAATCTTTTTCTTCTTCTCTCTTCTTTGACTTGTACTAGGAGTTCTACATCTTCTGCCTCCTTCTTCTCTCTTGACCTTTCCAGGTCAACCAGTTCATTCAATTCATCCAAGGGGAGAGAAATGACACTATCTATGTCATAGTTCCTAGTCTGTAGATAATTAATCCTGACTGCCCTTAACTCATCATTCTGAGTATCTGGTCTGGGGGCAGCCCTGATTGCAAACTCCATGAGTTTTGGAGACTCAACAGAGGAACTTTCTCCCCTTAGCCTCCTTTTCCTCTCTCTCTCTCTCCTCCTCCTTAATCTCCTTAGATGTCATATTTCTTTTCCCTTTGTCACTTATAGACCTTTGTGACTCAGGGTGGAGAGAGCTTTGGCCTTCATTGCTCATTGCAGCATCTGAGCTCAGGCCAGAGAGAGGTTGAGAAGCACCTTCACAAGTAGGTGTCTCAGAAGGAATACGGATCTCTGCAGCAGTTGGAGATGATGAGACAGGGCTCTCAGGTTCTGTCACTAGGCCTTCAGTCAAGGTTTCCCCTATGAAGCTAATCTTAGGGCCTGCCTCAACATCCAATTGACCGATGACATTGCCTGATTGCCTAAGTCTCCTTCTTAGCTGAACTCTGTAGTGATCTTGTCTTGGATTCTTTTAGTCAGTCTGTCAGCTTGTCTTGATTGGCTTGGATTGATAAGTGGCATGTTGACTAGATCCAGACCTTCATAATAGTCCAAGGTCTGAAAATTGAAGACTTCTTGTTGTCCTTGAACTTTTATGATGATGAGGGCCTTCCTGTTGTTGTCATACCTCCACCTAATGATGTGATTGAAAGATGGTGAAGGTGACATAGCCCTTGGTATCCCATCCTCAAACAGACTCTGTATGAAGGAGTCTGTGTAGTCCACATCAATGTGACTAGAGGAGGTTGCTGAGAATGCACAGTTGCAAGTGAGGAGGGTGAGTCCTTAATGTCTATTCTCTTTGAAGAACTCCCAGGTTTTGTGGCTGTAATGACTTTCTCCCCCTTTTTGGTAGCATCACCCACTTGCATAGCTGAGCTGGAAGATAGGTCAATCACATCCACAGGTTCTTGTGTTCCTGGTTGAGCTCTCCTTAAGGGTCTCCCAGCTAGTTTTTCCTTAAGATATGAAATCTCAAGTTGCTGATCATTGATCCTGTTGTGTAAGGTATTCACCTGAGATTCAAGGTGACTAACCTTTAAGACTAGGTAAGTGCATGTTTTAGACAGTTTTTGCACCAGTAGTCTCAGATTCCCCTCATCTTCATCTGAAGATTCATTGGGGGATGAGATGATTGGACCAGAGTCCTCTCTCTCACCACCAGCTTGAGGTTCTTGGCTGCTGGTTTTCCTCTGCTCACTGGCAGTCTCAGTTGAGATATCAGTGGGCTGAGTTGCAATGGTTGAGGTCTTAATGATGTAATCACTTTTAGAAGTGAGAGCCTCTTCCATATGGACATCCTGAACAGGTTCAGGAGTGTCCACCTCAGTTGTAGGTGACTGATGTGGGATAGATGTAGGAGACTCAGGAGTACTCATCTCTCTTTGAGTAGAGGGAAAAAAGAGAGATTCATTATACTCACTGAAACCTATATCTTCATCAGTGTTGAAATCAAGGTTGGGAATTGGTTGGTTGAGATCTATAGGCTGGGGATGGTAGCTGTCCCCTGAAGGTTGATCACTTGAGTGTTGAGACTTAGAGTGATGGCTTAAGGTAGTAGGGCTAATGAGCTCATCAGGCTGAGCATGAGGAACCTCAGCACTGATTCTAGAAGAGATGGGAGTGGTCTGCACCTCATGAGAAGTGGGAGCTCCAGTGTCCACTTCTTCCTGTATGGTTGAGTATATGGGGGCCTCCATAGACTGAATAGTCTGAGCAGGGGTTCGTTTGGATTTTCTTTGGTAGGTGATGGAGATTTGAGGCTATGTGGGTGGTTGGGAAGTAGGAGGTGTGGGTTCAACACTAGCTTGTGCTGCTAGGTTGTCACCTTGAGCAATGAGCTCTAACATTTTTAGGACTAGGGCTGTTTCTACCCTAGAGAATCCAATAGTGGACTTTCTCAGTATTTTAAAGATGCCGGGCTTCATCTATCCCAATTTAAATATGTTACCTGTTTCCCATAACTGTGAGCCCAGTTCAAAGTTAAGAATGTACTAGACATATCTAGGAAACATGTAATACTCTAAGGAGTCTAAATTAGCAAGTAAATTTGTATAGACAAACTATGAATACCTGAATTTGACCCCCTGAACCATTCCATGGACTATGAAGGAGAGATCCTCAGGAATAGGTCCCATCCACCATGCTTGTTTGATAAGATGTGGATGACCACATGGAGCAGGAATCTCCATTGGGATAAGACCTTCCCTTTCCTAAAGGTCTTTACAGAGAAATCTCCCTCATATCCCATCTGCTCAAAGGAATGATTGATAGCTTCCTTTAGGAAAAACACCTCACCTTCTTCATCATCCAGCTAAAGATGTCTGTTGATGATGGCCGGAGTGATGAAGACTATTCTCCCCTGCACTGTGGCAGACAGTGCCTTCTCCCCATCCATAATGACCTCTTGGCAGGTCTTCCAGAATTCAAGCAACTGATCCTCATAGAGTGGAGGATCAATGGTTAGGGAGGTGAAGTAGTTTGACAGAGTTAGGAAAAGACAAACCTCTGAGAAATAAGGATCTTTCTCAGAGCTTAACAGAGTAACCTGATTATGTTGTCTATGTAGCTGCATGGTAAAGTTGGGATCATTTCTGTGAGCAAGGTTGGCCATTTTGAAGTAGCTTATGGACGAAGAAAGAAAGAAATTTCAGAGATTAATTTGGGGTTTTAGGTTTGGAGGAAGAACAAATGATAGAAAGAGGGGGAAACCGTTGGGTTTATATGTGAGAAGGATTTCAGATAAAGTTTAATGAAAGAGGATAAACTTTGAAATCCGGATGTCGATCCCACCTCTGAAAAAGTAGTTTACTTTTGCTCAAAAAGTAGTCAAAAAGCTTCCGAAGGTTAATTATCTTCGGAAGTTTTAATTAAAAAGCTTCCGAAGCTAAAATGACTTCGGAAGAATTTCCTGAGAGGTTTGAGAATTTTGCTTCAGAAGAAAAATTAAAACTTGAGTGCTTTGTGTATAAACTAACAAAGCTTCCGAGAGTTCATTTTGCTTCGGAAGTAAATGGTCCTTGAAAATGAGTAAGTGTCTGAGACAAGTATTTAAGCTTCAGAAGATAAATTTGAAAACTCTTCCGAAGGTAAATTTCTAAGACAGTTATTTATTTTGAAGGCATGATTTAATTCCGAAGTTAAAAGCATAACTTACGAAGTATCAGAAATTTTAAAAAGTCTAAGGAAAGTCTTCAAAAAGAAATTTTCATCCAAAGAAAACATGAGCTTATGAAAGTGATGAACTAGGGTTCTAATTAAAGAAATTTTCATCCAAAGAAAACATGAGCTTATGAAATTTTCATCTGTGTGAACTTTGACTAGTTTAATTAATCCATTTTCATAGTTATCTCTTATTAAATGATACCTGATATTGGTGTGCTTTGTCCTTGAGTGCTGCACAGGGTTCTATGTGATTGAGATAGCACTGTTGTTGTCTATGTGAATGGGAGTCTCCTTGAAGTTTAACCATAGTCCAGCATCTGATTTTGAATACAAAGTACTTGAGCACAACAGCTTGCAGCAGCAATGTATTCAGCTTCAGCAGTTGATGCAGAGCCATAGGATTGTTTCTTGCGTTGCCATAAGACAACCTTTCCACCAAGAAATTGACATCCCCAGATGTAGACTTTGCAGTCATGTTGCAACCACCATAATCACTATCTGTATAGGCATACAAATTGAAGTCAGAATTCTTGGGATACCATAGTCCAAGTGTTGATGCACCTTTAAGGTATCTTAGAATCCTCTTGACAGTGATAAGGTGAGAAATCTTAGGGTTGGCTTGATATCTTGCACAAATACATGTAGCAAACATGATATCAGGCCTGCTAGCAATAAAATACATAAGAGACCCAATCATAGCCCTATATAAATGCTCATCTACACACTCCCCCTCAAGATCAGGACCAAGAGAGTGGTTTCTAGCTATTGGTGTCTTAGCAATCTTACAGTCAGTCATGTTGAATCTCTTGAGTATGTCCTGAACATACTTTGACTGACTTATGAAGATGCCATCTTCAACTTGCTTCACTTGAATTCCCAGAAAGAAATTGAGTTCCCCCATGGCACTCATTTCAAATCTGTCTTTCATCAGCTTCTCAAAGTCTTTGCAGAGCTTTGGATTAGTTGAACCAAAGATGATGTCATCCACATATACTTGAACTAGCAGTATGTCTTTCCTTGTTCTTTGATGAAGAGAGTTCCATCTATAGTACCTCTCCTGTATCCATGTTTACAAAGATACTCAGATAGTGTCTCACACCATTTCCTGGGTGCCTGATGCAGCCCATAGAGAGCTTTCTCAAGCTTGCAGACATAACCAGGATGATCAGGATCTACAAAACGAGGTGGCTGTTTGACATAAACCTCTTCATCTATCACTCCATACAAAAAGGCACACTTCACATCATGTTGAAAGACCTTGAAGTTCTTAGATGCAGCAAATGCTAGGAATATCCTAACAGCTTCTAATCTTGCCACTGGAGCAAAGACATCAGTGTAGTCAATCCCTTCTTCTTGTGTGTATCCTTGAACAACCAGTCTAGCTTTGTTCTTGATGATGATGCCTCTATCATATTTCTTGTTCCTAAACACCTATTTGGTTCCAATGGTAGTCTTCCCAGAAGGAAGAGGACAAAGGTTCCAAACTTTCTGCCTTTTGAATTGAAGCAGCTCTTGTTGCATAGCTTCAACCTAACTTCCATCCTTTAGAGCTTCATCAACTTTCTTTGGCTCTATCTGGGATAGAAAACAAGAGTGAAGACAAACATTTGGTTCATGGGTTTGTCCTCTTGTCTTTACCCCTGAAACATCATCTCCAATGATGTTTGTGGTAGGGTGAGACTTATGGATCCTAAGCTGAGGGATCACAACAAGTTGTTGAGAAAGATCTAAATTAGAGAAATTTAGATTTGGCATGGATGTTTCTCCCACCACATCAGCACAATTTTCAAGTGAAACTTGGTCCAAGTAGTGTGTGACATCAGTGATATTCTCATCAATGGTGTGGTTAGTGGCATCAAAAAATTCTTGGTCACTATCACCACCACCATTGTTATTTTCCACAGTTGAGTTGTTCTTATCTGGTTGTAGAGCCTCTTAGCTGGAATTTGAAGGCATACCAGATGTATCAGCTGAATTTGTCATTGTTGGGCTAACAGAAACCTCATTTGTAGAAGTGATTCCAACTGGAGCTGAAGATATATGTCTTGAGGATCTTCTGTTGGACCAAAAGAACCAATGAGCCTGATCAGAAAAACCTGTAAGTCCCACAGACATCACAACAACTGCTGAAGACTTGATTAGCTGTTTTACAAAGTCTGATGATTTCAACAGCTGAAGAACTAAAGTACTGAAGACTTCAAAAGCTGAAGACCAAAGTCTGAAGATCAACAGCTGAAGACTAAAGTACTAAAGACTTCAACAGCTGAAGACCAAAGTACTGAAGACTTCAAAAGCTGAAGGCCAAAGCCTGAAGATCAACAGCTGAAGACTAAAGTATTGAAGACTTCAACAGCTGAAGACCAAAGTCTGAAGATCAACAGCTGAAGAACAAAGTACTGAAGATCAATAGCTGAAGTACAAAGACTGAAGACATTAGCTGATGACAACAGCTGAAGTTCAAGTACAAGTACTGAAGCCTCAGAGTTTGTTACAACAGCTGAAGAAGCATTCTTCAGTTGTTGTGATTGTTTCATTTCAGTAGTTTCTTTTCAGTAGTTGTAGTGACTGATAGCACTTAGTATTTTTGTAAGAAGATGTTAGCTATTTTGACATCTTCAGTAGTTTGAATAAGTCTGTTAGATGTCACTATCAAGTGACATCAACAGATGTCACATCTCCTATATAAGGAATGTTCCATCACGACATTCCTATATAAGGGATGATTGACCTGATTGTAAGTGTGACATTTTGCCACAACGAAAGCGCGTTTTGAATGAAATCTTTGATTCGCAGAATTCCTTCTATAACCGTTCACTCTTACTTTGAATATCAATTATATTCTTGTGAATTGGCTAAATCATGTGTTAAAATTCGGCTGCAATAATCTCTAATCAATCAAACGTAGATCGATGATCCTAACAATTGGTATCAGAGCCAGGTTAATCATTGATCGATCTAACAATTGATCATTGAAACTGTTAATCGATATCTGCATCTGATTGAATTGGCATATTGCAAGAATTGGTTATAGTTGAATTGAATTTCTGCTACTTTCGTTTTATTGCTTTCTGTTTCCTCTTGGTTCAAATTGGTCTGTTGTGTTTTGTTCTAAGTCTGTTAAAACTTATTGATTTTGGTTGATACTGAGAATGACTACTTCTTCTAATGACCCTCACAATACTGGTTCCTCAACCAAGCCTCCGATGCTGGTTAGGACTGAGTATAACATATGGCAACGAAGAATGCTTCATCACCTGTCTGTTAACAGTTCAGGTTGTTGGACATCAGTGGTACATGGTCCACATAAGCCTATGGTGAACAATCCGGAAACCAATCAAATGATTCCGAAGAAGAAGGAGCAATACTCAGATGAAGATCGGAAACTGTTTGAGATTGATGCAAAAGCCCATGGAATTCTGGCCATGGCACTGCCTAATGAAATCTATTCAGGGCTTATGCATCATGAAACTGCTCATGACCTCTGGAATGCACTAAAGGAACAATTCGGTGGAACTGATGAGGTCTTAGCAAACAACAGAGAAATCCTTGCCCAACAATATGAAACATTCTCTCATAAGAAGGGTGAGACACTGACTCAACAGTTTGAGTGTTTTTCTTGTTTGATCTCTGAGCTAAAAATGGTCAAACATGAATATACAAATAGCCAGATGAATAACAGATTCCTCAAATCACTGCCTGAGAGATGGGACACATATACTATTGTTCTACGCTCCAGTGCAAATCTAGATAAACTATCTCTTACCCAACTTCATGGGAAACTGCTTACATTTGAGAGAGAGATAGATCAGAAAAGGAAACTGGCATCATCAGGAAAGCTCACTGATGACTTTGTACCAGGGAACACTGCCTTGGTTGGTCATGAGTCAGAATATGCTGCATCTGAAAGAAATTATGATGAGTATATAGATTTCTCTTCAAACAGTTCAGATCATGCATTTGTTGGTATTGACAGCCACTCAGGCTATTATAGTGACAACTTATGTTTTATCATGGATGATCTGAAAGGATTAGCTGATGATGATCTAGAAGAGATGGATATTCTGAGCCAAATGGCCTTGATTAATATCATATCTCAGAAATTCTACAAGAGGACTGGCAGGAAATTTCCTGGACTCTCTGGCAAAATCAAAGTTGGTTTTGACAAGAGTAAGTTGAGGTGTCACAAATGCCAAAGGCTTGGACACTTTTCAAGAGAGTGTAGATCATCTGGATCTAATTCCTCTGCACCCTTTGTGACGTTTCCTAGCTCTAATTCACAAAATAGAGGGCAACAAACTGCTAGTTCCGGTCATCATTCACAACCTGTTTCACCTGCATATTTTGTCCCTCAGGGTCCAATGTCATATTCGTACCCTGCTATTACATGCCTCAGCCAAATCCAGTTCAAAGTCCTACTGCACAACAACCACAAGCATTACCTGAGCCTCTACCATCTCAATCACAACCTCATCACAGCTTCTTCACCCCTGGTAATGTTGACTGGAGAAGTTTACCAGATGATCTATTTGGTACTGAGCAATTGTTTACTGGGAATCTAGCTCTCATGGCCCTAGAATCTACTGAGAATTCATGCTCCAATGAATCTTCTTCACAAGTAACCCAGGTATCCTCTAAGGCTATGGCCAAGCTTTGTTATGAATCTTGCATAGATGCATTTGTCTCTATTAGAGAAGCAAATGTAGCTTTAATTAATCAAAATCTAGAGCTTGAGCAAACTATTTCCAAAAGAAAAGCTGAATATGAGTCTGTCCTAAGGACAAAGATGATGAGGTTTATAAGCTTAAATGCCAATTAAATAATGAAAAGGCTAAGGTAGAGGTCATTCTTGAGAATCATAAGGAACTCAAAGAAAAACTTGCAGTTACCCAAGTTGAGTGTGACCGCTGGGTGTCATCATGCAAGGGATTTGAAATGCTGCTCAGTAAGCAATCTGCTTCTAATGTGAAGTTTGGAATTTGTTACAACCATATTGCACCTCCAACAGATTTTACTCCAAAACCAATAGTAACATCTGAAGGTGATTGCAATCTCCAAACCACATTATCATGTGCATCATCTTCAAGTGATCTCCCAAAATCACAAGATGAAACAAGGGTTGATACCTCAGCAAGTCAATTGGTTGATGGGTTAACTACTGATATGCACATGAAGCTGAGTATTTCAGATGTTGTTCTTCAAAATAACTTAAGTACTGAAGGGCAAAGTACAACAACTGAAAAGCATTTCAAATCAGCTGAAACAAATGGATTAACAACTGCTGACAATGAACAGCTGAAAAACAACTCTTCAACTGTTACAGATTCTTTAGTACTGAACAAAAGTACTGAAAAGAGGAAAGTACTAAAGAGCACACCTTCAGTAGTTTCCACATCAGCAGTTGATCAATCCAAGATGAAGAATAAGCCATGTGAAATATGTGGTAAATTCAATCATCTTTCCCATGAATGCTGGTACAGAAAAGGTTCCAAACTCAACAGAGATAAGCTCATTAAAATCCAGATGGATCAAATGAAAACTGAGTTTGAGACCAAGTTTGTACCGCAATCATTGCATTGTGATAAACCCAAGCCTTCAACTAAATCCAAAAAGAAGGATAAGGTTCATCACAAAACAGCTGATAGTGGTTTTCATGACAAACATCAGACGAAGTCTGTTAATTGTAAGGAGGAAATGGTGAATCACAGGAACTCATCAAACACAAGTACTGATATGTCACAAGAGCTGAAAGCTTTGGCTACAAATCAGACACAACTTGTTATGATGGTTCAGAATTTGTTGGGAAGAGTTAACCAACTAGATGCACCTATGATCAAATCACTGAAAAGGCATTCTAAGCCCAAATCCAAGGAATCCATTTCAGCACCATCTCCTTTTTCAGTTATAAATCATAAGGAACCAGTTATGGTTACATCGGTTGAAAAAGACAGGCCCAAAACCAAAAAGTTTTGGGTCTCAAAATCTAACTAGTTCTCTTTTATGCAGTGTTCTTCAACATGCCAAAGGAGCATCTGGTATGTGGACAGTGGAGGATCTATGCATATGACTAGGAGCAGTTCTCTTCTTAATGACTACTCTCAACGAAAGAAGGGATTCGTTTCATTTGGGAATGATGCCAAAGGTTACATCATTGGGAAAGGATATGTGTCTAATGGACAAATCCGATTTGATGATGTCAACCATGTGGAGAATCTCAAGTATAACCTGCTGAGTGTCAGTCAGATGTGTGATAAAGGGCATGTTACACTTTTCACAAGCCAGAACTGCAGGATTCTGGCATCCCAAGTTCTGAGGCTGATTGACAAGGTAATGGATGAACATACTCTCCTGAAGGCCAACAGGATTGGAAGAGTGTATGTCTTGGATTTGTCAAAGAAAATTGATTTGAAGGGTCATCCATGCCTATTCTCCAAAGCCTCTCCTTAGGAATCTAAACTATGGCATAGAAGGCTGGGTCATGTTAATTTCAAAAACATGAACCAGCTGATTTAGAATCGTTTAGTGAGAGGTTTATCTATAAAGGAGTTCCACTGTGATGAAGCTTGCACTGCTTGTTTGAAAGGAAAACAGCACAAAGTTTCATTCCCATCCATTGAAGAACCTAAGTCCATTGCCTGCTTGCAGTTACTGCACATGGATTTATTTGGTCCTGTGAGAGTGATGAGAATGGCAAAGAAGAAATACTGTTTGGTAATTGTGGATGATTACTCTAGATTTGTATGGACTTTCTTTCTACATTCAAAGGAGGAGGTTGCTCAGAAGATTATAAACTTTGTGCTGTATGTTGAGAAGCAGTATTCCCTATCAGTCAAGTGTATAAGGAGTGACAATGGTACTGAATTCAGAAACCATACACTTGATGAATTTTATCTTTCAAAAGGAATCAAAAGGCAGTTTAGCATCCCAAGGACTCCTGAGCAAAATGGAGTAGTGGAGAGAAAGAACAGGACTTTAATTGAAGCCGCAAGGTCCATGTTGGCTGACTCTGGTTTGCCTTTGACCTTCTGGGCTGAAGCTGTCAATACAGCTTGCTATGTGCAGAATAGAGTATTAGTAAATCAAAGGTTGATGAAGACTCCATATGAAGCTTACATCATTTGGCCCATTTGATTTCATTCTTCAGAGCCTTTGGATGTCCTTGTTTCATTCTCAACACAAAGGATTAACTCCACAAATTTGATCCTAAGGTGGATGCAGGGTACTTTGTTGGTTATTCATCCACCTGCAATGCTTACAGAGTCTTCAACTGCAAAACAAAGATAGTTGAAGAAACCTTACATGTGAAATTTAATGAATCTCCTACGGATAAAATTCCACAAAACCCTGTGGAGTTGTTTGATCTGGACATACTGCAATATGCTCCTTATCAAACTCCAGCTGTTGCAGATCATGTGAATAAATCATCCTCTGCAGCAAGTCTTCCACCTAGTGGTACTAAAGATGATGATGATATCAGTACTCACCTTTTCAAGTTTAGTGACCAACTGCCTGAGTCTGCTAAACTTGATGTTCCTGTACCTTCAGCAGCTCCATCCACAACAAATGTTGATGAAATTTCTGATTCCTCCACATCATTTGATTTGCCATCCAATACTTGGTTTCAAGAATCTGAATCAACATCTGTGTTGCTGAACCAGCTACAAACACTTGCAATGATCTTATTGTGCACCAAGAGCTAAGGATCACCCTATATCACAAATGATTGGTGGTATCAATGCTGGCGTCTCAACTAGAAGTAAATTGTCTAACTTGTGCTTCTATGCTCTCTTCATCAGTCAACAAGAGCCAAAGAATTATCATGTTGCTCTGAGAGACAATGGATGGGTGGATGCCATGCAGCTTGAGCTACTTCAGTTCAAAAAGCAGCAAGTGTGGGAACTGGTTCCTCTACCCCAGGTAAGTGTGCAATAGGCACTAAATGGGTATTTAGGAACAAAACAGATGAAAATGGGCTTATTGTTAAGAACAAGGCCAGACTGGTTGTTCAGGGGTTTCACAAGAAGAAGGTATTGATTATGATGTGACCTTTGCCCCTGTAGCCAGACTGGAGGCAATTAGATTGTTCTTAGCCTATGCTGCATTCCATCATCTCAAAGTTTTTCAAATGGATGTCAAAAGTTCATTTTTATATGTGGCAAATAAAAGAAGAAGTTTATGTGTGTCAACCACCAGGTTTGAGGAAAGAAACATCCTGAATGGGTGTATAAACTTGATAAGGCTCTTTATGGGTTGAAACAAGCTCCTAGAGCCTGTATGAGACACTCTCTACTTTTCTTCTCAAGAATAATTCACTAGAGGCTCCATAGATAAAACTTTGTTTATTAAAAGGTGGATCAGCATAAGCTACTTGTTCAAATTTATGTTGATGATATTATTTTTGCATCCTCTGATCCCGAGTTGTGTGATGATTTTACCAAGTTAATGGAAAAGAGGTTTGAAATGAGTGCAATGGGAGAATTACAGTTCTTTCTAGGTCTGCAGATCAAACAAAAGGCTGATGGAACCTTTATTCATCAGTCCAAATATACAAAAGATCTTTTGAATAAGTTTGATTTACAAAACTGTAAGCTCTGTTCTACTCCCATGTGCAAACCACATAACTGGATGCAGATCAGAGAGGTAAAGCTGTTGATGAAACACTTTACACTGTATGATTGGGTCCTTGATGTACTTAACAGCTTCTAGACCAGATATCATGTTTGCAACTTGTGTTTGTGCTAGATTTCAGGCTGCTCCTAAAGAGTCTCATTTGATTGCAGTCAAGAGGATCTTCAGATATTTGCAAGGTACACATTCTCTAGGTTTATGGTATTCCACTGGACATTCTTGCAAATTAGTTGCTTTCTCAGACAGTGACTATGCAGGATGTAAGTTAACTAGAAAGTCAACTTCTGGTGGATGTCAATTCCTAGGCAACTGTTTGATTTCTTGGCAGAGTAAGAAACAAACATCTGTTGCTACATCCACTGCTGAAGCAGAGTACATTGCTGCTGCAAGCTGTACTTCTCAGGTACTCTGGCTTCAGAACCAACTTTGGGATTATGGCATTGCAGATACTAAGAATCCATTATAATGGACAGTGCTTCAGCTCTTTGCATTGTCAAGAATCCTGTCCAGCACTCCAGGACCAAACATATAGAGATCAGACATCATTTTATTAGGGATTGTTTTGAAAAAGGTCTGATTGATCCAAAGTTTGTGCCTAGTGCTGATGAACTTGCAGACATTTTTACTAAGCCTTTGGATAGGTCGACTTTCCAAAACCTAGTGTTAAGGCTTGGTATGCTGCAGTTAGAATAAGTGATAACTACTGATGATCTCAGTCAATAAGTACTGATGATCATTTGTAATCATATCACATAAGTACTGATTCTGTTACAATAACTTGTACAGTCATAACTACTGATACAAGTACAAACAGATAAGTACTGATGTCCTATGAAACAACTGAAAAACAGCCAAAAAGACTGATGAGTAAGTGTTGAGGATAGTATGAAACAGCTGAAAAGCTATGAATTGACGAAAACTACTGATGAGAATTTCTCTTTAGTTGTTTCTAAACTGCTGCTTCATCTTAAACAATGATGACAAAACCATGTCTTCAGTAGTTTCACAACTACTGATGACTAACACCACGTCGTCAGCTGTTTACAACAACTGATGACAAAACCATGTCTTCAGTAGTTTACAACTACTGATGACTAAAACCAGTTATCAGTTGTTTACAACACCTGAAGACAAAACCAAGGTCTTTAGTAGTTTCACAACTACTGATGACTAAAACCAAGTCTTCAGTTGTTTTAAACATTGAAGTCAAAACCATGGCCTCAGTAGTTTATAACTACAGATGCCTAAAACCAAGACTTCAGCTGTTTCAACCTCTGAAGGTTTATGCCACGTCATCAATATGTTAAAATACTGATGACTCACATTAAAAACTTTCAGTGCTTTATAAACCATACCCTATAAATACCCAATACCTAAGCCTTCAGCGCTTCATCCTCTCCAAACTAATGTTCAAATCTCCAAAATTCTCTCTCATTAATGGCGACCATGCAGCTCAAACCACGCCATAACTGTGTTGCCTACCTCACAAAATCACCTTTCTGGACAAAGTTCGACAACGCCATTGATCTAATGGTCCAATCTCCCTACAAGACGGCCTTCCTTCTAAATCCCATATTCATGTCGAATCCCTTCACCGTTTTGGGAACGTCACCCTCACCACTGGGGAGAACAACACGAGTCTCTCCAGTCGGTTGTCAACAACCATCAAGTGGTCAACTCCTGATATTCTTCGCCAAACCTTAAACCTGGATGATGCTACTTTTCCTGCTGGGTATCAAAGGGCACAACTGATTTATCCTTTGCCACCATGGATATCAGGGAAACCTTAGTGCCTCTACCATCCTGAAGAAACATTTCCATGATGCAGAACGTCTATATTTCACATGGTAAATGTTTGCTTAGCTCCTAAGACTTCCTCTTGGGATCAAATGACGACAAGGTGGTAGCAGGTATTATTCTCTATCCTTGAGCAACAAAACTTAAACTTTTCTGAAATCATTTTTCTTGAACTTAAGGATATGGCCTCAAATCTATTTCTAACCGCTGGATATTATCCTCGGTTCATTATGGCTATAATAGAGAATCAGCTGCAAGCTGAGGGACTTGTTGGCCTTGGAGTCCCTGCAACGGCTGTATTGCCTGAAGTATACTCAAGGCACAACTCTGACCACACACTGAAAGGCTGCCAAACTGCGAAAACCCACGCAGTTGGAACCACAGCTCCACCTCCAGAACAGTGTCCCCACCAAACCTAAATCCAAAAAGCCAAAACGGCTACTGGGAGATGAGTCCCCTGAGTATGCCCTGTACCATAAACACAGGAACCACATACTAGTATTAACCCCCCAGTTGTGACATGACTCAACCTGCCAAAGCCGCACAGGTATCTCTCAACAGGATCTGTTGCAACCAATATTGGGGAAACCACACTGCTGGATCCTATCTCACTGAGAGGGTTACCATTGAAGTGCACCTTTCACCCCGGGTGCAATCTGCTTCTATTCAATCACCACATGCAACCGCCCCAAAGTCCTACATTAATGTTGCACAAATGCTGAGTCAGTTGCACTCCTCACCCCCTCCCCAGATAGTTATTACAACTGGGCATACCTCTACCATTGAGGGGGAGGATGAAAGTGCATCTGATAACACATCATAGGGGTTACAATGTTCCATTTCCTAGTGTAGAAAAGGAAATTGGAACTTCTGGTGAGGCTGCCACTTATCCTGCTTCAGCATATGATCAGGATGTAGTTGGTACCATTACTAAGACCTTACCAGAGGCAACTGCTGATGAAGGACATAGTCCTGAGGCAGGAAGTCCCAAGTTCCAAGACAAAGGGGCACATGCTACAACTGATCTACACTCAGTGCATGTTCATCCTGATTCCTTCAGGAGGTTAGGTGATTTAGTACCCACTGATGATGACCTAGGCTCTTTTACGATGTTTAGCCCAAAACACCATCCTGGAAGAGGAGGTGAGCAGACTCAAAGAGCTGCTGGCCAAAACTTCTGAGGATCAAAGACCATCGCCCCTCAAACCCACAGATGGCACCTTCATCTGAAGGTCTCCCAAACACTGAGCCATTCCCACATACTCAGCCACCTGCCTCTGCTTCAGGCACTATTTTCTAGGGACAGAACCCCCTGAGCAAATAGTTGCTATCTTTCACAATCCTTACCCCTCATCACATCCATTATAAATGATATAGTCCTTTAAAACCTTGATGAGAGCTTCCTCTATTTTACAACCATGATAGAGGATGCTCTGAGCAAAAAGATTGGACAATCAACCTTGCAACCAATGCAACCAAAAAGGGGGAGATTCAGTCAGTGAAAGCAAAAAAGAAATAGGAGTGAAGAGAGGAAAAGAAAGAGAAGAGAAAGAACAGAAGTGACAGAAGTGGAGAAAGAGTGATTGTGGAGACCGAAAAAAGAGAAGGAGAAGGAAGCTGACATGGAGAAATCAAAGAAAAGACGGAATGAAAAGAGACTGCCTTGGAGCTGATGGTAAAGAGGCTGATGCCGAACAAGCAAATCAATGGTAACATCCTTGATCAGTTGTTTAGGCAAGGCCATGACACTGACAAACTGACTCTAGTTAGAAGTTAGAGATGAAGAAATCCAAAACAGATGGGCAAGTTATGATGTGTTAGAAAGAGAAGAGGCTGGAGTCATGATACGGTTTATAGCACAAATATCTTGGAAGTCATGGATCAAATCAAGGTGGTCCATGGACAACATCTTGGCAATAAACACCAAGATCTGTTGTTTGAAGTATACACTAAAGGGTTAGTTATGATGCAGGATCGTTCAAGGGCTTGAACACAATTACAACACAACAACACAATGAGGAGATTAACTAAATCTTAATCAAACAGTGAACTAGGTAACCAAAGGTGATGCAGAGAACACAAGTAAAGCAAGAGACAGAACAAGAGAGTATAGTTTTCAAGGAGCAGTATATTGCTTTCTCAAGTTCTTTTACAAGTGTTACAAAGCATACGGGAAAGATACAAGAACTTGGAATACTTATACTACAACCTACAGCCGGCTATACTATGAAAGCCAGCTGGATACAATTGACTAGACACTAACAAATCAATTGTAGGATCAAAAGGCATATCTGCCTTTTGACCTTGTGACTATGACATGCCATAGCTCACATCCTTATACATTACAAAAAGGATAAAGTACATAAAGTGGAAAGTTTCAGACTCAAGACCTCAATGTACAGTTACCAAAAGCATGGACCTTTTCACCAACTCTTGTAAGTTGGTGACTTATCAGAGACGCAGCGGAAAAGGTGCTTTATGGAACAGTACATCAGATAAAGCATGTGTACTAAAAGTCTTCGGAAGAAATCTGTCTTCATAGGTTGAAGCTTCGGAAGACTTTGTCTCTTCAAGCTTCGGAAGACTTCATGTTAGGCTTCGGAAGATATTGGTCTTGGCTTCGGAAGATATTACACTTAGAGTATTTTCTAATGCTTTGTGTAATTCTTCCGAAGCATTCTTCACTTCAGTACTTAGTGCATGTTGCTGAAACACTTAGGCAGTTTGGGTTGCATCAGACTTCAGGAATCCTTACAAACTCCCCCTAGGCTGATGCTACCAAAACACTTAGAAGATCTTTAAATGTTTGTAGTCTTCAGAATAATCAAGACCATTCCTTTCTTCATTTGATGGTCAGGATCATCAAGACTCTCATAGTATCTTCTCATTTCAAAGAGATCATGCAGAGGTAAGTTGATTATGTCTTGCCATGAGTAGACATTTTCAACACCTTGATCTCTGATAACATTCCATCTTTCTGGATTGGTAGAGTAAGTCCAGGATAAGATGGGTGTCTCGGTTGCTAGAGGAGCCACTTGCATAGGAGTTGATTGGGCTGCCTCATCATGCACTTCCTCAGGTTGATCTGATTCAGCCTGGGGTGTAGAGGTAGATGACTTTGGCTTCTTCTTTTTAGTCTTTGGTTTAGAGGCCATTTTCTTCTTCCTCTTTAATGTCTTTAACTGAGAAGACTGGTCTGAGCACCATGTTGATCATCAGTGTCTTTCTCAGTTGGGTGTTCCTCCCTCACAGGTTCAGAAGAAGAGGGAGTTTGACCCTGTCTTGGATCAGAAGATGAAGTTTGCTGAGGCTCAGCTGGAGGTTCTGGTTCAGGTGTCTCTGGTTGTTCAAACTTGACCTCCACTTCAGGTGGGACTTGACTTGGAAGAGAGTGCAAGTCAATGAGTTCACCACTTTTAATCTTCTGCTTGATACCCTTATATGCTCATCCATTGTAGATAGAGACATGGGACCAAGTCTCCTTCCGGAGAATCCATATGACTTCAAGAAGCTCATCATTCTTTGTCTGTCAGCAGACTTCTTTGCATTCTTTTGAATGATGGTTCTTGACTTTGCAGCTTCTTCCCTTAGCTTCTTTTGGTTGTTTTTCTTTCTTTGACTAACTCAAGCTCAAGTTGCTTTAAGTACTCGAACTCAATGAAGTCATAGGACAGGGGAAGAAGTGTATTTGCCTGATAGAAGCCTGTGGCACTCAGGTAGTTTATCATTTTGATTCTATCCTCTTCTTTATCTACCTGAGGTTCTTGTGGAGCCACATCTTCCTGTGCAGGACTTTCTTGAACTGGAGAGAGAGTGGGAGTATGCTTGTGAAGTCTTTTCTGTCTCCCTCTCTTTGAATTGGAGAAGTAACCTTGCATCCTCTTTCTCCTTATCTCTCTTGACACTTCCATGTCAGCCAGTTCATTCAACTCTTCTAAGGGGAGGGAGATGATTTCATCAACATCATAGTTCCTGGTCTGTAAATAATTAATCCTGACTGCCCTTTGTTCATCATTTTGAGTATTTGGTCTGGGGGCAGCCCTGATTGCAGCTTGCATGAATTTTGATGACCCAGAAGAACTTTCTCCCCTTAGCCTCCTTTTCCTCTCTCTCTTCCTCCTCAATTTCCTCAGGAGTCATTATCCTTTTCCCTTTGTCACCAACAGACCTTTGTGACTCAGGGTGGATTGAGGCTTGGCCTTCACTTGGTGTAGCTTCCATGCTCTGGCCAGAGAGAGGCTGAGAAACACCTTCACCAGCAGGTGTCTCAGATGGAGTTTGGACCTCTGCAGCAGTTGTTGATGGTGAGACAAGGGTCTCAGGTTCTGCCACTGGGCCTTCAGCCAAGGTTTCCCCTATGAAACTAATCTTAGGGTCCACCTCAACATCCAGTTGACCGATGACATTGCCTGATTGCCTAAGTCTCCTTCTTAGAGAGAACTCTGCAAGGATCCTGTCTTGGATTCTTTGAGCCAGCCTGTCAGCTTGTCTAGATTTGCTTGGATTGACAAGTGGCATGTTGACTAAATCCAGTCCTTCATAGAAGCTCAGGCTTTGGAACTGAAAGACTTCTTGTTGACCTTGAACTCTGTGAAGTATGAGGGCTCTTCTGTCATCATCATACCTCCATCTGATGATGTAGTTGCCAGTTCCATGTGGTGGAGATGAGACAGCCCTTGGTATACCTTCCTCAAAGAGACTCCTGATGAGAGAGTCTATAGAGTCCACATTAATGTGAACTTGAGGAAGTTGCTGAGAATGCACAACAGCAAGTGAGGATGGTGAGTCCTCTATGTCCATTCTCTTTGAAGAACTCCCAGGTTCTGTGGTTGTGATAACATCTCCCCCTTTTTGGTAGCATCACCCACTTGCATAGGTGAGCTGGAGGATAAATCAATCACTTCACAGGTTCTTGTGTTCCTGGTTGAGCTCTCTTAAAGGTCTCCAGCTAGTTTTTCCTGCAGATATGAAATCTGGAGTTGCTGATCATTGACCCTGTTTTGCAGGGTAGTCACCTGAGATTCCAAGTGACTAACCTTAGAGACTAGATAGGTGCATGTTTGTGACAATTTTTGTACCTTTAGTCTCAAATTCCCTCATCTTCATCAGAAGAATCACTGGGGGATGAGAGGATTGGACCAAAGTCCCCTCTCTCACCACCAGCTTGAGTTTCTTGGCTGCTGGTTTTCCTCTGCTCACTGGCAACCTCAGTTAAGATGCCAATGGGCTGAGTTGCCATGGTTGAGGTCTTAATGATGTAATCACTTTCAAAAGTGAGAGCCTCTTCCATATGGACATCCTGAACAGGTTCAGATGTGTCACCTCAGTAATAGGTGACTGATGAGGGATAGACTGAGGAGAGTCAGAGGTACTCATCTCTCTTTGAGTAGGGGAGGAGAAGAGAGACTCATGGTACTCACTGAATCCTAAGTCTTCATCAGTGTAAAAGGATAGGTTGGGATTGGTTGGTTTAGATCCAAAGGCTGGGGATGGTAGCTATCCCCTGAAGGTTGTTCACTTGAGTGTTGAGACTCAGAGTGAAGGCTTACAGTTGTTGGGCTAATGAGCTCATCAGGTTGAGCTTGAGGAACCTCAGCCCTGATAGGTAAAGTAATGGGAGTGGTTGCTCCTCAGGAGAAGTGGGAGCTGGAGTCCACTTCTTCCTGTAAGGTTGAGTATTTGGGGGCCTGCACAGACTCAATAGCCTGAGCAGGGGTTCGTTGGGATTTTTTTTGTAGGTGATGAATATTGGAGGTTGTGAAGAGGGTAGGAGAGCAGTAGGTGTGGGTTCAACACTAGCTTGGACTGCTATGTTGTCACCTTGAGCAATGAGCTCTAACATTTTTGGGACTAGGGCTGTTTCTACCCCTGAGAAGCCTACAGTTGGCTTCTTCATAATTTAAAGATGCGGGCTTCATCTGTCCCAGTTTAAGAATATTGCCTGTTTCCCTCAACTGTGAGCCCAGTTCACAGTTAAGAATGTGTTGAACATATCTAGGAAACATGTAATATTCTAAGGAGTCTAAGTTTGCAAGTAAATTAGTATAAACAAATTGTGAATACCTGAACTTGACCCCTGAACCATCCCATGAACTATAAAGGAGAGATCCTCAGGAATCTGGTCCCATCCACCATGCTTGTTTGATAAGCTGTGGATAACCACATGGAGCAGGTATTTCCACTGGGATGAGACCTTCCCTTTCCTGAAGGTCTTTACAGAGAAATCTCCTTCATAGCCCATCTGCTCGAAGGAATGATTAACCGCTTCTTTTGGAAAGAACACTTCACCTGCTTCATCATCCAGCTGAAGATGTCGGTTGATGATGGCCGGAGTGATGAAAATTGTTCTCCCCTGCACTGTGGCAGACAGTGCCTTCTCCCCATCCATAATGACCTCTTGGCAGGTCTTCCAGAATTCAAGCAAATGATCCTCATATAGAGGAGGATCAATGGTTAGGGAGGTGAAGTAGTGAGACAAAGACAAGAAACGGCAAACCTCTGAGAAATGAGGATCTTTGTCAGAGCATAACAGAGCAACCTGATTGTGTTGTCTGTGTAGCTGCATGGCAAAGTGAGGATCATTTCTGTGTGTAAGGTCAGCCATTGTGAGGTAGCTCAGAGATGAAGAGAAAAGAATGGGAAGGAAATTTCAGAGAGAAAGCTTTGGGTTTTAGGTATGGAAGAAAAGCAGATGATAGAAGAGGGGGAAACCGTTGGGTTTATATGAGAGAGAAGGATTTCAGATAAAGTTTAATGAAAGAGGATAAACTTTGAAATCCGTATGTCGGTCCCACCTCTGAAAAAGTAGTTTACCTTTTTGCTCAAAAAGTAGTTTTCTTGGATTCGAAAAGCTTCCGAAAGTAATTTGTCTTCGGAAGTTTGATTGAAAAAGCTTCCGAAGCTAAAGTGACTTCGGAAGAATTTTCCTGAGAGTCTTAAAGATTTATGCTTCGGAAGAGAAATAAACTTTGGATGCTTTGTATAAGAATGAACAAAGCTTCCGAAAGTAATTTTTGCTTCGGAAGGAAAAAGTCCTTAAAATGAATAAGTGTCTAAGTTGAGAATTTTAAGCTTCGGAAGATAATTTTGACTTCTTCCGAAGGTAAAATTTCTTAGACAGTCATTTATTTTGAAGACATATTTTTCTTCCGAAGGTAAAATGTTATCTTCCGAAGTATCAGAAAATTTTCAAGAATCAAGGAAAGTCTTCAAAAAGAGTTTTTCATTCAAAGAAAACATGAGCTTATGAAAGTGATGAACTAGACAACTTAGGACACACATATTTTAAGAAGAAATAATTAGAATTAGTTTTAAGAAAAAATCTACTCAAAGTTGATCATCCCAATAGCTGATATCAGATACTTAAATCTCTGTTCATCAAAAGCTTTTGTGAACAGATCAGCATATTGTTCATCTGTGTGAACTTTGACTAGTTTAATTAACCCCTTTCATAGTTATCTCTTATTAAATGATACCTGATGTTGATGTGTTTGGTCCTTGAGTGCTGCACAGGGTTCTCAGTGATAGAGATAGCACTGTTGTTGTCTATGTGGATAGGAGTCTCTTTGAAGTTAAATCCGTATAGTCTAGCATCTGATTTTGAATCCAAAGCACTTGAGCACAGCAGCTTGCAGCAGCAATGTATTCAGCCTCAGCAGTTGATGCAGACACACAGGTTTGTTTCTTGCATTGCCATGAGACAACCCTTCCACCAAGAATTGACATCCCCCAGATGTAGACTTTGC
The DNA here is from genome assembly GCA_025506515.1 of Flaveria trinervia. Lineage (NCBI taxonomy): Eukaryota > Viridiplantae > Streptophyta > Magnoliopsida > Asterales > Asteraceae > Flaveria > Flaveria trinervia. The sequence goes on along the minus strand of CM046455.1, from coordinate 20,566,932 downwards.
AGTCATGTTGCAACCACCATAATCACTGTCTGTATAGGCATACAGATTGAAATTAGAATTCTTTGGATACCATAAACCAAGTGTTGAGGCCTTTGAGGTATCTTAAAATCCTTTCACAGTGATTAAGTGAGACATCTTAGGATTAGCTTGATATCTTGCACAAATACATGTAGCAAACATGATATCAGGCCTGCTAGCTGTAAGATACATAAGAGACCCAATCATAGCCCTGTATAAGTGCTCATCTACACTCCCCCTCAAGATCTGGACCAAGGGAGTGGTTTCTGGCTATGGGTGTCTTAGCAGTTTACAATCAGTCATGTTGAACCTCTTGAGTATATCTTGAACATACTTTGACTGACTTATGAAAATGCCATCTTCAACCTGCTTCACTTGAATTCCTAGAAAGAAATTAAGTTCTCCCATTGAACTCATTTCAAATCTATCTTTCATCAGCTTTTCAAAGTCTTTGCAGAGCCTTGAATTGGTTGAGCCAAAGATGATGTCATCCACATATACTTGAACTAGCAGAATGTCGTTTCCTTGTCCTTTGATGAAGAGAGTTCCATCTATAGTACCTCTCCTGTAACCATGTTTACAGAGATACTCAGACAGTGTCTCATACCACTTCCTGGGTGCCTGATGCAGCCCATAGAGAGCTTTGTCAAGCTTGCAGACATAATCAGGATGATCAGGATCTACAAACCAGGTGGTTGTTTGACATAAACTCCTCATCAATCACTCCATATAAGAAAGCACACTTTACATCAAGTTGGTAGACCTTGAAGTTCTTGGATGCAGCAAATGCCAGGAATATCCTAACAGCTTCTAGTCTAGCTACAGGAGCAAAGACATCAGTGTAGTCAATCCCTTCTTCTTGTGTGTATCCTTGAACAACTAGTCTAGCCTTGTTCTTGATGATGATTCCTCTATCATCTTTTTATTCCTAAAAACCATTTGGTTCCAATGGTAGTCTTCCCATGAGGAAGAGGACAAAGGTTCCAAACTTTCTGTCTTTTGAATTGAAGCAACTCTTGTTGCATAGCTTCAACCCAACTTCCATCCTTTAGAGCCTCCTCAACTTTCTTTGGCTCTAACTGGGATAGAAAACAAGAGTGAAACAAACATTTGCTTCATGGGTTTGCCCTCTTGTCTTTACCCCGGAGATAACATCTCCAATGATGTTTGTAGTAGGATGAGACTTGTGGATCCTTAGCTGAGGGATCACAGCAAGTTGCTGAGATAGATCCAAATTTGAGAAATTTAGATCTGGTCTTGAAGATTGATCCTCCACATTATCACACTTATCAAGATTAACTTGATCCAATGAGTGTGTGACATCATTGATGTTATCATCTATGGTATGGTTATTAGCATCAAGAGATTCTTGATCACTTTCACCATCACCATTGTTATCTTCTGCAATTGAGATGTCTTTATCTGGTTGAGAGGCCTCTGAACTGGAATTTGAAGGCATGCCAGATGTATCAGCTGGATTTGTCATTGTTGTGCTGATAGAAACCTCATTTGCTGAAGAAGTAGTTCCAACTGGAGCTGAAGGTCTTCCAAGCTCAAATCTTGGATCAGGATCACCTGTATTTAATTTTCTGCAGATCCTGAAACATGCTCACAAGATTTATTAAAACAGTTGGTAACTAAATCAAGATCAAATAGCCAATCCGGACCAGAACCAGCCACACTGGGAGTGTGCTCATTGAAAGTCACATTGGCTGACTCCTCAATGATTCTAGTTCTGAGATTGTATACTCTATAAGCTTTAGCTTGAGAAGAGTATCCAATGAAGTGTCCATCGTCTGATTTCTCAGCAAACTTGGCAACTTGATCTTTGGTATTCAAGATGGTGCAGGGACATCCAAATGACCTGAGAAAACCAATGAAAGGTTTCCTCTTGTGCCAAAGTTCATAAGGAGTCTTACCATGTGTCTTAACTACTAAGACTCTGTTTTGCACATAGCAGGCAGTATTAACTGCCTCTGCCCAGAAGGTGATAGGCAGTTTAGAGTCAGACAACATAGTTCTTGCAGCTTCAATAAGTGTCCTGTTTCTCCTCTCAGCAACTCCGTTTTGCTGAGGAGTCCTGGGAGCACTGTATTGTCTTGTAATACCCTTTTCATCACAAATGTATCAAGGATTTGGTTCTTGAATTCAGTTCCTTGATCACATCTTATGGTTTTGACCTTGTGATCACATTGATTCTCAATCTTTAAGATGAAATTCTTTAGAATCTCAGGAGTCTCATCTTTAGTTCTAAGAAAGAAAACCCAAGTGAATCTTGTAAAATCATCTGTGATCACTAGACAGTATAAGGTCCTTCCTAAACTCATTACACTGGTGGGGCCAAAGAGATCCATATGTAATAAGTGTAGGGGAGTAGTGATGGAGTTCTTTTCTTAGGCTTGTGAGATACCTTGTGTTGCTTCCCTTTCAGGCATGCAACACAATGATCATCACTTGTAAACTCTTTCTTGGCATTCCAGTTACCAGATCATGTTTGATTAATTTATTCATATTCTTAAAGTTTACATGGCACATTCTTTTATGCCATAGGAAAGACTCATCACTATTTGCTTTAGATAGAAAGCATGAAACTTCTCCAGAGGGAGATGTTTCTTGCAAATCCATCTTGTACATGTTCCCTTTCCTGGGGGCTCTGAGCAGAATATGCTCATGAGGAATGACCACTCCAGGTTTGAGAACAATGCACTCATGCTCAGTGAAGAGCATGTTATGACTCTGATCACAAAATTGAGATACACTCAGAAGATTGTACCCAAGCTCCTTAACAAAGTTTACCTTCTCAATGCTGAGCTTACCATTTGTGACCTTGCCCTTCCATAAATGTAACCACCTTCATTTCCTCCAAAAGCAACTGGTCCTCCATCAATTCTCTCAAAATTATGAAGTAAAGACCTATCGCCTGTCATGTGCCTGGAACAGCCACTGTCAATTATCCAGACATTCTTGTTGTCTTGAGCTGTTCCTGCACAAAGAAAATGATTAGTTACATTTGGAAACCCAAGCCTTACTTGTCTTGGGTTCAGTAAGTGTAATAGAAGGTAATGCAACAGTAATAGATCCTATGGTTGTACAGAGGGGATCTTCGGCTGTGTTGATGGAGAAACCTCAGTCATTTGGTCTTCTTAGACTTCCACACCACCTTTGGAGTCTTGGACTTGACCTTCAAAACCTTAGAAGCTTTTGGAGCTTCACAAGTTTTAATGACTGATACTTCGGAAGAATCTACAGTCACTGCAGTAGACTTTAGTACTTCGGAAGAACTCCTTTCTTCCGAGACCAACTTTGCTTCCGAAGGTAATTTTCCATTACCTTTTCTTTGATTTGGAGCTTCCGAAGGAAACAGACTTTCCTTCCGAAGCTTGAGACTTCTTGAGATTCTTTGAAGTCTTTGTATTGGTCATGTGGATAGTACTTTTAGGATTGTATGGACAATCCTTGGCAATATGAGAAGTACTTTCACACATAACACACAGCATTTTCTTCTTCAAAGAAATCTCCTTTTGAGAGCAAGACTGGCCTTGGTCACATCCCTTTTCACCTTCATCTTGGTAGATTCAGATACAGTTCCCTGGGCTGTGAACTGTTCTTGGATTTGATGGTCCAGGCTGTGCAGCAGTGGTACACAGCAGCTCAGTCTTCTTCTTTGTACTGAGATGATTTGAACATGAACCAGAACTCTTAGATAAGAGGCTTTGGTGGATGTCTTCAGTCCTTATTGCTTTGAACCTGCAGAGAAACACTTGTTTCTGCTTAGCATCAAAGGTAGCCTTGATTTCTTGAGCCTTCTTTGCTTTCCTTTTGCTCTCCTGATCAAGTTCTTTCTCTTGGACTTGGTCATCACAGTTAATTTCTTCTCCTCAGAAGGATAGTGGCCCTTGGAGGAATCCTCTTCTTCACTCTTCTCAGAGGGATTCCTCACTATCACTTCTTCATCATCCTCACTTATGGATCTATGAGAGGAAGCTCATCTTCACAAGTTCCACACCTAGGAGATCTTACAGACAAGATTGTGTGTGGAGGAGCTATCTCATTTGATCCCAGTCCCTGTCTATTTTGATAACAAACCTTATTGTGTAGGGATGAGGATATCATGTTCTTGAAGGTCTCTTCTTCAAGAACACTTTTCTCTGCCAGGGCTTTGCTGATCACAAGCTCAGCCTGGCACTTAGTCAACTTAGTGATGAGATCTTGGATCTGAGTTCTAAAATCTGTATGTTCATGTTTTAGTACTGAAATAGTTTTCTCCAAGTCTTCTATCTTTAACTTGTAATCATTTTCAGACTTTCTAAAGTCAGATTTTAATATGTTTAATGACTCAAGATCAGATCTCATCTCTAGGTTGTAGGACCTGTATCTATTTACTTTAGCAATGCATTCAGGGGAGCAAAGATGTTCTAATACCTTGGCTTCATCATGATCAGCCATCAATGCTTGGTTTGGAGAAGCATCCTCCACCTGAAAACTCCAGTCAAATCCTCCCTCTTCAACAGCAACCGCAGCATGTTGCTTTGTCTTCTCAGCCTGAGGGGTATTGTTGGTGAGTTTGGTCTGAGTTGTGTTTGACCCCCATTTGCTCTGGGTGCCTTACACTCCCTGGCGAAGTGACCATAAGGTTACAATTGTAACACTTAACTTTGCTTTTATCCAGGCCAAATTACCACTGGTAGCATTGCTTGGAAATTTTCTTCTGTCCTCTTGTAGAACTTCTTGGCTCTGTGAGTGAGAAGAGCCATCTGCTGAACTATCTCCATGTATTCCAGGTCATCTGGATGGATACAGTCTAGATCTTCAAGAGTGAAGAGATAATTTCCACAGCTTTCATCTGCAGACACAAAGGCTTGAGAAGAACTTGTCTCTTGGAATGGCTTCCTTGAGTAAAGTTCTCCCTTGGTGTCTCCGGGAAGGTGATGAAAGGACCCTTTTGTGAGTTGTCAGGGTAGCATAGGAGATGATGTTGGGGTTCTATGCTGTCCCTTTCAACCACATGAAGGGCTGAACCATTTGATTGTTAGAGTTGCCAGATGAACCTTGTAAGTTCATCTCCATCTGGTATCCACTGAGAATCCCATATAACTCTGTCAGAGTAAGAGTTTTAAGGTTCTCAGTCCTCTTGATTACCACACAATAGTGTGTCCATTGCCTAGGAAGTGAGGACATGAACTTCCTTACAATGTCTCTGTTCTCAAGAGGAACTCCTCCATCCACAAGGGTATCCACAATCTCAACATACCTGAAGTATTGTTGGGTCATGGTTTCACCTGTTTTAAAGGTGAAATTTTCAAACTGCTGCTTCAGAAGATCTTTCTTGTTCTCCTTGGCTTCAGAGGAGCCTTCATACATCAGCTTCAGTGCATCCCACAGCTGTTTAGCTGTTTGCACTTCTTAAAACCTCTGTACACAGAGTTTGGGATAGCAGTCTGAAGAGCAGTCATGGCCTTCCTGTCAATCTCTACTCTTTCCTATCTTCATCTGAGTAGTTGGCCACATCTTTAGGAATCATACCAGCACCGGTAGCAGAGGGGGTGCTGGGTATGAAAGGTCCATATTCAACAGATTCCCACATTCTTGAGTCAAGAGACCTGATGAAGCCTTCCATCCTCATGCACCAGGTGTCGAAGTCATCAAGAGTGATCAATGGGGATTTGTTCATGGTTCCAGTCTCCATATCAGTCTTTGAGATGGAAGCCATTTGAAAAGTTTAGTTTTTGTGTGTGTGAGGGATCTTAAGATGGTTAGATCTTATATCACGAGCCTGAAGCTCTGATACCAATTGCAGGATCGTTCAAGGGCTGAACACAATTACAACACAACAACACAATGAGGAGATTAACTAAATCTTAATCAAACAGTGAACTAGGTAACCAAAGGTGATGCAGAGAACACAAGTAAAGCAAGAGACAGAACAAGAGAGTATAGTTTTCAAGGGAGCAGTATATTGCTTTCTCAAGTTCTTTTACAAGTGTTACAAAGCATATGGAAAGATACAAGAACTTGGAATACTTATACTACAACCTACAGCCGGCTATACTATGAAAGCCAGCTGGATACAATTGACTAGACACTAACAAAATCAATTGTAGGATCAAAAGGCATATCTGCCTTTTGACCTTGTGACTATGACATGCCATAGCTCACATCCTTATACATTACAAAAAGGATAAAGTACATAAAGTGGAAAGTTTCAGACTCAAGACCTCAATGTACAGTTACCAAAAGCATGGACCTTTTCACCAACTCTTGTAAGTTGGTGACTTATCAGAGACGCAGCGGAAAAGGTGCTTTATGGAACAGTACATCAGATAAAGCATGTGTACTAAAAGTCTTCGGAAGAAATCTGTCTTCATAGGTTGAAGCTTCGGAAGACTTTGTCTCTTCAAGCTTCGGAAGACTTCATGTTAGGCTTCGGAAGATATTGGTCTTGGCTTCGGAAGATATACACTTAGAGTATTTTCTAATGCTTTGTGTAATTCTTCCGAAGCATTCTTCACTTCAGTACTTAGTGCATGTTGCTGAAACACTTAGGCAGTTTGGGTTGCATCAGACTTCAGGAATCCTTACATTGAAGCTTTTTAAACGAGTGTTGGGAGCAGGACTGAAACTAGCAACAATCTAAGCTTACACTCACTTACAAAATTGCTTAGAACAGGACTATCAAAATTCCACACACCTAAACCACCAAAACAACACACACCAAAACACTCCTTACCTCAACAACCCCATAGCCGATGATGTACCCCAGAAGGAGAAGAGAAGGGTCTTGAGGCTAGAAGATGATGAGAAGAGATGATGACGATAGGCGCCACTCTCAGCTGTCATAAGTTGCGAAGGAGGGCCAAGTGTCACTCCTCAACCAATTACTCCTGAAACCAAAGGACAACTGTGAAAGTGAAGTAGAGAAGAAGAACTTCAAAACAAAACACGGAGGGAATGTGAGGGGGTGTCAACGGCATATGCCACAGCCAAATCTTCTTCATCAAACATGAAGAAGCAAGGCTTCTCATATTATACCTCTAAGCATACATTTTCAATATCAAAAGAAAGAGTAATGATTAGTTGGCCTGTCCGGGTGTCTCACAGGTTCACAAGAAAAAAAATTCCAAGAGATACATTGGCCATTGTGAAAAAGTTGTAGATGGAAGTGATCTCCTGGTCTTTGTAGGTCACCATGGAAATCCAGAAGACTTCAAGAAAGTTATAAAGCTAAATCAAAACCCATAAAAGATGCTTGAAAATTAAAATGGGGTGAATGAACAAGGGTTAGTATCAGAGGCTTGAAGAGTCGAAAGAATGAGCCCAGTTGTTTCTAGAGGTAATCACCACGATGAATTGCTTATAGAATAATCACAAACTGTGGAGCTAAAGAATGGGAAACAGGTCAATTTACCTGTCTGAAGTATATGGGCCTGAATCTTATTTGAAGGAGGTGCAGACGAGCTGACCATGGAGGAACAAAATACTTCCTTGAGGCCACACAAGAGAGTCATACAGACTATAGTATGGATGGGGTAACAACTCTGTGTCCAGTTCCCAAAGAAGAGTTCCATTCATACTTTGCAACAGATAATTGAGACTTCTTCCTAGGCGGTGCTTAAAGGGTCACTCTGAGCTGATCTAGAAGACAAAAAGACCAATCTTCTGCCAATAATAAGTGGGACTCTCAAAAGTTTAGAGTTTTGGCTGCATTGGTTCAAGGGGAGTTTGTTGGACCAAAAGAACCAATGAGCCTGATCAGAAAAAACTCTAAGTCCCACAGACATCACAACAACTGCTGAAGACTTGATCAGCTGTTTTACAAAGTCTGATGATTTCAACAGCTGAAGAACTAAAGTACTGAAGACTTCAAAAGCTGAAGACCAAAGTCTGAAGATCAACAGCTGAAGACTAAAGTACTAAAGACTTCAACAACTGAAGACCAAAGTACTGAAGACTTCAAAAGCTGAAGACCAAAGTCTGAAGATCAACAACTGAAGACTAAAGTACTGAAGACTTCAACAGCTGAAGACCAAAGTCTGAAGATCAACAGCTGAAGAACAAAGTACTGAAGATCAATAGCTGAAGTACAAAGACTGAAGACATTAGCTGATGACAACAGCTAAAGTTCAAGTACAAGTACTGAAGCCTCAGAGTTTGTTACAACAGCTGAAGAAGCATTCTTCAGTTGTTGTGATGGTTTCGTTTCAGTAGTTGTAGTGACTGATAGCACTTAGTATTTTTGTAAGAAGATGTCAGCTGTTTTGACATCTTCAGTAGTTTGAATAATTCTGTTAGATGTCACTATCAAGTGACATCAGCAGACGTCACATCTCCTATATAGGGAATGTTCCACCACGACATTCCTATATAAGGGATGATTGACCTGATTGTAAGTGTGACATTTTGCCACCACGAAAGCGCGTTTTGAATGAAATCTTTGATTTGCAGAATTCCTTCTATAACCTTTCACTCTTACTTTGAATATCAATTATATTCTTGTGAATTGGCTAAATCATGTGTTAAAATTCCGCTGCAATAATCTCTAATCAATCAAACGTAGATCGCTGATCCTAACATCTTCCTAGCTCAAATCTTGGACTAGGATCATCTGTATTTAAATTTGCTGCAAATCCTGAGACATTCTCACAAGATTTGTTAAAACAGTTGGTAACCAAATCAAGATCAAATAACCAATCCAGACCAGAACCAGCAACACAGGGTATGTGTTCATTGAAAGTCACAATTGCTGACTCCTTAACAATTCTAGTTTTGATATTTTATACTCTATAAGCCTTAGCTTGAGAAGAGTATCCAATAAAGTGTCCATCATCTAATTTCTCAGCAAACTTGGCAATTTGATCTTTGGTATTCAAGATGGTGCAAGGACATCCAAATGACCTAAGAAAACCAATGAAAGGTTTCCTCTTGTGCCAAAGTTCATAAGGATTCTTACCATGAGTATTAACTACTAAAACTCTATTCTGCATATAGTAGGCAGTGTTGACTGCCTCTGCCCAGAAGGTGATGGGCAGTTTAGAGTCAGACAGCATGGTTCTTGTAGCTTTAATTAGTGTCATGTTTCTCCTCTCAGCAACACCATTTTGCTGAGGAGTCCTAGGAGCACTGAATTGTCTTGAAATACCTTTTTCATCACAGAATGTATCAAGGATATGGTTCTTAAATTCGGTTCCTTGATCACATATTATGATCTTGACCTTGTGATCAGACTGATTCTCAATCTTTAAGATGGAGTTCTTCAGAATCTCAGGAGTCTTATCCTTAGTTCTAAGGAAGAAAACCCAAGTGAATCTTGTAAAGTCATCTGTGATCACTAGACAGTATAAGGTCCTTCCTAAACTCATTACACTAGTCGGGCCAAAGAGATCCATATGTAACAAGTGTAGGTTTGTAGTGATGGAGTTATTTTCCTTAGGCTTGTGAGATACCATATGTTGCTTCCCTTTCAGGCATGCAACACAGTGCTCATCACTTGAAAACTCTTTCTTTGGCATTCCAGTTACCAAATCATGCTAATTAATTTATTCATGTTCTTAAAGTTTACATGGCACATTCTTTTATGCCATAGGAAAGACTCATCACTATTGGCTTTAGACAGAAAGCATGAAACTTCTCCAGAGGGAGAGGTTTATTGCAAATCCATCTTGTACATGTTTCCTTTCTTGGGGGCTCTAAGTAGGATATGCTTATGAGGAATGACCACACTAGGCTTAAGAACAGAGCATGTTATGACTCTGATCACAAAATCCAAGCTCCTTTACAAAGTTTACCTTTTCTATGCTGAGCTTACCATTTGTGACCTTTCCCCTTCCAGAAATGTAACCACCTTCATTTCCTCCAAAAGCAACTGGTCCTCCATCAATCCTTTCAAAGTTCTGGAGTAGTGACCTATTGCCTGTCATGTGCCTGGAGCAGCACTGTCTATGATCCAGACATTTCTGTTTGTCTTCAGCTGTCCCTGCACAAAGAGAATGATTAGTTACATTTGGAAACCTAAGCCTTGCTTGTCTTGGGCTTATTTGCAGAAGGTAATTCAACAGTAATAGATCCTATGGTTGTACTAAGAGGATCTTGAGCAGTTGTTGATGGAGAAATCTCAGTCACTTGGTCTTTCTTAGACATCCACACCACCTTTGGAGTCTTGGACTTGACCTTCAAAACTTTAGAAGCGTTTGGAACTTCAGAAGTTTGACGACTGAACCTTCGAAGATTCTGCAAACACTGCAGTAGACTTCAGTGCTTCGGAAGAATTCCTTTCTTCCGAGACCAAATATTCTTCCGAAGGGAATTTTCCACTTCCCTTCTTGTTAGATTTGGAGCTTTCGAAGGAAACAGTTTTCCTTCCGAAGCTTGAATCTTCTTAGAACTCTTTGAAGCTTTGTTTTGGTCATATGGACAGTACCTTTAGGATTGAAGGGACAATCCTTGGTAATGTGAATGGTACTTTCACACATGACACAGTTCATCTTCTTCTTCAAAAGAGCCTTTTCTTTGGAATGGACTGTCTTTGGTCATATCCCTTCTCCACCTCCATCTTTGCAGATGATGAGACAATCCTCTTGGGCTGACGACTGTGCTTGGAGTTTGATGGTCCAGGCTGTGCAGCAGTGGTACACAGCAGATCAGTCTTCTTCTTGCTACTGAGATGAGTTGAACAAGAACCAGAACTCTTAGCAGAAGAGTTTTGGTTGATGTCTTCAGTCCCTACCACTTTAAACCCTGCAGAGATAAAAACTTGTTTCTGCTTAGAGTCAAAAGTAGCCTTGATCTCTTGAGCCTTCCTTGCCTTTCTTTTGCACTTTCTGATCAAGTTCTTTCTCATGGACTTGGTCATCACAATCTTCACTTTCTCCTCAGAAGGATAGTGGCCCTTCTTGGAATCCTCCTCTTCACTCTTTGCAGAGGGATTCTTCACTATCTCTTCTCATCCTCTTCACTCATAGGATCTATGAGAGGAAGCTCATCTACACAAGTTCCACACTTAGGAGATCTTACTAACAAGATTGTGTATGGAGAAGCTTCTCATTGGATCCCAGTCCCTACCTGTTTTGATAACACACTTTGTTGTGCAGGGATGAGGATATCATGTTCTTGAAGGTCTCCTCTTCAAGAACACTCTTTTCTGCCCTGGCTTTGCTGATCACAAGCTCAGCTTGGCACTCAGTTAACTTAGTTATGAGATCTTTGATTTGAGTCCTAAAATCTGTGTGTTCATGTTTTAGAACTAAAATGGTTTTCTCTAAGTCCTCTATTTTCAGCTTATAATCATTTTTAGAATTTCTAAAATCAGATTTTAAAATGTTTAGGGACTCAGGTCAGATCTCAGTTCCAAGTTGTAGACCCTGTACCTGTTAACTTTAGCAATGCATTCAGGAGTACAGATATGTTCTAATACCTTGGCTTCATCATGATCAGCCATTAGTGCTTGGTTTGGAGAAGCATCTTCCACCTGAAAGCTCCAGTCAAGCCTCTTTCTTCAACAGCAACAGCAGCTTGCTGCTTTGACTTCTCATTATGGAGAGCTTTGTCAGTGTAGTTTGGTCTGGATTATGTTTGGCCACCATTTGTTCTAGGTTCCTTACACTCTCTGGCAAAGTGTCCCATCAAGTTACAGTCGTAACACTTGACTTTGCCTTGTCCAGTCCAAACTTTCCACTGGTTGCATTGCTTGTAAACTTCCTTCCAGTCCTCTTGTAGAATTTCTTGGCTCTGTGAGTGAGAAGAGCCATCTGTTGGACAATTTCCATATATTCCAGATCAACTAGATGGATACAATCCAGGTCTTCAAGAGTGAAAAGAGAGTTGCCACAACTTTCATCAGAAGACATAAAAGCTTGAGAAGAGCTTGGCTCTTGGAATGGGCTTCCTTGAGTGTAGTTCTCCTTTGGTGTCTCCTAGAAGGTGATGAAAGGACCCTTTGGTGAGTTGTCAGGGTAGCATAAGAGATGATGTTTGGGTTCTATGCTATCCCTTTCAATCACATGCAGGGCTGAACCTATCTGATTGTTGGAGTTTCCAGATGAACCTTGCATGTTCATCTCCATCTGGTAGCGACTGAGAATCCCATATAACTCTGTCAGAGTAAGAGTTTTGATATTTTCAGTTCTCGTGATCACCACACAGTAGTGTGTCCATTTCCTAGGAAGTGAGGACATGAACTTCCTTACAATGTCTCTGTTTTCAAGAGAAACTCCTCCATCTACTAGGGTATCCACAATCTTAACATACCTGAAGTACTGCTGAGTCATGGTTTCACCTAATTTGAAGGTCAAGTTTTCAAACTACTGCTTCAGGAGATCCTTCTTGTTCTCCTTGGCTTCAGAAGAACCCTAATACAACAGTTTCAGTGCATCCCACAGCTGCTTGGCTATTTTGCACTTCTTGAAACCTCTGTATACAGAGTTTGGAAGGGCAGTTTGAAGAGCTGTCATGGCTTTTCTGTCTATCTCTACTCTCTTCCTATCTTTATCAGAGTAGTTAGCCACATCTTTGGGAATCATACCAGCACCAGTAGTAGAAGGGGTGCTGGGTATGAAAGGTCCATTCTCAATAGACTCCCACATTCTTGAATCAAGAGACCTGATGAAACCTTCCATTATTAAACACCAGGTATCAAACTCATCAAGAGTGATCAGTGGGGACTTGTTCATGGTTCCAATTTCCATATCAGTTTTGGAAATGGCTGCCATTTGAAAAGTTTTAGTATTGTGTGTGTGAGGGATCTAAGATGGTGAGATCTTATATCAAGAGCCTGAAAAGCTCTGATACCAAATGCAGGATCGTTGAAGGGTTAGTTACAACACAACAACACAAAGAGGAGATTAATTAAACTTTAATCAAATAGTAAACTGGATTAACCAAGTGTTGAGATACTAAGAGCACAAGTAATGCAGGAGACAAAGAACACAAGTGTTTGGTTTTCAAGAATGTAGTATATTGCCTTCTCTATGTTCTATTACAAGTGTTACAAAGCATATATGAAAGATACAAGGACATGAGATACTTATACTACATCCTACAGCCGGCTATACTTTGAAAGCTAGCTAGATACAATTGACTAGACACAAACAAAATCAATTGTAGAGTCAAAAGGCAGATTGCCTTTTGACTTGTGACTATGACATGCGATAACTCACATCCTTATCTATTACAAAAAGGATAAAGTACATAAAGTAGAAAGTTACAGACTCAAGACCTCAATGTACAGTTACCAAAAGCATGGACCTTTTCACCAAACCATGTAAGTTGGTGACTTGCAGAGGCACAACGGAAAGGTGTCCAGCTTTATGGAATAGTACATCAGATAAGGCATGTTACTAAAAGTCTTTGGAAGAAATCTGTCTTCATGAACTTGAAGCTTTGGAAGAATTTGTCTCTGAGGCTTTAGAAGACTTCATGTTTGGCTTCAGAAGATATTGGTCTTGGCTTCGGAAGATTTCACACTTAGAGTATTTTCTGTTTCATGTGAGAAACTTCCTAAGCTTCTTCTTTAATGCACTTGTGCAGCATGCAGGAAAGAGTAAAGATGTTTAGGTTGCATCAGCCTCTTCATTAATCTCTACAATATTCCTATCCCATCATATCACAGACCTAGACATAAACCTCACTGTTTCAGATGTGGTCTAGAGGACCATCTTGTCAAGAATTGTCCTACATTACTTCATGGTCATTTTAGTAGGAAGCTTTTTTGAAATAAATTAACAAAATGGTTATAATTTATTTTGCAAAAAATATTTTTCTTCTAAAGATAAAGTTGTTCAATCTTGGGTTCTTATTTCACCTGTTAATCTATTCGTTTTCTTTTCAACAATCATCCACTAAGATTGTAAAAAGCGTGTGGTATGTAGATAGTGGATGCTCCAAACATATGACAGGGCTGAAAGACTTGCTGAAAATTATTGGATTATAGATGGAGGATATGTTGCTTTTGCTACTGACAAAAAGGGTGGAAAGATGATTTGTCAAGGAGAAGTTATGAATGGTTCTGTAATTTTGGAGAAAGTCAACTATGTTCCTGAGTTGGCATTTAATCTTCTGAGTGTTTCTCAAATCTGCAATAAGGACATTCTAGTCTTGTTTAAATTCGATGAATGTCTATTTTTAAAATCAAAGATCGATATTCCAGATGATTTGATTCTTATGCGTGCTCCAAGAAAACATGACACATATCTTCTTGATATGAACTCCAACGAGTCAAAGTCTACTGCAACCTGTCTTCTTTCTAATGCTTCAACCTTTGAGTCTCTTTTATGGCATCGTCGATTGGGCCACGTCAATTTTAAAATAATAAACAAATTAGTCAAAAACAATCTCGTTAGAGGACTCCCTTTAAAAAAATTTTCAGTGAATGAAAAATGTATGGCCTGTGCCAAGGGCAAACAACACAAGAAACCCATAAGCCCACACTTGAGAACAACATAACTTGTCCTCTCGAGTTGTTACATACTGATTTGTTTGGCCCAATCAGCGTTAAATCTATTGCTGAAAAATCTATTTGCCTTGTTGTTACCGATGATTTCTCAAGATATTCATGGGTGAGATTTCTTGCACACAAAGGAGAGGTTACTTAAGAATTGCAGAAATTTATACTTTCAATTGAGACAATCAGCAAGAGAAAGGTTCTAGCCTGAGAAGTGACAATGACACTGAATTCAAAAATTAGATTCTTGATTCATTCTATGCTAATAAGGGAATTATGAGATAATTTAGTGCTGCCGGGACACCTCAACAGAATGGTGTAGCTGAACGAAAGAATCGCACTCTCATTGAAGTCGCACATACAATGCTGATAGAATCTTCGTTACCCCTTATTTTTTGGGCTGAAGCTGTGAATTGTGCTTCATATGTTCTAAACCAAGTGTTGATTGTTAAAGATAAAATGAAGACTCCTTATGAACTTTTTCATAAGAGGAAACCACTAATTGACTTCTTTCGGCCATTTGGTTGTTCTTGCACTCTTCTGAATACTCAATTCAAAAGTCAAAGTTCGCTTCCGTGTCTGACGAATGTTATTTTGTCAGTTACTCTTCTTCTCAAAAGGCCTACCGCGTATAAAACAAGAGACACATATTGTTCAAGAGTTGTTCTATGTTGATTGGCAGGAGTCTAACTCTTCTAATGTTCGATCTGAACCAGCATGGTTCTTTGACTCTGATATTTTGATTCATTCTTTTAATCTTCCAGTTTTTGACGATGATGATTCCATTCCATATGTTTCAACAAATATTATTTCCTCAACCCCAACTCCTGCTCCATCCAGCTCTTCAGCAAATGATGCCACTTCAGCCGATGTTGGATCATCTTCTCCATCACTTGATCTGTCACTAACACCTATTTCTACTTCACCAACATTTGTTTCACCTCCAACATCTCTTCTTTCATCACCTACATCTATCCCATCACAACCTGTTCCATCACTCTCACCCTAATCTAATCTTTCACAATCTGTGAACGAAAGATCTCCTAACACCTTCCCTTTAGACACAGACTTCAAAACTCTGAAAGATCATCCTCTTGATAATGTTATTGGATCAATTACTAATGGTGTTTGGACACAGAGTCAATCAGGTGTGATTAATATCTGCCTATTCTCTTGCTTCATCTGTCAAACTATCCTGAAAAATATGCATGCCACTCTACAGGACCCATGCTTGGTGGAGTCAATGCAATTGGAGTTTCAACAATTTAGAAAACTCAAAGTTTGGACATTGGTTGACTTGCCTCCCAACAAATGCCCAATTGGTACAAAATGGGTGTTAAAGAACAAACCTGATGATCGGGGTGTGATGGTATGTAATAAGTTTAGACTAGTTGTGCAAGGTTTTGCTCAAGAAGAAGGGATCGACTATACTGAAGTCTTTGCTCCAGACGTCGGTCTTGAAGCAATCAAGATTTTTCTCGCTCATACTTCTTATAAACAGTTCAAGGTCTATCAGATGGATGTCAAGTGTGCTTTCCTCTATGGAGACATTGATGAGGAGATATATGTGTGTCAACCACCTGGTTTTGAGGTTCCTGACTTCCCCGATAAAGTCTTTAAGCTTGACAAGTCTCTGTATGGTCTTCATCATGCACCTAGGATCTGGTATGGGACACTGACTCAGTATCTCTTAAGCAATGGTTACTCTCGGGGCACCATCGATATGTCTCTTTTCAAAAGGGCAATGAATGGTGAAATGTTGTTTGTCCAAGTTTATGTCGATGATATTATCTTTGGCTCCACCAATTCACTTTTATGTCGGGAGTTCGAAGAAGTGATGCACAATTGTTTTGAAATGAGTATGATGGGAAAAATGTGTTTTTTCTTGGTTGACAAGTAGAACAAAAGGATTAAGGCATTCTAATTCATCAAGAAAAGTATGTTAAAGAAATCTTGAAGAAATTCAAGAAGGATGACGCTTCACCTGAAATGACTCCCTTTACTGCTCAAACATGACTCCCTTATCTCTACAGATCTATGATTGGTTCTCTCATGCATCTTAACGCAAGTCGACTTGATATCACTTTTGGTGTAGGATATTGTGCTCCATATCAGTCGGCCCCAAAGGAGTCTCATGAGAAAGCTGTCAAGAGAATTTTACGTTATCTCAAAGGCTCATCTCGTTTAGGTCTATGGTATCCATTTGGAGGGAATTTTGATTTACATGCTTATTCTAACAGTAATTCTAATGGTTGCAGGAAAATCGATGTTCGGAGGGTGTCAATACCTGGGTAATTGTCTGGTGTCTTAGCAGAGCAAGAAACAGACCACTGTCTCTCTTTCTACAGGAGAAGCAGAATATTTGCTACTTTGAGTTGTTATTCCCAAGTCCTTTGGATACAACACCAGATGATTGATTATGGAATTAATTTTCTCCACACGCCGTTGTTTTATAACAACGAAGCTGCCATCGGGATTGCTAAAAATCCTATTCATCATTCTCGAACTTAGCACATCGAAACATGGATTCATGCAATTCGTGATGCTCAAGAAAAGTTTTTATCGATATTATTCCTATTGATACAAAAAATCAAGAGGTAGATCTTATCACGAAAACTTTTGATAAACCTCGATTTTATGAATTGATCTCTATGATTGGGTTAATATCCTTTAAATCTCTTTTCTTTTCTTTTAAAAAAATAAATAAATATAATATATAATAATAATTTTACTAATTTTAACCTCTTTTTAAAAAATAAAATTATGGGGAAGCACATAAATAATTTGGGTGTCGATTTTGAAATGACGAGAAATGATTTTATATCTTCAGGATATATTCATTTTTGTATGACTGGTACTTAACATGAGAAATGATAGTAACTGATATTGTTATCTATTTCACATCTTATTTTTAAGTGCATATAATGAAAAAACAAACAGATTCTTTAACGATATGCAGAGTAGACTCAGCTTGAAAAATAAAGTGAATAGAAGAATTTTGATTTAAATCAAATCTCTGCTTAAGGTGTCTAGATTTTCGCGATCACTTTGGCCTGCACGGAAACTGAATCCCAACAAAAAGTGGATTGAGAATTGATCTTATGGCTCATGTCTTGTACTTATGTGTCTTCTATATGTGCTAATCTCCTTTGCTTTACGGTGGTACTGACCTGGAGTGATGATCTCCTCTGTTGTATGGTGGTACTGACCTGGAGCTCTCATCAACACATGATTCAATGGTCATCTCCTTTGTTATACAAAAGTATAGACCTAGAGCTCTCACCATCTTGATCTAAGTCGTGTTAAATCATCTAAAATGAAATTCATCACAGAATGCATTATTCTATTGATAATCACTTACACCTATCAGCACAAGCCTTGCTCTTAAAGATCTTAACAAAATTCAAGAAATCTTGAGGTTAGGTGAGGGTTTTGCCAAATGATTGTGGGGTCCTAGCATTCTAAAGTATTTAATCAAACCTTAATGAATCATCTGCTGCTTGTTGAAAAAGATAGGGCTTGAGTTTTAGCAGATAAACATATCTGCAATCGTTATTGACTGTTTAACACTTACAAAATCATTTAAGACTGTGACTCATTTCAGTCATCAGTATGATCTCATTGCCGATCGATGATCTAGTTTATCTCTATGCTATTCTTATCTTGGGGATGTGATCTCTAATCAATTTTGATTTCAGTTATCCGTGTGCATTAATATTAATACTAATAATATTAAAATGTCAGCAAAACTATATCTTCACTAATTGTTTCGCTAGACGAAATTGCAATTTCACTCAGCTTTTTCATCCAATAAGATGTCTAGTGAAATTACAACTTCTCTTAGCAAAACTATTATTTTGTCTAGCGAAACTATTTTCTATTTAGGTCTTTTTGCGAAATTATTACCTCACACTTTTGCACTTTCGTATATTTCCTATTCTTAGGGCTTTACCGTGACCAATTCTTACGAAATCATGATTTCAGTTGTTGCTTATGATTGTTGGTTGATTTATGTTCGCAAGTGAGTCTCGAACTCAGGACTTTCTCATAATCTTGTTAATAATAACACATTATAAGTTTATGTGATTGTGTCTCTTTGGTGTCTTTGCAGTTCATCCAGCGAAACTATAGATTATCCAGCGAAACTGAATGAAAGTTCTTAATATTTCAGCGAAACTGTGAGGTTTTTCTGTCCAAACGAACTTAATGGTTTCGCTAACCAAGCTTCAGTTCGGCCAATATGAACGAAAGTTCTTATAGTTTTGCCAAGTCGAAACTACCTTTCCTTCTTAGCGAATCTGATATGTTTTAGCTAGCGAATCTACACTTTCGCTCGCCGAAACTGTCTACGAAACTATACTTTCGGCTAGAGAATTTTTTTTTTAGTTTATTCTTTTTTATTTTTATTATTTATTCTTTATTTTAATTCTTTGAATTCTTATTCAACTTATTTGGTCTCTTTCTCAAGTTCAAATGGCTAACTTAAAGTTCGATGAGAGGAATAACAACACTGCTATTCTGGATGGATACACATCCTAAAGCTGTTGGGTTTAGAGACTGTATTAGATGGCTGCAAAGATCACCCATAGCTTATGTTGTATCTCATTCCACCACTATATATGATCTTCATATGAGAGATTTCTAGAGATCTGCTGAGTATGATACACGAGGGAATACACAAAGAATTACTGCTAAAGTCTTAGATCACGAGGTGACCATTACTACTGAGATTGTTTCAAGGATTTTGAGGCTAGAGGAGGATTCTAGAGACGAGGTTTCTATGTCTGATTCAGAGGTGTTCGAGGCATTTAGAAGCATGGGCTATCAGGGGCCAGCTTTTGGTTCCCGAAAGGAAATCAAGAAGTCATTTCTATCCAAGGAATGGAGACTTTTTGCACACGTATTTATCATGTGTCTTGATCATCATAAAGGTGGATCAGATGGTCTAAACATTGACTAGGCAAAAGTGATGGTGTTGTGTTGTAGAGGAGAGAAGGCCAACATTGCTAAATTGATATTCGCCTGCATGGCTGAGAATGTGATGGCCTTGAAGAAGGATAAATGGTTGTTATATCCTCGTTTTCGTCAAATGATCTTTGACAACCTTTACCAAATGTACCAAGACATAGAGAGGTGAAGAGGCTGGTACAAACGAACCGCCGTATCTTTGCTGACTGCTATGCTATTCGCCATGATTTTAGTGGGAAGATCACCCATCTCTGGGAAAACATGTATCCTCCAGAGAGATGGAATTATATTAGATGGGAGGATGAATTTGAGAATCAAAGAGCTGAAGAAACCAGGGCACAATGATCTGATGCAACCAAGAAAAGAAAGAGATATGCTAAGGAGAAAGATTATGATTTTGAAGAAGACATAAATTGAAGAGCTAAAGAGATAAGGATAGAGAAGGAAAGGAGATCAAAGAAGAAAGCTAATACGACAGAGTCTGAGAGGCAAACTAAACAGAGACATCAAGTTCACTGGAAGGAGGGAAGAAAGAGGAAACCTTGATGAAGACATGATTCACAATCTTAATAGTTCTTTAGCAAACGAACTAAGCATGGTAAAGACTAAACTCACCAACCAAGATATTTGAGAAAAGCAAAAGATGAGGTGATAGAGGGCATGGAGAAGATGCTTCTTGATCAAAACTGCCCGCTAAAGAAGTTATTTGAGGAGATTGTCAATCTGAAAGTTGCAGCCAGCCTGCATAATCAACTAACTCAATCTGAGTTAGATGATCTGACTGACACTTCAAAGTACCCATTTTTGAATGTGGGTACTTCATCTAGGGCAGGAGAGGGCACATCTTGTGCAACAACCGTTGATGTTGATGATTGTGAAGTTAGAACTAAAGATGTTGGAAGGGAAAATGTAGAGGAAATTTTTGAGGCTGGGTTTGTAGACTTGGGTCTTGATCTAGATAAAGATCTAGTTCGACAAGAAGTGGTGAGGGAGAAGTCAGCGGACAGAGGTGGTGAGAAAGGAAAGAGACTAGTTGATGAAGAAGAGGATGGTGAACAGCTTGTAGACTATGTTTCTGAACCTGAGTTCTATGAAGTTGATGAGAGACCGTTGATCTATGTATCAAAGAAGGGAGAAGATGCTGAAGATGTGTTTGAGATGGATAGAGCTGAATGGTTTATAAAAGAGAAGGAGCCAGAAGAAATCACTCCCCTTTTCCAACATATGGAAGGGTTGAGTAAGCAGGAGGTTGACAAGAAGATTATAAGCTGGTCTTATAAACCTGGACTAAAAATATTCATGATAAAGAGGAGGGGGTAGTATTAGCTATATGCATAAGAGGAAGGCTTTTAAGACTTTGCCCAAATAGGATCTTAGGCAGTTGGCAGCTCTACCACTTCGGAATGCACATCTGAGCAAAAGAGCCACACTTCTGGAGAAAGAGATATAGAACGGGCTTAATGACAACTTTGAGTCGTTTGGTTACATGCATGCAGAAAGGAGAAGGTCAAAGAAAGATAAAGATGGGAAACGAGAAAGGGAAGAATTGTTCTAAGGGTTAAACCGCCAAAGATGGTGAACAAAGTGAGATTGTTTGATCCCCTTCCCCAACAGTTACATGATTTCGAGAAATGGTTCTATGATAAAGAATTTAAAGTTTTTGATCCTATGGAGCTCTTCACCATCTGCGACAAAGATTTGTTGTTGTTGTGTGAGAATCATATAAAGGCTGGGGTTGGGGAAGAGACGAGGAAAGAGGCCAGCTTGTTTATGAATGTGGTGAATATATTGAGGAGTGAGGGAGGAAGTGAGAAGGCTTGCAGAGCGTGTCAGGGCACAAGATGATCTAAGTATGGATATTCAAGATCTAACAAGGCAGTTTGAGCAAGCAAGTGCCCATCCTAAAGGGGCTCGTGAAGCAGGAGGAACTCGTGAAGATCATGTGTTGTAGCCACCGAGGAAGCTGTTGAAGGAGTTTTGAAGATTCATCCAAGGCAACGAAGGACACTGGAGGTGAATAGACAGATCAAGACGAGTGAAGGTGGTGAGCTCCAACCTAGGGGGAGTGTTATAGATCATGTTTAGGTTGGACTCACCTTAGTTTAGATTGTTTACTTTTACTTGTAATAGGTCTTTTCTTAGTTTCATTTTGTATGTACTTAGATTTATGTATTTTGGCAGTCCAGCAAAACTATGAGAGAAACTATAGTTTTCGCTCACAGTCAGCTGATTAGTTTGCCTAGTGAATCTACTATTTCACCCGGCGAAACTATAGTTTTGGCAGTGCAGTTTCGCTGACAGCGAAACTGCCTGCGAAACTATAGACTGCTTTATATAGATTTGATCCTTCTCATTGTAGGATAAACTTGCAAAACCCTAATCATTTATCATTGTTGCAAGATACCATTTAAAAGCAGTTAATACATAGAAATATCATTGTGCTTTATGTTATTGATTATTGATGAACATTATCTAATTATGAATGAGTTCTTATTGTGTTCAATTCTCTTTGTTCTTGTTGTTTAGCATGTTTGTTGGATATTGAACGATTCTTCATATCATTTGTACTGTAATACGATCACATGGACCAACAGAAAAGATCTTTAAATAGATCAAACAAGCAGCACAACAGATAGAAGGTGTTGAAATGCACACTTATCTTATGAAGGCTATTATTGAGTCGTCCGATTGAGTTTGAAGACATATAAATTTGTTGAAACAGTAATTTAATGAACTTAACATTGGAGTCTGAGTTGACTTAAATTTAGTTTTTTATGATCAAGTTATAGTCAGTTGAAGTAAGATTATATTCTGCTAGAATTGTAGTAAGGCACTTATGTGCACTTTTAAAATCGTTAAAGAATGAAATGGGTTAGAACATTTTATTATATCCATATATGGTATATTAGTTTTCATTTGAGTTATAAAAATATCTAAGACTTTGGCATAGGCATCATTTAAAACAATATCTTGTG
The DNA here is from genome assembly GCA_025506515.1 of Flaveria trinervia. Taxonomy (NCBI): domain Eukaryota; kingdom Viridiplantae; phylum Streptophyta; class Magnoliopsida; order Asterales; family Asteraceae; genus Flaveria; species Flaveria trinervia. The sequence continues at coordinate 20,544,540 of CM046455.1, read as the reverse complement.
GAATAACTGAATGCGGCGGCATAGCCGTCCATATGCAAACATGATTCTTTGTTTATGTTAGTGTGTGGTTAGCTTAATTTAGGGATGTTAGTGATTGTTATAAGGTTAGTGATTATTCAAATGTTAAAGATCAAATGATAATTATTAAAATAAAAGAGATTTAGAAGAAAGAACAATAGTAAGAACATAAAGTCACGAGAACAATTGGATGTTAGGTTGATTGAAATGTATAATATAAAAGCAATAAAAGATTACCTTAGTATTAAGAATTCTTGAAATTTCTTGTAAAATAAAATTCTTCAAATTTATCATAACCAATGGATGAAAGAAGGATATGAGAGTGAGAATTTTAGAGAATGAGCAAATTAAAAGTAAGACCTAAGCCTTGCTTTTATACTTGAAGTTAGGAGGAGGTTATGATGGTTTTAATAGTGAGTTATAAGTCTTTTAAAAGGGGTTATGATTTGAAATATATAAAATTAATAATTTAAATAACAAAGAATAATTACAATTTAAACTTTAAAATTATTAAAACTTTATTTTAATTATTTTTTATTAACTCTGATAGACTTTATAAATCTAATAAGAACTTGTAGTTTGACAATTATTTTAATTGAATATTTAAAATCTTTAAATATTAATAATCTTTTCTAGATCTTATATATTGTAAAAATAATGATCTTTGTATTTTATCCTTTGTTTTGTTTTTTATAATTAAAACTTATAATGCAATAAACTTCATGAATTATCTAAAGTTTTATTCTATAAATCATGAATTACCATGAATTGATTTAATAAATAGAATTAATAAATAGTTTCTGTTGGACCAAAAGAACCAATGAGCCAAGATCAGAAAACCTCTAAGTCCCACATGATATCACAACAACTGCTAAGGCTTCATCAGCAGTACGACAAGTGCTGAAGACTTCAACAGCTGAAGATCAAGTACTGAAGCTCAACAGCTGAAGAACAGAAGTGCTGAAGTACAACAGCTGAAGAACACAAGTGCTGAAGCTGAAGACCAAGTACTGAAGTACAACAGCTGAAGAGTCCACAAGTGCTGAAGATCAACAACTGATGTACAAAGTCTGAAGACAAAGACTGAAGACATCAGCTGATGACATCTACTGAAGTCATCAGCTGATGAAACATCTGAAGTTCAAGTCTAAAGACCAAGTACTGAAGTTTCAGTAGTTTGTCACAACAGCTGAAGAGTACTTCTTCAGTAGTTGTGATATCAGTAGTTTTATGTTTTTACTTTCAGTAGTTTTGTAAAACGACTGAATAGCTTGTTCTTCAGTTGTTGTAGTTTCAGTAGTTTCTTTTCAGTAGTTGTAGTAACTGATAACACTTAGTATGTTTGTAAGAAGATGTCAGCTATTTTGACATCTTCAGTAGTTGTGTTTCAGTTGTTTAAATAATTCTGTTAGATGTCACTATCAAGTGACATCAGCAGACGTCACATCTCCTATATAAGGAATGTTCCAGAGCGACATTCCTATATAAGGGATGATTGACCTGATTGTATGTGTGACACTTTTTGCCACCACGAAAGCGTGTGATTGAATGAAATATTCTCTTTGCAGAAACTTTCTCTCTCTATAACTAATTCTGTTCATTGCAATATCTTTTGTATTCTTGCTCGAATTGTGCTAGTTGGTACTCTATTCCGCTGCTGAAATCGTTCGAATCGATCAAACTAGATGCTGAGATCCTATCATATGGTATCAGAGCTGGTTAATCATTGATCGATCTAACAATGATCATTGAAACTGCTCATTTGCTCTAAGTTTGATCGAACTAGCAAATCGCATGAATCTGTTATAGAGATTGAAGTTCTGTCGCTTTTGGCTATTTTAATTGAGGTTCTTAGTGGTTTTGAGCTAAATTTTTTTTGCCTTGAATTTGTCTGAATTTTCTAAAATGACTATCCTTCAATGATCCTCACAATACTGGTTCCTCAACCAAGCCTCCGATGCTGGTTAGGAATGAGTATAACATATGGCAACGACGAATGCTCCATCACCTGTCTGTTAACAGTTCAGGTTGTTGGACATCAGTGGTACATGGTCCACACAAGCCTATGGTGAATAACCCGGAAACCAATCAAATGGTTCCGAAAAGGAAGGAGCAATACTCAGATGAGGATAAGAAATTGTTTGAAATAGATGCAAAAGCCCATGGAATTCTGACCATGGCACTGCCCAATGAAATCTATTCTGGGCTAATGCATTATGAAACTGCCCATGACCTCGGGAATGCCTTGAAAGAACAATTTGGAGGAACAGATGAGGTCTTGGCAAATAATAGAGAAATCCTTGCCCAACAATATGAGACATTCTCTCATAGGAAGGGTGAGACACTGACTCAACAGTTTGAGCGGTTCTCTTGTTTGATCTCTGAATTAAAAATGGTCAAACATGAGTACACCAATAGCCAGATGAATAACAGATTTCTCAGATCACTGCCTGAGAGATGGGACACATATACTATTGTCCTACGCTCCAGTGCAAATTTGGACAAACTATCTCTCACCCAACTCCATGGGAAATTGCTCACATTTGAGAGAGAGATAGAACAGAAATGAAAATTGTCATCATCTGGAAATCTCACTGATGACTTTGTACCAGGAAACACTGCCTTTGTTGGTCATGAGTCAGAATATGCTTCATCTGAATGCCAGTATGATGAGCATATTGATTTGTCTTCAAACACTTCTGATTCTGCATTTGTGAGTGTTGATAGTCAGTTTACTGGGTTTAATAATGACAATCTATGCTTCATCATGGATGATCTCAAGCGGATTGCTGATGATGACTTAGAAGAGATGGATATTTTGAGCCAAATGGCCTTGATAAATATCAGATCTCAGAAGTTCTACAAAAGAACTGGAAGAAAGTTCCCAGGACTCTATGGCAAAACCAAAGTTGGTTTTGACAAGAGTAAGTTGAAGTGTCACAAATGCCGCAGGCTTGGACACTTTGCTAGAGAATGTAGATCATCTGGATCTAATTCTCCTGCACCCTTTGTGACTTTCCCTGGCAATAGTCAACAACACAGAGGGCAACATCCTGTCAATTCTGGTCATCATTCTCAACCACAATCTCCTGCATATTTTGTTCCTCAGGGTCCAATGCCATATCCTTACCCTTGTTATTACATGCCACAAACCAGTCAGGTTCAAGCACCCATTGCTCAACAACCACATGCTTTTCCTGAGCCTCAACCATCTCAATCTCATCAACCTCCTCAACCTTAACAACACAGCTTCTTCACCCCTGGAGTTGTTGACTGGAGCAGTTTACCAGATGACATGTCTGGTCATGAACAACTGTTCACTGGTGCTGGTCAACATGGTGGTGACAGTCCTTTTGGGAATCTGGCACTTATGGCTCTGGAGTCTGCAGATGGATCATCCTCAAATGCCTTTTCATCACAGGTATCACAGGTATCCTCTGAGGCTAAGGCCAAATTATGTTCTGAAACATGCATAGCAGCATTTGCCTCTATTAGAGAAGCAAATGTAGCTTTAATTAATAAGAACATAGAGCTAGAAAAGATCATTTCCAAAAGAAAAGCTGAGTTTGAGTCTATGCTTAAAGAGAAAAATGATGAGATTATAAACTTAAATGCCAAATCACTGATGATAAGGCTAGGGAAGAGGTACTTTTAGAAAAGTACAAAGACCTCAAAGAAACCCTTGCAGTCACCCAAGTAGAGTGTGATCGATGGGTACAATCATGCAAAGGTTTTGAAATGCTTTTTAGTAAGCAATCTGCTTCCAATGTGAAGTTTGGCATTGGTTATAATCACACTACTCCTCCTACAGATTTTGCTTCTAGAGCAGAAGTGAAATCTGATGGAGAAAGCAATAACCAATCCACCTCATCATGTGATTCACTTTCTGATAGAGCACCATCAGAAGTTGAAGTTAGTATTATTCCGTCATTGAACCTATCAGTTGATCTTGATGGTTCAAATACTGACACTCACATGATCAAAGATTTGATCAACTCAGTAGTTATTTCTGGAAGTCCTGAAAGGACTGGAGAGCAAGATTTAACACCTGAAGTTCAAACTCCAACTACTGTCAGCACTGAAGAGAAGAAAACTGTCAGTAGAAAGGGTTTGAAGACTACTAAAGAGGAAGTCAAGAAAGCAAATAGTGCTTCCAAAGTACTGAAGAACAAATCTTCAGTAGTTTCATTCTCTTTAGTTGATGATCAACATAAGATGAAGAAGAAACCATGTGAAATATGTGGTTTGTTCAATCATCTTACAGATGATTGTTAGTACAAAAGAGGATCCAAATTCAACCATAAAGAGGAAATTAAAGAGAAAATGGTTAAAATGAAAACTGAGTTTGAAGCCACATTTGTACTAGCAACATCAAATCCTGTAACCCTTAAGTCCAAAAAGAAATCCAAAAAGGAAGGGGTTAAACAAGTAACAGCTGAGATTGCTCAAAAGAAGAAGGTGCAACATAGGAACTTATCAAACTCCAATGCCAATGTGTCTGAAGAGCTGAAAGCTTTATCACAAAATCAGACTCAGCTGGTTATGATGGTTCAACATCTATTGGGAAGAGTTAACCAATTAGATGTTCCTATGTTGAAAACACAGAAAAGGAGGTCCAAGCCAAAGGATTCCTCTTCTTCACCATCTTCTTCCTCTCAGGCTGTTGTTTCCAACAAACCTGTTAGTTTACCATCTGTTGATGAGAACAGGCCCAAAACCAAAAAGGTTTCGGTCTCAAAATCTAACTAATGTTGTGTTTTGCAGGGTTCTTCAACATGCCACAGTGGCATCTGGTATGTAGACAGTGGAGGATCCATGCATATGACAGGAAACAGATCACTTCTTAATGACTACTCTCAAGGAAGGAAGGGATTTGTGTCATTTGGCAATGATGCAAAGGGTACATCATCGGCAAAGGCTTTGTTTCCAATGGGGAAATAAAGTTTGATGATGTTAACCATGTGGAAAATCTCAAGTACAACCTCTTGAGTGTCAGTAAATGTGTGACAAAGGCCATGTTGCTTTTTTCACCAGTCAGAACTGTCGGATTCTGTTATCCAAAGTTCTAAGTTTGATTGAAAGGTGTTGGATGAATACACTCTCCTGAAGGCCAACAGGACATGAAGAGTGTATGCCTTAGATCTTTCCAAGAAGATAGATCTCAAAGGCCATCCTTGCCTATTTTCCAAGGCTTCCCCTCAAGAATCTACTCTATGGCATAGAAGGCTGGGTCATGTTAATCTCAAAAACATGAATCAGCTGACAGACCATGGTTTAGTAAGGGGACTGCCTATGAAGGAGTACAAATGTGAAGATAACCGCACTGCTTGTTTAAAAGGAAAACAACACAAAGCTTCATTTCTCTCCATAGAAGAACCTAAGTCCACTGCCTGCTTACAGCTTCTTCACATGGATCTCTTTGGTCATGTGAGAGTGATGAGTATAGCTAAGAAGAAATACTATCTGGTAATTATGGATGATTACTCCAGATTGTATGGACTTTCTTCTTGCATTCAAAGGATGAGGCAGCTCAGAAGATTATCAACTTTGTGTTGTATGTTGAGAAGCATATTCCCTCTTAGTCAAGTGTATTAGAAGTGATAATGGAACAGAATTCAGAAACAATACACTTGATGAGTTCTACCTCTCAAAGGGAATCAAGAGGCAGTTTAGCATTCCAAGAACTCCTCAACAAAATGGAGTAGTGGAGAGAAAGAACAGGACCCGTATTGAAGCTGCAAGGTCCATGTTGGCTGATTCTGGACTGCCAATGACTTTTTGGGCTGAAGCTGTCAATACAGCTTGCTATGTACAGAATAGAGTTCTACTAGTAATCAGAGGTTGATGAAGACTCCATATGAAGTCTTCATCATTTGGCCCCTCTAATTTCATTCTTCAGAGCTTTTGGGTGTCCTTGTTTCATTCTCAACACACGGGATCAACTCCAAAAATGATCCTAAGGTGGATGCAGGGTACTTTGTTGGTTATTCATCAACTTGCAAAGCATACAGAGTCTTCAACTGTAGAACAAAGATGGTTGAAGAGACTCTACATGTTAAGTTTAATGAATCTCCAAAGGACAAGATTCCACAAAGCCCTGTGGAGCTATTTGATTTGGACATACTGCAATATGTTCCTTATCAAACTCCTATTGTTGCTCCTGTCAACAGATCACCACCTGGTGGTACTGCTGGTGCTGATGATGATGATGATAGCAGTACTCACCTCTTCAGGTTTAGTAACCACTGCCTGTGTCTCTAAACCTATGCTCCTGTAGCTTCAGTAGCTTCATCCACAACAAGTGCTGATGAGATTTCTGCATCTCAACTTCATTTGAGTTGCCACCATCTACATGGTTTCAAGAGTCTCATCAACATCTGTTGCTGCAGAAGGTTCTACAAACACTTGCACTGATCTCATTGTTTATCCAGAGCTGAAGAATCACCCAATGTCTCAAATCCTTGGTGATATCAATGCTGGAGTTTCAACCAGAAGTCAATTGTCCAATTTCTGCTTCTATGCTCTCTTCATCAGTCAGCTAGAGCCAAAGAATTATCATGTTGCACTTAGAGCAATGGCTGGGTTGAAGCAATGCAGCTTGAGCTTCTTCAGTTCAAAAAGCAGCAAGTGTGGGAGCTTGTTCCTCTTCCCCCAGGTAAGTGTGCAATAGGCACTAAATGGGTGTTTAGGAATAAAACAGATGAAAATGGGCTTATTGTTAAGAACAAGGCCAGACTGGTTGTTCAGGGGTTTGCACAAGAAGAAGGTATTGATTATGATGAAACCTTTGCCCCTGTAGCAGACTGGAGGCAATTAGATGTTCTTAGCCTATGCTGCACTCCACAATCTTAAAGTTTTTCAAATGGATGTTAAAAGTGCATTTTTATATGGTAAAATAAAAGAAGAAGTTTATGTGTGTCAACCACCAGGCTTTGAGGATAATAAACACCCAGAATGGGTATACAAGCTTGATAAGGCTCTTTATGGGTTGAAACAAGCTCCTAGAGCCTGGTATGAGACATTATCTAACTTTCTTCTGCAAAATAATTTCACTAGAGGCTCCATAGATAAAACTTTATTATTAAGAACGTGGATCAGCATAAGCTACTTGTTCAAATTTATGTTGATGATATTATATTTGCATCTCTGATCCCCAGTTGTGTGATGATTTTACAAAATTAATGCAATTGAAGTTTGAAATGAGTGCAATGGGAGAATTACAGTTCTTTCTAGGCTTGAAAATCAAACAAAAAGCTGATGGAATTTTCATTCATCAGTCTAAATATACAAAAGATCTTTTAAATAAGTTGATTTACAAAACTGTAAGCCTTGTTCTACTCCCATGTGCAACACCACACAATTGGATGTGATCAGAAAGGTAAAGCTGTTGATGAAACGCTTTATAGATGTATGATTGGGTCCTTGATGTATTTAACAGCTTCTAGACCAGATATTATGTTTGCTACATGTGTTTGTGCTAGATTTCAAGCTGCACCTAAAGAGTTCATCTGATTGCAGTCAAGAGGATCTTTAGATATTTGCAAGGTACACAATCTCTAGGTTTATGGTATTCCACTGGGCACTCTTGCAAATTAGTTGCTTTCTCTGATGGTGACTATGCAGGGTGTAAGTTGACCAGGAAATCAACTTCTAGGGATGTCAATTCCTAGGCAACTGTTTGATTTCTTGGCAGAGTAAGAAACAAACATCTGTTGCTACATCCACTGCTAAAGCCGAGTACATTGCTGCTGCAAGTTGTACATCCCAAGTACTCTGACTTCAGAATCAACTTTTGGATTATGGCATTACAGAGACTAAGACTCCGCTATTAATGGATAGTGCTTCAGCTCTTTGCATTGTCAAAAATCCAGTCCAGCACTCTAGGACCAAACATATAGAAATTAGACATCATTTTATAAGAGATTGTTTGAAAAGGGTCTAATTAATCCTATGTTTGTGCCTAGTGCTGATAGCTTGCAGACATTTTTACTAAGCCTTTGGATAGTTCAACTTTCCACAACCTGGTGTAAGGCTTGGTATGCTGCAACTAGAATAAGTGACAACTACTGATGATCTTAGTAAAAAGTACTGATGATCATTGGTAACCATGTCACATATAAGTATGATGAGTTCTTTTACCCTCAGTAGTTTTTATAACTACTGAAGGCTAAATGCCTCACAAGTACTGAAGTACGTTATCTGTTCTAAATACTGATGTAGTTAAACTATGATATAGTTAAAACTACTGAAATCAGTAAAAACAGATAAGTACTGACGTCCTATGAAACACCTGAAAAGCAGATGAAAAGTCTGATGAGTAAGTGTTGAGGAGAGTATGATACAGGTGAAAAGCTAAGAATTGACGAAAACAGCTGATGAGTAATTTCTCTTCAGTTGTTTCTACAACTGCTGTTTCTAAACAACTGAAGCAAGACCACAGTCTTCAGTAGTTTCACAACTACTGATAACTAATACCAAGTCTTCAGTTGTTTACAACAACTGATGACAAAACCATGTCTTCAGTAGTTTCTTAACTACTGATGACAAAAACCAAGTCCTCAGTTGTTTACATCATATGAAGTCAAAACCACTACCTTCAGTAGTTTCATAACTACTGATGGTTAACACCAAGACTTCAGCTGTTTCAACGTCTGATAGTCAAAACCAAGTCTTCAGTTGTTTTATAACAACTGATGACAACACCACCACTGTCAGTCGTTTTAAACCTCTGAAGGTTAATACCACGTCATCAGTAGTTTCAAACAGCTGATGACCACACCAAAACCTTCAGTAGTTTTCTTTTAGCCTTTTCCTCTTCCTACCCTATAAATACATGTCTTCTTCTCAACGTTCCATTAGCCATTCTTCTGACCTTCATACTTTCAAACATGGCAACCATGAGTCTAAAACCCCGACAAAACTACGTCGCCTACCTCACGAAATTGGCCTTCTGGACAAAGTTTAATCACGCCATAGACCTAATGGCTGATTCTCAATATAATACAGCTCTGCTTCTTAAACCCGACCATCTACCCAGAGTCACTCAGTCAGTTTTGGTCCAATGCCTACATTCACACTGATGTGCCTACCGGCCAAATCTCTGTTAGGTCATTGGTTAACCAAAACAAGTAGAGGTTACACCTGAAAGCATTCGTAGAGTGCTAAATTTACAAGATGCTGCTTGTGTGACTGAGTACCCGAAGGGCACAACTGATATGTCCTTCATCAACAATGGGTACGACGGAAATCTTCGAGCGCTACCATACTGAAGAAGAAGTTCCTGATGTTGAACGATTAATATTTCATATGGTGAATGTTTGCTTAGCCTCGAAGACATCCTCATGGGATCAATGTCTTCCCGGTGGCAACAGGTATTATATTCCATTCTAGAACACCAACCTTAAATTTTTCACAAATTTGTTTCTAGAAATCAAAGATTGGCACAGAAACCTGTGGGAAAAAGATCGCTATTATATCCCAGGTTTCTGATGGCCATAATTTTAATGAATTACAAACTGATGGCCTTGTTGGCCTTGGAGTCCCTGCACCAGCTGTTCTAGCTGAGGTATACTCCAGGCATAACTCCGACCAATCCTCAAAGAAGCTGCCTGGTTGCTAAACCCACCGCACAGGAACCCACAGCTTCAATTGCCAGATCCAAAGTCCCACCAAGCCAAAATCCAAACCCAAACAAGCTAATCAGGGAGATGAGTCCCCTGATGATGCCCTGTACCACCCAAACAGGATAAACCTACTGGTTCAAACCCACCAGTAGTGTTAACGACTCAACCAGCACAGCCGCACAGGTATCCTCTTAAAAGGATCATGTTGCAATCATTTCAGGGGAACCCACATTGCTGAGACCTCTCTCACTTGAGGAGGTTATCATTGAAGAGCATCCCTCTCCCTGGATGCAATCAGCTTCTATCCCCTCTCCCCATGCAAATGCCCCTCAAAGCCCAACCATTATAATTGCCAATGTGCTGACTCAGCTGCATGCCTCTCCTCCTCCCCTACAACCACCAACAAAGGGGAGAACAATAGCACTTGAGGATGAGGATCCACATGCTTCTGACAACCCACAGCACCAGGGTTTAAATGTTCTATCTCCTGGTGTGGATATGGAGACCAGAACATCTGGTGAGGCTGCCACCTCCTCTGAATCAGCATATGATCAGACTGAGGCTGGTAACATTCCTAAGACCTCCCCAGAGGCAACAGCTGATGAAGGACAAAGTCTTAAGGCTGGAAGTCCCCAGTTCCAAGACAAAGGGGCACATGCTACAATGGTCTACACCCAGTGCATGTACATCCTGCTACAGCAGGAGGTCAGGTGATTCAGCATCTGCTGATGATGACCTGGGCTTTTTCTATGATGTTCTTGCCCAGAACACAATCCTTGAGGAGGAAGTCAGTAGGCTGCAAAAACTACTTGACCAACTCTCTCAAGGAGAAAGACCATCTGCCACCACATCAACCCAACAGATGGCACCTGCCTCTGAAGGTCCCTTAAACACACAGCCACTACAAAATTCTCAGCCACCTACCTCTGTTTCTGGCACCATTTCTCAGGATCAAAACCCCCCTCAGCAAATGGATGCTATCCTCAAAATCCCCTATCTCTCATCACACGTAGCTAACCGAATTTGTTATTAAAACTGTTGATGAGAGACTTTCTTCTGTCTTACAACCCTGGTGGAGGATGTACTGAGCCAACACTTTCTGCTACTCAATCCCTTGCAACCAATGCACCCAAAAAGGGGGAGAGTTCAGCAGTGAAAGCTAAAAGAAAGAGGATGGAGAAGGAGAGAAAAAGAGAAGGATCAGAAGTGGAAAAAGAGAAGGATTGTGTGTATGAGGCCGAAAAAGAGAAGGAGAATGTGATTGAGAAGGGAGCTGAAATTGAAAAAGTACATGAAAGTCAAAAAGATTTTCATGTCACATACAAGAAAAAGAAGAGTGCGAGAAAGAGAAGAACTTGAACGAAATGGTTAAAGAGGCTGATGCTGAACACAGCAGATCAATGGACAATATCATTGATCAGCTGTTTAGGCAAGGTTTCGACACTGAAAAGCTGGATTTTGAAATAAGAAGATTAGAGATCGAAGAGATCCAACAAAGATGGGCCAGCTACAGCACTATGGATAGAGAGAGACTTGAGATCATGATCAGATTTATCAGCAAATACCTTGGGAGATCATTGATCGAAGTAAAATCATGGACCAGGGACAGTATCTTGGCCATAACCTCCAAGATCTGTTCGTCTGAAGCATACACTAAGGGTTTAGTAGTCGAAGCTTTGAATGAAGCAGGAGCAGGGAGAAGGACTGAGCTATCCAAACACTCAAATGCCACACTCACCTCCAAAATGCTGACTCAGCCTGTCAACATTCCCTCTCCAAAACAACCACAACCACAACCCACAAAACCAACTCCCTTACCCTCAAAACCAACAGCCGATGATGCACCTAAGCAAAGAAGAGAAGGGGTTGAGGCTTGTGGAAGAAGAAGAAAATGATGATGAAGAAGATAGCTGCCGATCTCAGCTGTCCTGCAGTTGCCTAAGGCCAAAGATCTCTCTCTTGCAATAACTCCTGAGCTACAAAGAGATGCAATCAAAGTGAAATTGGAAGAAGAAGAACAACACAGATTGCACGATGAAGAGTTATTGAGGAGAGTAGAAAGCATATGCAGCCACTTCCTCCATCATCAATATGAAAAAACAAGCTCAGAGGATCTATACTCTTAGACATACTTTTCAGTATGTGAAAGAAAGAGTAAGAATTTGGCCTGATCCTAGGGTGGCTCACAGAATACAAAAGAAAAACATCCCTCACAGATACAGTGGTCAAGTCAAAAAGATTGTAGATGAAGTGATCTCCTTGGCCATTGTAGTTTCACCCTGGGAAATCCTGGAGATTTCAAAAGGCCTACACCTTAAACATGCCTCCACAAAAGATGCTAGAGAACAGAATGATCAAAAAGGGGCTGGTGTATAAGAGGCTGAATGAGATTAGAAAGGATGAGTTACCACTGCTGTTAGAAGGTCATCATCCTGATGAATTTGCTTACAGACAGATTACAACAGTGGTACTCAGAAATGGAAAACATGTCAAATTCCTGTCTGAGTACTATGGGCCAGAAGGATTCTTTGATGGTGAGGCAGAGGAGCTCACCATGGAGGAACAAATTATATTTTTGGAGGCCTACACCAGGGAATCCTACAGGCTCATAGTTGGGAAGTGAGTCTCATGGATGGGGGAACAACTCAGTGTCCAATTCCCCAATACAGAGCTCCCATCCATACATTGCCAACCAAATCATCAGAGACTCATTCCTAGGCCAGTGCTTATATGGGTCATCTTCTCAACTGATCAAGAAGGAAAAAGACCAACCATTCTGCCAACAATAAGTGGGAAAATAAAATCAATTAGAGGTTTTGGTTGCATTGGTTCAGGGGAGTTTGTTGGACCAAAAGAACCAATGAGCCAAGATCATAAAACCTCTAAGTCCCACATGATATCACAACAACTGCTGAAGGCTTCATCAGCAGTACGACAAGTGCTGAAGACTTCAACAGCTGAAGATCAAGTACTGAAGCTCAACAGCTGAAGAACAGAAGTGCTAAAGTACAACAGCTGAAGAACACAGTGCTGAAGCTGAAGACCAAAGTACCGAAGTACAACAGTTGAAGAGTCCACAAGTGCTGAAGATCAACAAATGATGTACAAAGTCTGAAGACAAAGACTGAAGACATCAGTGATGACATCTACTAAAGTCATCAGCTGATGAAACATCTGAAGTTCAAGTCTGAAGACCAAGTACTGAAGTTTCAGTAATGTCACAACAGCTGAAGAGTACTTCTTCAGTAGTTATGATATCAGTAGTTTTATGTTTTTACTTTCAGTAGTTTTGTAAAACGACTGAAGAGCTTGTTCTTCAGTCATTGTAGTTTCAGTAGTTTCTTTTAGTAGTTGTAGTAACTGATAACACTTAGTATGTTTGTAAGAAGATGTCAGCTGTTTTGACATCTTCAGTAGTTGTGTTTCAGTTGTTTAAATAATTCTGTTAGATGTCACTATCAAGTGACATCAGCAGACGTCACATCTCCTATATAAGGAATGTTCCAGCGCGACATTCCAATATAAGGGATGATTGACCTGATTGTATGTGTGACACTTTTTGCCACCACGAAAGCATGTGATTGAATGAAATATTCTCTTTGCAGAAACTTTCTCTCTCTATAACTAATTCTGTTCATTGCAATATCTTTTGTATTCTTGCTCGAATTGCTAGTTGGTACTCTATTCCGCTACTGAAATCGTTCGAATCGATCAAACTAGATGCTGAGATCCTATCATATTCTTATTGTTTTTGAAGGACTAAAATAAATTAAATTGCTAACTAATAGGTTTCTTATTAGGTGATAAGCCAAGTTAACGAATGATAAGCCAAGTTAACGAATGGAAAGAGGTTTGGTCGGGTAGTGTAAAAGATTGATGTTTTGGGTCAAAAATAGGTTTCTTATGAGGTGATAAGCCAAGTTAACGAATGATAAGAATGACGTATGATGATGCATGAACGAAAGTTAACGAACGATGATGAAAGATAATAATGTTATTATCTCTGTGTATGTATGATGCTTGATCGTGTAAGAATGTAAAAGAAGGTTTTAAGTGGAAGTAAAATTATTTTATTTTATAAAACAAGAACTCACTCAGCAACACTGACTTTTTATACATTTTCCAGTGGCAGGTAAATGTTTCTGAGGGTGGCACGAGATGGCTACTTGGCTTGTTTTGGATGGAATCCATTTTGTATAATGATGATGTTTTTGCATTGTAATACAAACAATGATGTTTTGTAATTGTTAACACGGTTGTATCATTTTGCAAAAGCGATTATTTATATGAAATGAAATGGTGGTTTAAATTTATTCCGCTATGCTGTTTTAATTAAGTTAGTGTAAATATATGTTTATGTGCAATGATCGACCAGCTGTGAGTGTTCCAGGAACGGGGCCTTACAATCAGCAAAGCCTTTATCAAACAACAACCAAGTAGTGCCTATCACAGTGATTCTAGACTTTGAAGAACAAAGGCGGCCTTTGCAGCTTTAGTTCAAGTTTTTAAGCTTACCTAGGAAGCACCTTAACATCTGCCAACATCTGTCAACAAGACTTGGAAGAACTTCATCCAGATGTAGTAGAGGAGATGGATCTACAATGGTAAATGGCAATGATTTCTTATAGAGCCAAATAGTACCTAAGAAGAAATAAAATTTGGCTGCAACAAGTAAAACATCAAACATTGGTGTTGATAATTCAAAGGGAAGATGTTTCAAATGCAATCTCTATGGACATTTCTCTAGAGAATGTAATCAACAATCAAATCCTTACTTGAGACAACATCAGCAACATCAGTCTCATCAACATAAATCTCATCAACCATTAGCATCTCAAAGATCTTTCAGAAAACCACAACTAACCAACTCATCCCCACCAGCCACAAATGCATCAGCAGAACCTAGTAATTCTAAAGAATCTAGGCTGATCATACTACAAGATGGAACATGTGACTAGAGCATGTATGAGAAGGAAGTCGTAGAAGACAATCAAGCTTTAATGGTTCACATGGAGAACAAAGTTCCACCCATGGCTAGAGAGGTAAGAGATAGACTATGTTCATTAGTATGTGTTGAGAAAGTTGAAAGATATATAGTCCATGCTCAACAACTAGATGATAAAGTGAAAGAAACAATGATTTTGAATGAATCTCATGTAAGAGAACATACGTTATATCAAATCAAAATTAAGATTTAGATAAACTTGTTTTAGAAAATTATAGTTTAAAAGCACAAGTTGAGCATCTGACCACTTAACTAAATCCATCGCTGATCATGCATCAACTGAAGTGAAATTATTAAACTTTATCTCTACAATATGATAATTATTGAATTCTCATATTGAATCAAAGAACAGGTATGGGTTGGGATATAATTCTATGGCACCTCCTAAAATGATAATTATAAAACTTTAGCTGAAACAATCACAAAAAACTTGTCAAATCATTTTGTGCATGCACCAAGTTTGAAACAAAATCTAATCAACAAATTAGTAACAATAAAAACTGAGGTGAATGAAATTAAGTCTTCTAAATCAGCAAATATTAAACAAAATGACTCAGAATGACTTTGATGAGTGTGATGACTTAGATGATTCTGATGAACATGATGGTGATCAACTGGACATTGGTAAGAATGTTGCTTTTGAAACAATCATTCCCAAAGTTTTTGAAGAAACAAAGTTGCCATATCCTCCAAAACAAAGAAACATGTTGAAGACTTTGCATGAGAATAGCTTAGCTAAATGAAGTCTTCAAGAACTAAATCAGCAACAAAAAACATCAAATGAAATAATTGAGAAATATACATCTACCCGAGGAAGTACACACATCTTCCGTAGAAAAGGGAAAGAAGAAACACTCAGCAGATCTTCAGTGGAAGAAGAAAATTTCTTCAATAGCAGATCAATGGAAAACTAAATCTATTGAAATAGTAGAAGATCTGCAGAAGATAAAAGCAACAACCAACAAATCAAACTAGAAAGTGATGAATCCCAAGTAGAAGAAATTAGAAAATGGTAAAGAAGAATCCATTGATAAGGTGTCACGGAAAGGCAAGGATAAATCAAATACAAAATTGGAAAAGGATTTGAAGCCTCAAAAGCTGACAAAGAAGAAGAAAGTGATTGATTCTGACAAAAAATCAGAGGAAATGCATTGCAAATGGTGTGATATGAAAAACCACAATACTAAAGATTGTTACTTTAGCCGTTATTGTTCTATTTGCAATATGAACACTCAAGACATCTGACAGCTACTTCAACAAACATTGTGCAATTTGGAACAAAATAACCATTCAAATCAGGAATGTTATTTCAATAAAAAGAACAAGACAAAAAGCACAAAGCAGAAACAATCTGATAAAGCTGAATCAGACTCTCAATCCACTGATGATCAAGAAGATTCAAAAACAAAGAAGCAGCAACAAAAATAAAATCCAAAAACAAAGGAGAAATCATCTACTGATGTTCACTTTTGAAGAAAAGAACAACATTTCAGCAATCCAAAACACCTCATAAAAAGGTGGATTTGATTGAAAAAGAAACAAATGCTAATGATGCTTTCTTTGATAAAATTTAAAAAGGGAACTCATGTACCTCATTCAAAATCAAAGATAATGATACTTTCAACAATCAAGTTTCATTATCAAAACTAAAGCCAAAAACCAACTAAGATAAGGTGAATGAAGAAGAGATTGAGAAACCAAAACCTAGTTCAACAACATCATCTTCAACAGAATCATCCTCACCACAAACAACATAGAATAAGAAGGGAGGTAAAACCCAAGATCATTAACGCTTTTAGACACTGCTGGCAAATCACGAAGGAATAACAATTTTAGACACTGCTGGCAAACCCAAGATCATTAACACTTGGGTTGTTAATTCTAATTGAAATCATCTGTGTGCAGGAACAATCATGGAGAGCTAACAACAAGTGGTATGTTGATAGTGGTTGTTCCAGGCATATGACAAAAAACTGTTATCTTCTCATGACTTCAAGCATTAAAATTCGTCATATGTGGCGTTTGGTGGGGATAAGAAGGGAGGTAAATAATTGGTGAAGGAATGGTAACTAATGGTGTACTCAATTAGAGAAAGTAAATTATTATGAAAATTTGCAGCATGATCTATTGAGTGTGCCTCAATTTTATGATCCAAATTATACCACATTGTTTGATAACGCTAATTGTTACATTCTTAAGCTAGGTTTTTTAGTTCGAGAAGAATGGATCCTTCTTAAGCATCAAGAAAAGGAAACACATGTGTTTTGGATTGAACAATACTTCACTCACAAGATATGAAACATGCCTACCATCTAAGTCATCAGAAGATGAATCTCAATTATGGTATAGAAGGCTTGTCATTCTAACATGAAGAACATGAACAAATTGGTGAAAAATGACTTAGTCATTTGATTGCCAAAGAAAGAGTTTTATTGTTCAAACCATTGTACTTTATGTTATAAAGGAAAACAACATAAAGTGTCACATAAATCCAAAATTATCAATACAAACACTACCCACTCAAATTGCTTCACTTGGATTCGTTTGGTCCAACCAATGTGATGAGCATTGGTAAAAGGAAATATTGTTTAGTGGTAGTGAATTATTTCACTAGATTCACATAGGTCTTTTTCTTAAAACAAAAGAGTGAAACATCAGAAACTTTAATGGACTATGTCATCAAGATTGAGAATCAACTTGATTTTAAAGTTAAAGTTTTCGGAGTGACTTAGATTCTTTTTGCAGGAATACACGCATTGCAAGGAAATTCAGTGCACCAAGAACTTCATAACAGAATGGAGTTGCTGAAAGAAGAATAGAACTCTTATTGAAGCAGCAAGAACAATGTTAACTGATTCATAATTACCAATCACCTTTTGGACTGAAGCAGTAAACACAACATGTAATGTTCAAAATAGGACATTAATTGTCAAAGAACATAATAAAAAACCTTATTAACTTTTATTCGAAATAAAACTATACATAGGATATCTTATAGCTTTTGGGTGTCATGTATCTGTTTTAAACACCAAAGAACAATTGGAAAAATTTTCAGAAAAAGCCTATGATGGTTTGTTTATTGATATTCTTCAACATCTAAATCATATAGGATGTACATTCCATGACATAATATTGTGGAAGAAACTCCTAATGTGTCATTTGATAAATCCTCATTTCCTAAATATGTAAAAGGATCATCATGGTTGTTTGATATAGTTGCACAAACAGACTTATTTATATTTGGTTATGTGAATAATGCAGGATCTAATGATACATGTTATCCATTTGTTCCCCTATATATGAATGGCGTGTCATTATCTGTTGATCCTCCAAGAATACAAACATCATGTACATGGAACAAGGAACAATCAATAATAAAAATGATACTACACAATTGAAGCAAAATGGATCTACATCCTTAACATCCTCAGATGAGCATCCTACATCCGGATATGAATAATGCATCAGCTAAGCAGATATTCCACACATTGGAAATGATCCACTGCATTCAAAAGAGTTGATGTCGGGAAGTCAACATATACGATTCATAGATGATCTTGTAACTCCTACAGAAGCACAAATATTTAGGAGATGTTCTAGTGGAAGACATTCATAATGCACTGATGTTCAAACTCAAGAAGATTGCTCCACTTCTAATAATGAACATGAGGAACACTTTGATTACTTCCTAAATTCATCAGCTTAGTTGGATCCATCTACATCAATGGATATCACTAACTTGGATTCCATTTGAATCTACTCCAACAACAAGAATTCATAAGACTCATCCAATAAACAACATCATCGGTGATCTTAATAAAAGAACCACAAGAAGCCAAGGGAGAGCTGCAAACATTGTTTTTCACTTGTTTTCTTTCATAAGTGGTTCCTCCAAACCTCACAGCTGCACTAAAAGAATAGTGGATTGAAGCTATGAGAGAAGAGCTTCAATAATTCAGAAAGCAGAAGTTTGGAATCTAGTTGATTTACCTAAAGGTCAACATCTAATTGGAACAAGGTGGCTCTTCAAAAATAAACTAGATGACAGAGGTATAATTTTGAGAAACAAAGCAAGACTAATTGCACAAGGTTACACTCAAGAAGAAAGGATAGACTATAATGAAGTTTTTGCACCAGTTGCAAGAAATGAAGCCATAAGAATATTCCTAGCCTATGCACCAGTTGGTCATGATTAACTTAGATTAATCATCATCACCAAGAAAAGCATGTGTCTGTCCTTGTGAATAATAACTTATAAAAACCCAAAAACATTTAGAAAAACATAGAAAAATATTTGTATCTTTTGATTTAGCATGACATATGTTGGAAAATGATAGTACACTATGCCTTTGCTTACTTCCTGAGTAATTAACTTAATTTAAATATGATTAGAAGTACCTTCATATGCGAGTAGGTTCATCTTGAGTGGAAAGTACACTAAGAGCATTCCTAACATAATGAAAAGGTGTCTATGGGAAACTCCATTTTGAGGATCAAGCAAATAAGTCTTATCCTGATGTGACCAATTCTCTCACCTAAGCACACTATGTAAAACACATTATAACTTCTATCTTTGCAAATCATCATCCCCTTGTTTTGGTTAAACAAAGACTTTGCTTAAAGGCACCTTTGTTTTACAGAAGTAAACACATGGTGACCTGATGATTATCATCTCTATGCTCTCAAAAGAATCACAGTGATCAATTGTATATTATTTAAAGAGCTTTTACAACAATGCATTAATGAGACATCAAATTTGTCTCAAGATAGAATTTATCACTTAATGTACATAGTTTCGAAGTGTGAAAAAGTGATGAATTGACTCACAAACGGAGGACAAACTCCAATGTGAATTGAATGTGGAGCCCATAATAGTTAGTCACTAATAAATATTAAAACATGATAAAAAACATGTCTAGTTGATCCAATACTCTTGCTTGAATTTAAGTGGTCAAAAAGAATACTTACAATCAGGACTAGCATCAAAGCACACTTTATCTAACAAATCTGTTAATACATCATGTTCCTAGTTTATGTTCTTAATGTAAAAGTCTTTCATTTCTTACACATGTGTAATATAAATATTCAATGAAATATGATATGCATTTGATGTTTACTTATTTTTTATTATTTCATATGTATGAACTTCATATATAGGTTTGAGGTTGTTGTACACAATTCTAAGTCCATAATGATTGAGAATTGTGTTCAACCTAGTCGGGTGATAATTCATATTGATGGACCATACTTATGGACCATACTCATGAATACATCATGCTTATGGACCAGTCGCAAGACTGAACCAGGAGACTGGATCAGTCGTATGATTGAGACATAAGATTGACTCAGTCGCACGATTGAACCTTCAGTCGTGCGTATGAATCAATCGCATGAGTCATTCGTATGAATGGCAGCTGCAAACCTATAAATACTACTTAATTCGTGGAAAAAAATAAAAACATTTTGAGAGATAATTCGAATATACATAAACCCTAGCCATCCAGAGCATCCACAATGCCCAATCCAACTTCATAGTTCGATCTTGATCGTTTGTTACTCATTCTTAACATTTGGTTCATTGTTATATCGCTCGGGGTTATCATTCTCACTGATTGGATCGCCACTCAAATAGGATTGCGCACTATTTGATCTGGTTTCACGCAGAGTCCGTTAGTACTCTATACGAAAACGGTCCTAACAAGGGGTATTAAAGCTTTGGCTCGTGATTTTGCGTTGATTCGATTAGTTTTGGTGTTAAAAACCCTACGTTTAAATCAAAAGATTCACCATATTGCTTCAAAAGTTGTTTTTGTCGTTTGCATGCATTAAAGTTCAGTTTTTTAATTATATGGCAGATTAGGGTTTCTGGGAAACTCGAATTTTGTGTGAAAGTGTCAAAATAATCGATTTTACAAACACAACAGCCTTTAGTCGCACGCTTGGTTCATTCGTACGATTGAATTCAATCGTATACTCCATCAGCACGACTGAACTCAGTCGTATCCCTCATTCGCAGGACTGAACAACTCCAGTCATTTGATTCCAATCGTCTTGTTCATACGCACGACTAAATCCAATCGCACAATTGAATTCATTCGCATTCTTCATTCACACGAGTGATCCATACTCATAGCTCATTCACACAAGTGAAATGTCTTGTTCTAAAAGTACCAAGTTTAAAGCAATGGAAGACCAATTTGCTGCATTTACTGCCGGAAAAGACTCCCGCATCTAGAACCTTCTACTTCTGGAGAATGAGATTGGATATCATAATAAATCGCCAAAGTTGTTAACGTTAGATGAATATCCACACTGGAAACAACGGTTTGAAATATACTTAAATGGAGTGGACCCAAAGCTTTGGACATCCATTGAGACTGGTTATATGGTACCAGTCAATGCTAATGGAGTCAAATTGACTTTGGGAAGAATGAGTAAAACTCAGAAGATTCTGTTCATTGTTGAAAAGAAAGTATATGCCTTGTTGTCTCAGTCGATACCTAAGGACATCTTTCATCAGTTCTCTAAGAACAATCAGGCTAAGAAGTTATGGGAGGCATTGGAAAAGAGATATGATGGAAACGCAACTCTTAAAGCACTAAAGGCTAAAGCTCTCAAAAAGGAGTTTGATAATATATCTTCGATAGGGAATGAGAGCTTGGATGATATTATTGACAGATTCTATCATCTGATGAGTGAGTTGCATATTCATGGTGTGACAACATCTATGGAAGACAAAGTTTAAGCTTTGCTGATGGTTTGCCTTATAAATAGGATTCATTTGTGTCTAGTCTGAGATAAAACGACATTCTTACGACATTAAACATAAATTATTTCATCTTGAAGTTAAGAGAGGAAGAACTGCGAATGAAATACAAATCGAAGAAAGGATCCTATGTTTAGAATCCTTCACTTTACAACTCAGTTCCGACTCCAACTATTTCATTACCACCATTACAAAGGACATTCGTGTCTAGTTCCTCTTCTCATTCCCAAACCACTGCTTCAGGAACCAAAATGTCAGGGGCATCTGGAACCCAATACATAGTCCTGAGGCAAATACTTCAAAGTTGAAGGCCGAGAATCTCGGTAATGTCATAGTAGAAGTGGCTAAGGAGCACATGGATCTTCTAGCGGCTGTTGTACAATCTTATGATGGTTAGTTGCCGGTAAGATTGGAAATTGTCACCTTCTAGATGAGGATACGAGCAAGTTGATGTAAATGAGCTAGAAAGAATGGACATAATGTGGGCCTTGGCGAGTGCAGTCAGAAGAGCAAAGAAGTTTGTCAAAAAGATGGGGCATAATCTAGTTGCCATTTAAGATACGACTTTTGGTATTGACAAAACCAAAGTCACATGTTTCAACTGTGGTGAAAAAGGGCACTTTAAACGTGAATGTGTAAAGCCCAAGAAAAGTGGAAATGGAAACCCATTTCCTACATTCAATCGTCAAGACAAAGACATGATTGGTACTACTTCTTCAAGTAAAGAGACAAAGGCTCTGACTGCTCAAGGTGATGAAGGGCAAGATTGGTCCTTCCGCTTTGTTTCTCTAAGTGAATCAAATATTGCCTTTGTCGATGCACTGGATAATGGATCTGCTAGTGAAGGTGAGATCATAGCAGAGCAAGCGATGTCAAATACCGAAGAAGTTGTGAATGTTGTAAATCACTTGGTTGAGGAAGAGCTCAGAGCAATAAACTCAGAATCTTCAGTCAACCAAGAGTCTGATATAGCTTTGATGGCTGATTCATCTGATTCCTCACAGGTAAGTTCTAAAGACCAATTATTTGAAAAAGATGCTTGTAATGAATGTGACAAATTTAGGGAAAGCATTGATCTAAAATTTGCAAGGTTATTAGAACACAATGATAATTTAGTAAACGATTTACAACTCTACACTTAGGCTAATTGTTTCTTAAAACAAAATGAGTGCAGTTTCAAAGAAAAAATAGAACTTTTGGGCAAAAAACTAAGGGAAACCGAGGTTGTTGCATTAAATCAATCAAATGACATAAAGTTTTATTCAAATTCTATGGAAGATACCAAAAAGTAAAAAAGCAATTTTAGAAGTCGAAGTTGAATCTTATATAACAAAAACTGCATAGTTTGGCTAATTCTTCTCACATAGTTCAAAACATAGTGAAAGAACAAAATAATGGAGATGGTCTGGGTTATAAAGTAGTTCCACCACCACATGCATTCTTTTGAACAATAAATGTAGACCAATCAATAATAACCCAGTAAAGGATCATATGGTGTCCACTCCTCTAGTTAGTGATCCCAATTCTACGAGCAAAATTGTGAAAAACATCACTAAACGGGAGAAATCTACTTTGAAATCAATAGAGAAGATTCCTATTGAAAATTTGGATGATCGAATTGGAAAGGTTAATTTAAGATCAGGTTCACACACGTCTACTTTTGAAACCAAAATGACTAATCCCGTTAACCAAAAACGTGTTACTCGTCAAAATCCAAATAAACTAAAAGTTAAAGATGTTCAAGATGTTAAACCGATTATTTTGTTAAAGAAGCTGAAACATCTAAAAGAGTGTAAGGCCACGTTCCCGAGACGCTCACAGCTGGTCAATCATTGCTCATAAAACCTATAGTTACATTTAACTTTCAGAAAACATCGCAACGGAATCATCAAAATAATTTTTCACCATAAATGCTTTTTCAAAATAAAAAAACATTCGTTACATAATTCATTTGTTCGCATTACAATGCAAAAACATTAACAAAAGAATGCCATCCAGATGCCAAGTAACTGCCCCGCGCCATCCTCAGCAATGCTCACCTACCAACTGGAAAATGCATAAAAGTCAGCTTGCTGAGTGAGTTCTAGTTTAGCATAAAACATATTTTGCATTCATTAAACTGTTCTTTACTTTAACATGTGATCACATCATACGTACACATAGATAAGATCATTATTGTCTTCATCATTCGTTCATTCATCATTACATCTTTTCATTCCATCACAACCATGAAATTTACCCTTCCGTCATTCATAAAGCTGGTACTAGGCCAAAGTCTATCATAGACCTTCCATCATGGCGCACAGTAGCCTGGCCATACTACCGAAGGTAAATTCAGGTGTACCATTGTCATGTGCTATACCCTTCCATCATGCATAAAGCTGGTACTGGGCCGAAGTCTATCATAGACCTTCAGTCATGGCGCACAGCAGCCTGGCTACAGTAACAAAGGTAAGAAACAATGGTTCCATACAAATGGTCAATCACGAAGAAAGACCCTGATGTGCATCCTTCTAGGGTAGCTAACCCGCACACCGTTGGGCTAACACCCTACATTGGGGCGTGTCCGACATATAAGGCTTGCAAGACTTACATTACTTTACAATGTTATTAATGCATGCATTCATTCATCATGTTCTCTTTTCATTATCTTTCATTTTACGTTACATAATACTTTCATTTCATTCATTAACATTCACGTAAAGCCAAGGGAAAATAATCATACATAATAAAAGGAACATCATCATAAACAGTCAACATCATCATACAGGGCATCATACATACATAACATACATCACACATAATCATACAACATCGTACATCATCATCAAGCATAAGCATCAATCATACATCGCCACGTGCCCATCTTAATATCTATGACCTCAAAAGTCAACTTACACAACCCTCAGGAATCTCCCAGGTCAAAGCCTACTCTTCACTTTTCCCCAAGAAGTTAGAAAATGTTATAAGTGTTCATCCGCATTGCCCTATTTGTTCATTCGCATTTCCCATATTTCATCCGCATTTGTTCACTTTCTCATCCGCATTTAGCCTTAATCATCCACATTTGTCAATGCTCATCTGCATTGGTCATCCGTATTTCACATACTTAGTCAATGCTCATCTGCATTTGTCATCCGCATTTCCCATACTTATTCAATGCTCATCCGCATTTCCTTATCTGCATTTGTCATCCGCATTTCCCATACTTAGTGCATGCTCATCCGCATAAACTTTCCATCCACATTGACTCCATCCGCATTAACTTCATCCGCATTGACTTCATCCATATTGACTTTACCTGCATTGACTTTCATCTGCAATTACTACACTTAGGAAATTATTCAAAACCCATTCACACCTAAACATCAAATTCGGTTCCCAAGTACCATCTATCATGTTCTAAGCTTAAATCTTACCTTCTAAGCCTTAGAAACACAACCATAACATTAACAAGCATGAACATAGTCCAACATCATATCATCCCGACATCATACACCCATCATACATACGGGTAAAAACCCAGTTTCATAAAAACATAAGTTCATGCATTTCCAGCCTCAAAATCAGTTAAAAACCAGTAAAAGAGGGGTTCTATAACTCACCTTTGCAACTCTTGAGTATGGCTTCTTCCAAAATTGTTTGCAAATTGAATTCAACCGCCCAGAAACCCACTAAAAAACATACTCGAACACATACAAACACACATAAGCATAAACCCGAGGATATGACCGGTCAAGAACATCATAAAACCATAAATTCTTACCTTGAATTCAAATTCTTTCTTGTTCTTCCATCAAAACTGAGAGTTCTTTGTTGCACTTGCTACTTTCTCTCTCTAAAATCCGAAGATTTATGATGTCTGTGACATATGGATGGCCATACCACCTATTACACCTACTTTCAAAGATTTTGTCCTTTTTGTCAGTTTTAACCCCTAGACTTGGGTTTTATTTCTTTTCCTTCTTTCTCTTCACTTTATTCTTCTTTCTTGACTTTAGAAAAATAACCGAGTGTTACAAGTCCACCCCCCTTATAGGTTTTCTCCCCGAAACCTGTTATTCCTCAAAGAATTATAGGTAATGCTGACTCATTTGTTCTTCAGTCTCCCATGTAGACTGAAATCCATTCCTGTGCTTCCACTGTACACGCACAAGAGGAACCATTTTATTTCTCAGCCTCTTCTCTTTTCGATCGATGATTGCCACTAGCTGCTCCACATAATTGAGCCATTCATCCACTTAGATATCCTCCAGTGGAACAATCATATCTTCATTCACTAAACACTTCCTCAGATGAGATACATGGAATGTCGGGTGAATTCCACTTAACTCATCTAGTAATTCCAGTCTATAGGTCACCTCTCCTACTCGAGCAACGATTCAGAAAGGCCCTATATACCTTGGCCTCAACTTGCCCTGCTTTCTAAATCGGATGATACCCTTCCAAGGTGAGACCTTCAATAGAACCCGATAACTCACCTTAAACTCAATCGGTCTGCGTAGTTTATCAGCATACGACTTCTGTCTATCTTTGGCTGCCTTCATGAAGGCCTTTATCATTTTCAAGCTTCTCAGTCGTAGCCTCGATTACCTTGACGCTTCCTAATTCCTTCTGACCAATATCGCCCCAACACACGGGTGTCTTGCATCTCCTTCCATATAGCATCTCATAAGGTGGCATACCAATGCTGGCATGATAACTGTTGTTATATGAGAACTCAGCTAACGGTAAGTGGTCATGTCAACTTCCTCCAAAATCGATAACACATGCCCGAAGCATGTCCTCCAATGTCTGAATGGTCCTCTCTACTGATGTGTGACCTCGTCCCCATAGCATCTTTGAATTTCTTCCAAAATTTTGATGTAAACCGAGTGTCACAATTAGACACAATAGACCCCAGCACCCCATGATGAGTCACAATCTCCTTAATGAAAAGATCAGCCCACCTCTTGGATGAATATGGCTCGCGGGTCGGTAGGAACTGAGCACTTTTCGTCAAACGGTCAACTATCACCCATATGGCATCATACCCTTTCGGGGTACACGGTAACTTCGTGATAAAATTCATGGTGATGTGCTCCCACTTCCATTCGGTATATCCAAAGGTTGGATCTTTCCATATGGCTTCTGATGCTCTGCCTTCACTTGCAAGCAAGTAAGGCACCTACTCACATACTCCACTATATTACGCTTCATACCCGACCACCAATAATCTTTCTTTATGTCTTGGTACATCTCTATAGCACCGGGATGAATGGAGTATTGTTAGAGCATATATTATAGTCTAGGCTTAATGTAATACACCTGATATGTGGTATACATATTAAAATGATTCATTCGACGGAGCATATGCGAATGAGACCCAATCATATGACTGAGCCTTGCTAATGGGCCAATGGTGCGACTAAGAGATGTGATTGGACCAGTCATACGATTAAACCATACGTGTGGTCCAGTCGTACGATTGAACGATACGCATGGTTTAATCATATGAATGGGCCCAGTCGTATTTGACATGGGTTGAGGCCTATAAATACCAGTTTCATTGTGTAGAGAGATTAAGGATTATGCCCAGGCCCTAGGTGTTGTCAGATGAAAGGGGAGATCATGCTCGATGTCCCCTTGCCAAGAGTCTTGATTCTTATGTTTAACAAGCTTGTAATATTAGGTTTTATCAATGAAACCATTATATTCTTGTTCGTTCTATTGTTTGTATCTTGGTTTTGGTTTTGTTTCCTTCCGTCAAGAACATGCTCGGATGTCAACCGATCCAACGGACTTCACAATTGGTATCAGAGCCGGTTACTGCTAGAATGATCTAACAATCATTCTAGCAACACAAGCTCTTTATTTTTTGATCTATTTCAGGTTCTTTGACGTTAAACCCACTTCGTGTTCTTCGTGTTTTGCTCAGATCTTGTTTCGTGTGTTGTTTCCTAGTTAAAATCGAACTCGGAACCACGTTCTGATCACCCTTACGAATCTTATGATGTGTATTTTGGTTCGGTTCATGTAGAATTCATAAGATTAGGGTTTTTGGCAGCCATGGCGGCTGTAAATCTGAAAATCTACATGCAGAATAGTTCATGCAACTGGACCATGAGACTGGACCAGTCTTATGTCCAGTCATGAAACTAGACCAGCCGTGTGACTGGACCAGTCTTATGTCCAGTCGTGCGACTGGACCGGTCCTATGTCCAGTCGTGCGACTGGACCGGTCCTATGTCCAGTCGTGCGACTGGACCGGTCCTATGTCCAGTCGTGAGACTGGACCGGTCCTATGTCCAGTCGTGAGACTGGACCGGTCCTATGTCCAGTCGTGAGACTGGACCGGTCCTATGTCCAGTCGTGAGACTGGACCGGTCCTATGTCCAGTCGTGAGACTGGACCGGTCCTATGTCCAGTCGTGAGACTGGACCGGTCCTATGTCCAGTCGTGAGACTGGACCGGTCCTATGTCCAGTCGTGAGACTGGACCGGTCCTATGTCCAGTCGTGACACTGGCTAGTTATAACACGTTGCCCATCTCACCTATCTAACCTGATCCATTATCACAATCTCAAACAGTTAGTCAAAACACCCAGCGAATCTCTCTAATTCTCTCTCTATCACCCAGTCATCAACAACATGAATCTTCCCTACCTCAACCACCTATAGTGTTCATACAGAACCTGTCTCTGCCACTCAGTCTCAAAACTCAGTTCACACTGGTGAGACTTAGTGGTGCCTCAAGCTAGCACCTTCCCACTCTTAATCACTAACTCACAAAAAAAAGCAATTTTATCTAATTAAACTAAACTTACCAATCATTGATCTTGAGCAACAACTACAACAACAACATCATCAAGAGAAGACCTATCAAGCATTTGAGCCTTGCTCAAATTCAGAAAGTGTAACACCTAATGAAGTTTATGATGATGAGATTAATGATCAACATCATAAAGGTGGAGGAGAATCCAATTATGTTGATGTTGTTGCCTATCATGAAGATGATCTTAGTGATAAGGACATCCCTTAAAGCAAAAGCTATTTGGTGGTTGAATATAACAAACTGGTTATGAAGTCAAACAAAAGAAAGCAAAGAATACAAGATTCGAAGGGTGTGATAAAAGAAAAGGATGATTAGTGGATAAAACAAGAACCAAGACTAAAAATATTAGGAGAAGATGCACAATGCGATAATGAAGTAACTGATGCACTTTTAACAGGGAGAAGAACTTCAAAAGTCAGTAAAGCATGAGAAGTCTAAAGAGGAGAAGCTAGCATTAGTAATTGATCATGTAACCAACTCACTCTCTGCTCAATCTACTATGTTAAAAAGGAAAGAGTAAGAGATTAATGAGCTAAAGATGAAGATCTGTGCCCTTGAATCAAATGCTGCTCCATCAACAAAACTATCAAAAGAATCCTCTAAGACTTCTAAGCAACTTATTCTATACACCTGGAAGAGGAAATACTTAGGTACTATTTAGAAAGAGGTGATCAATGTTAAAGATTCACCTAAAAGATCAAGGCTTACATCTCCAGAGCACACTCGTTTAGTGGATGTTTCCACTTTAAAGGTCGTAACTCATACTAAAGCTGATAGAGATGTTGAATGGAAAGAACGAACTGAAAATAAGTCTCACAAAGAACAAGAAGAATCAAAGGCTGATGATCTACTTACAACTAAATACATATTGGAAGAGAGGCCTGAGTCAGCTATGTTCATGACCCTTATCAACCATGGGTTTCCATATGACTTGGTTGAGAGGATGAATTTGACTCAAATGAAGGATCTACTAAAAGAATTTGATCTTGCTAGATTCATGATCCCTAATTGTGACTATGAATCTTTTACAACATTTCAATATATTCAAAAATCAAGAAAGATTTAGGTCACTATGATACAACATAGCTTAGCAAATACAATATGACCTGTTGGCTACAAGGTCATAACTACAAGAAGCATAAAGCACATATAACAGATGAGGTAATCACTAGAATGTCATTCCATCTAGTCTTTCTCTTTGACAAACAATGTTGGTAAAGATGAATGAAGAACCTCCATTGTAAGTCAACTAACCCCTTTACTATCTACTTGCCTTCATATCCTCCCTCATATTCAATGTTGGCAAAGAAAGTAGTAATATCATCATCTTCAAGCTCTAAGGGAGTGTTGGCATCATCACCAAACTACAGACACTGTCTCATAGTTTGTTTAGTAATGGCCAATGTATAATCATAAGAGATTCTTCTAGACAGAGTCCTTAGACCATCTATCTCTGTCACCGCAACAGTGCTCTAAAAAGACCTTATGAATTTATCATAAATAACTGGTCTAACTATAATTGCATGATTAACTCTGGTAGTGGATATAAATCTGATCATATCTCTGAGACCTTCTGCCTCAGGTACATTAGTATCAAGATAACGACTAACATTATGGAGCTTACTTCAAGTGAGATTTGCCATGTACCTACATTAGATGGATATGAATTAGAAGATTGATAATACTCAACAGATGGTAGAGCATGCACCAAGTGAAATTTATCAGTTTGACATTTTATGGTCAAACTTGAATGTGTATCGGTACTGTTCCATAGGAATCATGCCTATACTTGATGTTATCATGAATAATCACTATTATTTTGTTTTTCATGTTTGGAGTAATCTTATTTTTTGCTTTTAACATCTTTTAACTCTTAGAATCAAGATTTGATTTCACATGTTCAATCGTTTGTTGTGCTATGTTCATACGATGAAAAAGGTTGTGAAAATCACTTGTTTGTTGTTATCTTCTTAGTTAATTTGTTCAATGCAGTCAAAAATCATCATCTGTTAGACCAAAAGAACCAATAAGCCAGATCAGAAAAACCTTTAAGTCCCACAGACATCAAAACAACTGAAGTGGTCTACAACAGCTGAAGACAAAGTCTGAAGACAACAGCTGAAGACAAAGTCTGAAGACAAAGTCTGAAGACAACTGCTGAAGACAAAGTTTGAAGACAAAGTCTGAAGACAACTGCTGAAGACAAAGTCTGAAGACAAAGTCTGAAGACAATAGCTGAAAACAAAGTCTGAAGATAAAGTTTGAAGACAAAGTCTGAAGACAACTGCTGAAGACAAAGTCTGAAGACCAAATTCTCAGAAGTTGTCACAACAGCTGAAGTAGTTCTTTTTAGTAGTTGTGATGGTTTATTTTTTAGTAGTTTGTAATCAGTATTTTTATTTTATGTAAAACATCTAAAGTGTTTACACTTCAGATGTTATAACTTCAGTAGTTGTAATGATAGCTTTTACTTAGCTTTTGTGAAGGTGTCCTCAGTTTTTGTGGACATCTTCAGTAGTTTAGTTTACTCTCAGTTGTTTGTATAAATCAGTTAGCTGTCACTATCAAGTGATGTCAGCTGATGTCACATTCCTTTATAAAAGGAATGTTGACCTAATTTCCTTTCAACGGAAGCGTGTGCGTGAATGAAAACATTCTCTTTGCAGAAAACTTTCTTTCTCTATAACCGTCACTGTTTGATTGAATATTCATATTATTCTTGCTTAAATTTCATCTAATTCTTATGCTATTCCGCTACAAATCTTAATCTAATTGATCAAACTAGATCCCGATCCTTTCATCATCATTTCTTAATCCATGTTTGAATTTGAGTATCCATTATTGACCTAGGGTTCTAACTTTATCACATGTTCAAAAGTCCGACATTTTAGGTCATAAATTGCAAAGATTATCACCTTTTGTTTGATACTATAGTTGTAGTGAATCGAAATAGAGGACAAATAAGGTAGAATGAAAGTAAAACATAGGTTTGATGATGGTGATGATGATTGATGAAGAACAGTAAAATTTGCTCATCGCACTATAAAGTCTCTCAAATTTGAAAAGTTTTAATGACCTTTTGAAATGGCTTTAAATAGTCAATTAATGTCTTTTAGTTTATTTACAAGTTTCAGGACAAATGCGGTTAATTGTTAAAATCACTGTAGCAAATGCGGAAAGGTTTTGTTCATTAGCATTTGGGTATTGTTGCAAATGCGGAAGAGTAAAAACTTAATAGCATTTGTTCACTGTAGCAAATGCGGTTGAACAAAGTTAGAAAACATTTGTTTACTATTACAAATGCGGCTGAACAAAGTTAGTCGGAGTAAAATGTGGGAGAGTAAAATTCCTTTATCCACATTTATCTCAACAAATGCGGCAAACCAATGAAGATGTCCGCATTTATTGACGTTCATCATGACAAAAAATATTAAGCACTTTGTTTATTCATTTTGATACACATGAAAAGTGTTGATGTTAACCACATTCAAGAAATGCGGATGAGTAAATTACTCTCCTTAAAATTTTAATAAAGTAAATATTTATACAACATGATCAAAATTTTAAAATACTCTCCTTAAAGTTTATATCTATACCTAGATAGAAAATTTGAAGATTTAAAACTTTTGAGTATGAAATATTTTTGATGTTTTTGTGTTCTGATTTAAGCATGAAGAGAAAGTATACTTTTTTGTTGGGATCATATCAATCTTACATTACACATGTGTATTCTTTTGTAGTAAAATGGACATGTTTATAAACTTATTGATTGAAGGTATGTTTGACCTCTCAGACTCAAACATGGTTAATATTTTAATGCATGTGATATTTATAATGTTTTGGTTTGTTAGATTATTTAACATGTACCTCACACACATAAGCATGGTATGATCAACCATCCTTATGTAATGTATGGCAGAACTTTTTCATAACTTGCTTGACCATGAGGTCACTTAAGTTATGAGATCTGATTTTTACTGATCCTCATTGGGATTCTTTTACTTTGATCATTTTCATGATTTGATCCACATTGGGATTCTTTTCACTTCACTTTCGAAGGTGATCCATGATGGGATTCTTTTTGTCCATTCACAAGGAATGTATTCTTTTGTAAATTCATCCAATTTGGATGTGTTCCTCATCGGGAATCTTTTGGATCAAAACATCTACACTATATGCTTGTTTTTTCAGGTCTTTGCTTAGCAAAATAGAGATGAAATTGATGTAGGTGAAAGAGATTCATAAAGTATCATTACCTGGTGTGTTTAGGTTACTACACACACATCCACTTGGATAAAGCCAATACATACTCGTACTCTAAGATGAGTGTTTCACCATTGAATAAGATTTTAATTCATCATAGCATATATCTTCTCTTCCAAGTTGAGCCTACCCACATATTAGTTAAGTCATGTCAGTCTTTAAAATTTTGAATTAAGTATAGTAAATGATATAACGACTGTAATTATATCATTTCCCAGGTATATAGATTATTTTCTTCATCAAAATTGACTTCTTTAAGTAATTTTCTAAAAGTTTAAATTGATTTTGATGTTTTAATTTTTTTATTGTCTTTTTATTTTACTAAAGGTTAATCATGCCAACTGATTGAACTAGGAATTCAAACCTACTAGGTTCAAATTCCTTAGTGAACAAATGAGCCAGTTGATTTTCAATGGGAACTTGAATCAATTTGATTAACCCTTTTTCAGTACAGTCTCTCAAAAAGTGATATCTAATTTTAATATGTTTTGTTTTTGAGTGCTGAACTAGATTGTTTGTAATAAAAACAGCTACTGTGTTGTCAATGTGAATTGGAGTGTGCAAGAAGTTAAAACCATAATCAAGCATCTGATTTTGAATCCAGAGAGCTTGAGAGCAACAAGCTGATGTTGCTATGTACTTAGTTTCTGCTATTGAAACAGATACGTTTGTCTGCTTCTTGCATTGCCAAGAGACCAGTCTGGGACCAAGAAATTGAAAACCGTCATTGTGGACTTCCTATTAATGTTGCATCCCCCATAATCACTGTCAGTGTGGGCATAGAGATTGAAGTCTTCTTCCTTTGGATACTACAATCCAAGAGCAGGCTTGCCCTTAAGACATCTGAATATCATTTTGACAACATTCACATGAGATTCCTTGGGATCTACTAGATATATGGCACACACAAACACCAAGCATAATGCCAGGCCTACTCGCTGTTAGATACATAAGTGAACCAATCATAGATCGATAGTGAGTCTGATCCACTGATTTGCCTTTTGGATCAAGACCTATCTTCACTTTAGTATCAATAGGTGCTTTGATAGACTAACAGTCAGCAAGGTGGAATTTCTTCAACATTGTTTCCATGTATTTTGATTGATTAATGAAGATTCCAATTGCCGTCTGTTGGACTTGCACTCCTAGAAAGAATATGAGTTCCCCCATTGCACTTATTTTGAATTTTGAATGCATAGGGTCTTAAAAATCTTTACAGAGTAGCTTGTTTGTTGAGCCAAAAATGATATCATCCACGTAGATCTGGACCAGCAACATGTCTCTTCCTCTTCTCTTTCTGAAGAGAGTCTAATCAACCTTTCCTCTTTCATATCCATGTTCAAGAAGCAAATATAATAGAGTCTCGTACCACTTTCTTGGGGCTTGGTGAAGACCATACAAGGCTTTGTCAAGCTTGTACACCCTGTGAGGAAAATCAGGATCTACAAAGCCAGGTGGTTAACTCATATAGACTTCTTTAGCAATCTTTCCATTCAAAAAAGGCACACTTTACATCCATTTAATAAACAGTGAACTTCATGGATGCTGAGTATGCAACAAAGATTCTTATTGCTTCTAATCTCGTAACATGTGTAAACACATCATCATAATCAATTCCTTCTTCCTGTGTATAACCTTGTGCCACTAGTCTTGCTTTGTTTCTGATGATAATTCCTCTATCATCAGTTTTGTTTCTGTACAACCATCTGGTACCGATAGGGTATTGTCCTTCGAAAAGATCTACCAATTGCCATACTTCTTGTTTCTTGAATTGCAGTAATATTCCTGCATTGCTTCAATCCAGATATTATCTTGAAGAGCCACTTTGATGTTCATGGGTACTGTTTAACACAGAAAGCAAAGAACAAATAGATGTTTGCAATACTTAACTTGCTTCTTGTCACTCGTTCATTAAGTTCACCAATCATGCTTTCTACTGGATGATTCTTGTGTATTCTGGTGGTTGGAATTGAGTCACCAACATTTGTTACATCAAGATTGGAGACATTCAGATCATCATGGTGAGAGGCACCTTCATCTTGTACAGTTAGAGAGTTAAGAAGATAGTTAGATTCTGTTACAGTGACTGCTTCAGCATTAGCATCACTTTAATTACATCCATCATTTGATGTTCTTTCTCTTTCAACTAGAGATGTAGCTTGATCTTGATTTCTGACTTCAGTTGATGGGTCTTCTAAAGGTGATGGTAACAAGCTGGGACCAGCTTCAGTTGAAACACTTTGATTTTGAGAAGGTTATCTGATAGGATCAGCTTGTAGTGGAACATCTTCATTCAGTTTCTCAGAAGAGGATGGAGTAACCATTGGAAAGTAATCTCTTTTTCTACTCCTGAATAAGGTTCAACTAAAGGTAGGTTTGCTGCATCAGATAAGTGGAATTGAACAAAAGATTTTGTAAATGATTCAATATCAAACAACCAGTCGGGACCATTTGTAGATTTGGGAAATGAATGTTCCTTGAATTGAACATTTGTTGGTTTATCAATAATGTTTAATCTTGGATTAAACAGTCTGTAAGCCTTTCAAACTAAAGAATAACCTACAAAGAATCCTTCATCAGACCTAGGTGAAATTTTTCGTAAATTGTCTCAAGTGTTTAATATTGAATCTAGACTACCAAATGACTTGAGGAATCCAATAAATGGTTTTCTTTGAAACAAAAGTTCATAAGGAGTCATGTTGCTTTCTTTTACAATTAGAGTTCTATTTTGCACAAAGCATGATGTGTTAACTGCTTCTGCTCAAAAGGTAATTGGCAGTTTAGCATCGGCTAGCATTGTTCTTGGTGCTTCAAACAGTGTTCTATTTCTCCTTTCAGCTACCCTATTTTGTTGAGGACTTCTAGCTACATTGAATTGATATGCAATGCCTTTGGTTGCACAAAAAGAACTTATATCTTCATTTTTAAATTTTGTTCTATTATCACTTCTGATTGTTTTGACCTTATGATCAAGTTGATTATCAATTTTTGTGATAAAATCTTTTATTATTTAGGATGCTTCGTTTTTATGAAGTAAAAAGAAAAACCATGTAAATCTTGAAAAGTCATGAATGATCACCAAACAATATTGTTTCTTTCCAATACTCATAACATGAGTTGATCCAAAAAGATCCATATGATGTAGCTTTAATGGAGAATTGTTTGTGTTCACCAGCTTTGGCTTGTGGGAATACTTATGTTGTTTCCCTTTGAGGCACGCTGAATAGAGATCAACAAAGTGAAATTCTTTTTGGGGTAAATCAATGATGATTCCCCTTGACCAATCTGTTCATGTTTTTAAAATTTGTGTGTCCTAAACGTGTGTGCCAAAGCTGAGACACATCAAAAGATGCTTTTGATAGAAGACATGTTTCTTCTTTTGGAGTACCATAATTTAGGTTTAAGACACAGGTGTTATTCTTCCTTGGGGTCCTTAAGACAACCCATACTTTAGGTATTTGGAATCCTGGTTTTAGAATGTAGCAATGAGTGTCAGTAAATTAAGTTGAATATTTCTTGTAATATATCTGAGACACGCTGAGCAGATTGAAATTCAGTTATTCACAGTAGTTCACTCTATCAAAGCTCAGCATCCCATTTGTCACAGATCCTTCACCAGTGATTCTGCCACCTTGTGAATCTCCTCCGAATGCCATAATGGTTCCTTGTATATTCTTTAAGTCATGAAGGAGGGAATGATCTCCAGTCATGTGTCGGGAGCATCCACTGTCCACGTACCATAAGCTATTGGGTCCTGTATGGATGGCCCTCAGATGGCATAGGAGTTGGACCATTATTGATGTGAGCCATGAGTGCATGATTCTGAAATTGAGGCTTCACCTCCTCTGCATACAAACTCCAATCACAACTCCATCTTGTCTGATGACAAGAGCATTTGAAGATGCCTGACTGCTTCCAAGTGCTTGATTTGTGAGTTGTGGCTGACTCTGGTATGGTTTTTGATGTTGTTGGTGATGATAATATTGTTGTTGATTGTTGGATTGAAAGCTTGTGCTTGGTTGTGAATATTACTGACCCTGAGAATTCCTTTGGAAATTATTATTGTTTCTTCTAGGATCATTATATTCTCTGGAGAAGTGGCCACTCATACCATAATTAAAACACTTTACCTTGGATTTGTCATGTCCACGTTTGGTGTTCTCATTGAGGCTAAGCTTTCTCCCTTTTCTAAAGAACTTCTTGGCTCTCATTGCAATCATAGCCATTTGCCATTATGGATCCATTTCTTCCACATCATTGGATCCAGTTCTTCCAAATCTTCTTAGATCAAATAAGCAGAAGTGTGTCTGCCTCCTAAGTAAGCTTCAAAGCTAGCAACAAAGGCATTGTAAGTTGCCTTTTACTCTTCTAATCTTGGGTCTTTAGGAGTGGTTGAGGGAGTCGTTGTGAACCCTGTTGGTTGAGATGATATTGATGGCTTATTTGTTGATGGAACAGCAATGAAACCGGTTGTCTTCTTGATCTCTTGAGGAGAGAAAATCATCATCCTCAGTGATGAATGGATTTTCCATAGAGTGAGTGTCTGATGGAAATTTATAAGCTTCAATACTCAAGGTTTACCAAGATTCCTGCTCCTTTCATCAAGTTCAAGAGCTTCTATTTTGGCAATCATGATGTCCAAGGTGGCACTCTCAAGATCAAGAGTGTTTTTCTGAATTGTAACATTTTGTTTCCAACTTTCTAAAAGACTGTGAAGCATCTTTTTGTTCTGTTCTTTGATTTTGTATGTTACCCCCATGATCTCTAAATCATTCACCAATTGCACAAATCAATGCACTTTTTTAGAGATTTGTTAGGATCTGGTATTTGAACAAAACACCAACTGATTAACATGTTAAACCAAACCAAATAGTGCGGAATCCTATTTGATTGGTGATCCAATCAGTGAGAACGCACGTAGACACAATAATGTATTGAATCTAACGTCAGGAATCAATTAGTAATCGATCTAGAGCGTTCTATGAACTTGGAGTACGAACTTAGAGGCTTCTGGACGACTAGGGTACGTCTAGAGTCGAAGTGTATTCAATGCTTACGTTTTTCCATGAATTAGGTGGTATTTATAGGTTAGGGTTGCTCATTCGGGCGACTTAACCGTTAGCATGGTTCAGTCGTGCGATTGATTTATACGGTTGATCCATTTGCCCGACTGAGTGTTTAGTCGTGCGACTGAGTCATTCGCATGAAGTTGTTCATGCGTATGGTCCATTAGCATGGGCCATTCACATGATAACTTCATGTTGTTAAGTTTGAATGTATTAAATATCATAATGTTATTTATATTAATTCAATCACCACAAACCTATATATCAAGTCAATATGCGTTAAACAACTCATTAATGAAATATTAAACAAGACAAATCACAAAAAAAATATTCACATTTCATTAAGTACCCAATATTACATAAGTGCAAGACAGTCAAGACATATTACATTGAGATCAGGACCTAGGTACATATATGTATCAACAAACTCCCCCTTGGTCCTAGATCAATCTATTGTCTTACATCTTTCATATATTCCTCAAACTTCTTCTACATAGCTTCTCTAGCGACTCCTGTATCTATCTCGAAAGCAAAACAGGGTCTTATTACATTTTGAAATTGTAAAGCTTGTACTATATCTCGTGAGTCATAGAACAGTAGCCACTTGTATAATGTATAAACATCATTTGCTGACAAGTTGGTGAGCCACATTGGGTCAAACACCCTTATGGTTTCCATTGTACCGTTTCTATTCAAGACTATCTGGCCTCTCCCGTTCTCCAATCGTAGTACCACCATTTGAAGTGTGGATTAAAGTCCTGAGGCATCTCACATAGTGGGATCTTTGACATTGTACGTGGTGGACTCCACTTCAACACTACTTTTGGTTTTCCAGTTATGGCGTCAACCTCAGATCGTCTGATGTACCTCGTTGGTTGTTGAGTTTTGAAGTTGACCCATCTGGTGTGGTACTCCCTCTTTAGAGCTGCTTCAAACCAGCCTGACATCTTACGAGGGTCAACGTATAGCAATTTTAATTTTGCTAACTGGTTAAGCTCAAAACCTGGAAGAGTCTTCACATCATGTGGGAATCTGAAGTACTCAGTTCCTTCTCATGTTTAACTGTGTAAACGTTGAGGTCTTCAAAATGTGCCCATGCTATGATCCTGCCTACCATGTTTTGATGTTTCTTGACTTTATACAGCTTGGTGTAGACAGTTTACTTTGTAGCGTTGCGTTGGGCTCTTAGGTCGTCAAAGCGAGCAGCCCACTCAGCCTTTCTGGTATTGACTTCAGCATCTGTGGCTTGGGCTGTATCTTCTTTCTTGTCTGGCGCTTCCTCCATTTTATCTAGAGTCTCGAAGGTTTCACTGACAAGGTTGTCACCCAGATTGGGTACCACATTGCCTTCAATGTCAGTGTACTCTGGATAATGTTGATCAGTGACATCTTCCATCTCGATCTCATCAATGTCATTGAGTTCGTCGTCACTATCACCTTGGACTGTTGGAGCATTTTTCACGATCTCGTCGGCATTTAGTTCGAACATTTCGGCCAACTGCTCGTCAGTAAAGTCGTGAAGTATCTCCCCTCTTCTGGGGTGTAACTCACAGATCTCCTTACAATCCCTTGTAGATCAAGAATCATGGTTAATTGAGTGTTGACCTGCTAAAAGGGATATACATCATATTCATCCCTCTGAAAATTTGGATCTGTTTGATTTACACATTCAACACAACAATCATTAGTTCACAATCCAAATAGAAACATTGACATTAAATATAAACATTCATTGCATTAGCTTGATACATGATTCAAATACATATGATTTAAATAACAAAAACAGCTAAGTATTACTCTTGTCCTGGATCATGTCCTCTTCTGCTGATGGGGCGGATGTGGAGGCACCTTGATCTTGTGCTCTCTTCGTCTTCCTTTCACTGGAAGGTGTGGCACCCGCAGCAGGTGTGTCGTCTTCATCATCATTAGCCTCATCATCTCCAGCATCACCACCAACATCAGTATCATCATCACCATCATCATCCTCATCATCATTGTCATCATCACTATCATCCCCATCCCCTTCCTTGATCTTTCGGGGCTCTTCCTTGGATCCCTTGAGGTGCAGCATGATGGTCTTGTTGGTGGTCTCCAACTCCTCAATCCTTTTAGCTGATTGGACATGCTGCTCCCGGAGTTGGGACATCTCTGCACGCTGAGCATCCATCAGCTACGTCTGCTGAGATATCTGCAGAGCTTGGGCAGCTGTAAGGTCTGCTAGTTGACGTAACTAAGCAGTCTTCCCTTCGTCTGCAGCCAACAGCCTCAGCACCATATGGTTGATCCTGATGTATATAAAGGGTATGATGAAGGACCGGCATGGCGGCTAGTGGTGGTGGTGGTGGTGGCAGTGGTGAAGATTGGGGGTGGTATAGGTATAACTGGTGGAGGTATGGTGGTAGTAGTGGAGGGTGGAGGTGTGGTAGTGATGGTGGGTGGTATGGTAATGGTGGTAGAGGGTGTGGTAGAAGTGGTGGTAGCTGTGGTGGTGGCTGTGGTGGTGGCTGTGGTGATAGGTGGAGTGGTGGTGGTGGTAGTGATGAAGGTGAGTCGTCTCTTCTTCTTCTTCATGACGTGGGGCTGAGCCATCTTTTTCTTCCTTGATCCTATCGAGGAGGATGCTCCCCCTAGAACATGGCTTGGCTGATCGGGAGCAAATGTAGGATCAGTATTATCCTCTCCCAATCCGCCAGGGCGTTCTGTGGCAACGACTTTACTACCCACAGTCCGAGTCAAAGGCTCCTCATCTGACTCCTCATGGGCAGATGCCGGAGATGCTATATTAGTAGTGGGGGCCCTTGGTTGGGTGGGCCCTACATCTCCAACATCACCGCTATCATCATCATCGGAGTCGTTCTCCGGGAGCTATAACTACTTATCATCTGAGTCACTGTCTACGTGACGCCACTTACACCTGCCTGGCGCCACGTAGTTCTCCTTGGCCAGATGGCCTATAAGTCTCTTTACCGGGGGCTTGACCTGCTTTCCCCGGTAAACTCTCATACGACCTAATGTTGTATCATCCATAATCTCTAAAGCCATAGCGTCGTGGCTCTCCTTTGGAAGCGAGGGCAGCTTCTCGTCAAAAATAATCTGTAAGAACCTAGGGTACATGCAGAAACCCTCTTTGCCCTTCGTCTCCAAGTTCTCTATGAGGTAGGAGAAGATCATGCTTGAAAAGCTGGAGGGGTGGTTCAGCACCAGTGCCACGTAGGCATTTTGTATCTAGTCTGAGAGGTCATTGAACCCACCCCTTTTGGAAGCTATGCACTTCAGGATGACGTGTGCCAAGTACTTATACTGGGGGCATAGGTTGCTGTTGTTGAGCACACCTGAGTTTATGTCCCCAGAGTACTTAATACTCAAAAAACAACCTCTCACCGTCAGTGAGTGAAGTCTGGTGGGGTGGCCAGCATCATCTCCCAACCCAAGTACACGCTGAATGTCTTCAGCTGTAATCTCTATGTCCATACCAAGGATGGAGCTCCGAATGTTGTATGGCTCTCGTGATCTATCAACAGATGCATTCTCCCAGAAGGCCTGTTGTATAGACCTATAGGGAGTGCATGGAGTAGTAATAGCCTTGTGGATCCTTGATCGCTTGAGAAAAGCGATGATCTCTGGAAACTCGGCACCATTTCGAGTTGTGTGGTCTAATCTGCAACACAAGAGACATAGACATTAGATAATCACATAATACAAGTCAGTCTTAATTAACTTGGTTGAATTCATCCTGCTTCATTCATGCGATTGAACTATGCGACTGTGTTTAGTCGGTTGTCCTATCATGCGACTGGACTCATTCGGGTGAATGAACAGGCGACTGAGTTCAATCAGTTTGCTAAGCCTGCGATTGGTTCAGTCTGCCCACTGAGCTCATTCATATGATACATTTGGCCGATTGAGCTATTCGGCTAGCTCAATCATGCGATTGGAGTTCATCCAGATGACCAGTCGCATGACCCACTATTCGGTCGACTTTGGTTCGAATCTTGACCAATTCGTGAAATTAAACGTTGTGTAATAGCTCTGTAGACTCACAATCACATATCTAATAACCTAAAACCTTCAATTTTAACATTTTACTTGGTTTAAGTAGGTCATTATCCCATTTAGTGGTTCGGTTCTTGTTTCATTCGA
This sequence comes from Flaveria trinervia, assembly GCA_025506515.1. NCBI lineage: Eukaryota > Viridiplantae > Streptophyta > Magnoliopsida > Asterales > Asteraceae > Flaveria > Flaveria trinervia. Next base: position 20,502,846 of record CM046455.1, on the reverse strand, counting down.
ACATCACAAATTTGGGCACCATTGGACCTGATTTCTGTGAGATTTCATCATAGTATACCTGTATAATCACACACAATCGTCAGAAAATCAATGAGAGTATGAAATCTTGGTCTGATGAAAATTTGGCAGAGTAACGGTAGGTTATGCAAAATAAGGGTGATTAGGGGTGATGAGTTGAATGCGGTCGATTGGGCCCTATTTATACTGAATTTGAGTTCAATCGGCCGACTGGACCCGTTCACTCGGTTCATTCGGGTGAATGGACCTTAGTCGGGCGATTGGCTCAGTCGATCACTTTCAGTCGGCCGATTGGAGTTCAGTCGGCTGACTGACTTATTCGCATACTCTTATTCGGTCGAATGGATCATTCTGATAAGCCATTGGGGTGAATGGTTCTTACTCATGTCCATTTGGCTGTTTAATGCATGAGTATGGTCCATTCGTATGATTGGACCATACTCATGGTCCATTCGTGCGAATGGGTCAGACTCATGAATTTGACTTTATAATCATTTCACTTTTTCTCTGTTTAACTTATGAATAAACATTATGAGCATTTGATCATCTCAGACATGATCATTTTATCTTGAAAAACCTTTTATCACCTCAGACGTGATACTTTTAAAACATTTTGTCACCTCAGATGTGACCCATTTTTTGTTTGAAAGCACGAGTGGTCACCTCAGACGTGACCTTTTAGATGATAAGGTCCCTTACCAACTTCCATGGCATAGTCCGATACTGAACAAATTGAAATAGACTGACTTTGTACATAAATAAAATAAATAATACTAAAAACTTAAAAACTAAGACTTGTTTTTGTGTTTTTGTGAGGGTTAGCTCCTAAGATATAGTTCAAATGAATAATTTTTCTGGACCAATTCAATTTGGAATCATACAGGATATTCAAATCAATCGGGACAAGTTATTTAAAAAGCTTTGATGCTCTCTTCTTGCATTTCATCTGGAGTTAGTTAGCAAATCTAGGAAATCATGCTAGTACTCTTAGGTCCCCACACTGATTTGAACTTTCAAGAATTGTAGCCACAATGATTGTCAGTATACTTGTCCTCTTAAATCCATACATAGACTTTCAACACAGATTGGTGATAGTTTAAGGTTTGTTTATTTCAACAAGCATTTGTGGATCACCACACTATATGATAATCAACATTCCTTAGGAGCTTTTTTTGAGCAGTCTCAAGATAGTATTTCAAGAAGAAATATTCATAGAACTTTCAAAGAGAAGCCAAGCCTCAGGTCAGTGCCACCGACAGCAGAGAGGCGGCAAACAACGATGAATTTAGAATATTATAGGTTATGCTTATCCTCAGTCAGTGCCACCGCACAGCAGAGAGGCGGCAAACAACGATGAATTCTAGAATATATAGGTTAGCTTATCCTCAGGTCAGTGCAGCCCAGCCAGAGAGGCACAACTTATCTTCTTGTTGAGCAATTTTAATCTTTTGCACAGATTCACCAAAACATAAGTTATCAGTTAATGTATTTGCATTTTTATGTGCTTTTGCTCAAGCTTTGGTCTTACGCACACATTCGTGGCGTTTATTTTGCTCGTCACCCCTTATAGGATCTTGTTGATTGTGTTAACCAGGAATAAGGTGTTACCCACAGCTAGTCAAACATTTTAGTTTAATCTTGAGATCACCAAAAGTTCTAGTCATCAATTGTGTTGAATCTACAACAACATATCATCTGGGTCTAGCAACCTCTAGGTCACTCTTTGTGTTATTAGTAGTAGCTAGCTTATCTATCATATTTCCTTTTATATTGCTCAGACTACACAGACTTATACTTGAGCTTGCATCTCTTTCAATTTTAATTTCAAGGTTCCGAATAGTTTGTTCTGCGTACTATCATATTCCAAAGATTGAATCAGTATCACACATATGATCTTATTTTATCAGGTTGCCTCTCTTCTCCCTCATTTTTTTGTATATTATGCCTAAACCTATTCTCCCCTAAAATTATTAAAACCGTCACGGATATTGCGTTTAGGATTTTAATAGCAAGGAAATAAACTAATTGTACAAAAATATTAAAATTAAGAAAATAAAATAAAATAAAATAAAACTAAAAAAATTGAAAAAAATAAAAGGAACTAGACACGACGCATCGGATATACTGGTCATCTTAGGAATGACCCGTTTTTCTTTTTAACTCCGTTGACCTCTAAAAAATATAAAAAACATGGTTTGTCAAATGCCTTTGTATAGAGGTCAGGGCGGTTGACATCTGTATTTATTTTACCACATCGATTAAGTTCTTTTTAAAGCAATCACGTATAAGTGATATTTAATTCTGATGTGTTTGGTCTTAGGATGTTGGATCGGGTTTTTAGTGACTACAATTACAGCAGAGTATCAACAAAGATGAGTAGAAGAGAAATTCAAAACCGTAATCCCGCACTTGATGTTGAATCATATGATTGGAGACAGCAGCTTGCTGCAACAACGTATTTGGCTTCACAAGTTGACAGTGCAACCGAGGTCTGCTTCTTACAATGCCAAGTTACTAATCTTCTCTAAAGAAACTGACACCCTAATGATGAGACTTGTAGTTCATCTTGCAGCGGCCATAATCCGAGTCGCTATATGTTGTAAGCTCAAAGTCATCATCACTAAGGATACCACAATCCAAGTGTGGATGTACCCTTCAGATAATGAAAATTCATTTGATCCCAATCAGATGGTTCACTTTAGGCTTTGCTTGATATACGTGAACATAGACATGTAGCATACATGATATCAGGTCGAGACGGTAGTGAGATAGATGAGAGATCCAAATCATCCATCAGTACCATAGTGGCCATCTACCGGATCCCCATTCTCGGGGTGCTACATCATGGTTTGTAGCAAGTGGGGTTCCAGCTAGAGAAGCTTCTCCATGTCAAACCGATGAGAATCACCACATACTTGGTCTCATGTAGAGGAAAATACCATTTGGTGTCTGATCCACCTGTAAACTGAGAAAGAATTTCATTTCTCCCATTGCAATCATCTCAAATTCCGTCTTCATTACTGCTTCAACTCTTTACATAATTCTTCGTTCTTGGAACCAAAAAGTATATCATCGACATAGATTTGTACGAGCAGTAAGTCTCCATCTTTTTCTTTGATCAAACAATGTACAGTCAATGATCCCTGCGCAAACCGTGTTTCACAAGGAGTCGAGAGATTCTCATACCAGGCCCTCGGAGCTTGATGAAGCCCATATAGTGCCTTGTCAAGTTTGTAAAACTCTTTCCCGATGATATGGATCCTCAAAATCCTTCGAGTTGACTGGCCACACTATCTTCAAATCTCACCATGAAGGAATGCACTCTTCACATCTACTTGATAAACTTTGATTTCATATAAGATGCCTAGGCAAGGAAGATGCAGATGGCTTCATCCTTCCCAGGGTGCAAACACTTCATTGTAATCAATTCCCTCAACTTGTCAAAAACCCTGAACAACAAGCCGAGCCTTGTTCTGTGATGACATCCCTGATCATCTTTCTTGCATTTCAAGACCCTTTGGTGCCAATATCTTAGCACCTTTAGGTCTATCCACTAGAGTCCATACACCCAACTTCTTAAACTGAAGAAGTTCTTCTTGTATGGCACTCACCACAAGCCTCATCATTCAGTGCTTCATAACATACTTTGGCTCAAACTGAGACACCAAGCAGCGGTAGGCACCGTCATGAAGGTATCCCTTTTCCATCATAGAGGGGATAATCCGAGTACAATGATTTCTAGTCTGAACCCTTGATCTCCCTTCTATAATATTATCCAAAGGATGATAGACATTTAGACATGAGCCGAGAGTTGTTGGGAACAACTACTCAGAATCAAGATTGTGAACATGTGGTTCTGGATCTGAGGCAATAGGAGTTTAGGTTTTGAAAGCTAAGACGCACTACTATCAGATGCTTGTGGGCTTGTGGTAGGCGGAACATCCATCCTGGTTGTTCTGATCATATTCACATTTCTTCATTAGAGGAGAGTCACTCACATCAATGCTCCCCCTGAGTTGGTCGATGATTCACTTTATGAAATGGATGATGTTGAATCTTGAGACGGTGTGGTCAAGACCTCATACATCATATTCTTTCCAACTCGTCTTCTGAAGCATAAAGAGGTATGTTGAAGGACTTGAAGAACATCATTAGTCAAAGAAGTAACCAGGCCTTTCCTACAGGTGGTGTGGTGGTCTCTGAACATCAACATTACACCACACCTCTACTTGACCCGTTGAATTGTTGTAAACTCTCTTGTTTTGTATGTTGTATCCTAGGAAGATCCCCTCATCAACATTCTCACTAAATTTTCCCTCCTGAGTCTTCTTCAGCAGGGTGCACGGAGCGCCAAACGGCTTGAGATTCTCTAAGTTAGGTTTACGTCGTTGTAAGACTCGTAGCATGTTTTCCATGACGTTTGACTACCAGAACTCATTAAGCGTATAATACGCATTTGCCACTGCTTCATTCCAGAAATGAATAGACAGTTTCGAGGTCTACCAACATAGTCGGTTTTGTGTCTGATCAAGCTGCGAGTTCTTCCGTCAGCAACCGTTCAGTTCATCTGAGGAGTGTAGGCAGAGGTAAATTGATGCACAATTCCTTTTTCCTTACAATAAGGGTCCATCCACTGATTCTTGAACTCAGTCCATGTTGAGTGCACCTATCGTATCTTCAGCTTGTAGAGGGATTCCCGTGTGTAGTTACCCATTCTTGAAGGATTTAAATGTTTATGATTTGGATTTAGACACATTACCTAAAAGAATCTTGAGTAGCATTCAGTAACTACATAGCAATACAAGTCGCCTGCGATGCTTCTTGTATGACTGGACCAAAACAGATCCATGTAAGGGAGCTCAAGAAGAAGTTCTCTAGAATGCACTTTCTTTTCCTTATGCATACTCTTCGTCTGTTTGCCCTTTGCAAGCAACACAGAAATCGGAGAGTTAGAAGTTTTTGACATTTACTCCTCTCACAAGATCATTATGGATCAAGTGATTCATTTTCCTCAGATTATGTGTCCTATTCTCCTTCAAGAGGAGGTCCTTCTCTATAGCTTTGGACAAGAAGCATTGGACATCACGATCCATGCGGAGCTTTTGAGAGATCCAAACATAAAGATCATATTCTAAAGCTGACATTAGGATTTGGTCCTCCGGGATCACATAGTCTTTCTTCAGAACGTAGCACTTCTTTGTCAAAGACTACTTTGAATCCTTTATCAGATTTGAGAAACTAAAAGTAAGTTATTTTGTAATTGTTGGGACGTAGTTTACTTATCAAACTTAACTTTCTCATTTCCACTTCCCCTTGGGCTGTGATGTACCCGCCTTTGTTTCCAGCAAATGAAGCATGCCTCCTTTGATTTGTCTGATGTTTGATAAGAAAGCTTTGTTCCCTGTCATGTGCCTGGATCCTCGCTATCTACAATCCACGTGTTAGTCTCAGCACTATAGCGAACACCTTCACATTCAATAAAAACATTAGTTCATGTTAGGAACCCAAGCCTTCACTGGATTGGGTTTCCCTAAGGCATCACACATCATAAACTCAACCCATTGACCATTCGAGGTTGAGGGAAGCCCAGATTTCTGTTTGTTCTCATTTACAGACACTAAGGCAGATTTTTGTTTCCATAGGCCAGCTTTGTGTAGGGCCTGTTGTGATAAAATAAACGACTGGCTGATGGGTGAAACTGTGGGTTCACTAACCCTTTTGGAGGCGTCAAGAGTTCTCTTAAAAGAGCTAGGTGTAGATGCAGAAAGTTCAACTTTCCTCCTCGGTGTCTGATAATAAGGACAATGAGACGCTATGTGACCATACTTTCCACAATTATAGCAGGATCTGCTTTCAACTTTACGGTTTATATGTTTTGGTGGAGATGTAGATGTACACCGGTCGACTTATTTTGTTTAGATTGGACACTTCTTTGTTAGATGTATGATCGGGTTTTACAAACTTAATTGCTTTACCTGGTTTTACATCTTTTATTCTTGTTTACCTAGACTTTGACATGATGCTCGTGATTAATTAGGTTTTATAGTCTTTTTGGGTTCTGATTACTTTGTTAGACCTAACTTTAAATTAACCTTTTCAAACTCAATTTCTAGATTATACATGGCATCTTCCTTTTGCCTTTGAAGTGGCCTCCTTTTGATTAGTGTCAGATTCATTGGAATTACATACGGAATCTGGAACACTAACAAGAGGAGTGGACACCACATGATCCTTGATGGGTTATTGTTAATCGGTTTTACTTGGTGTTCATAAGGTCTCAGGTGGCTGTGGAACACTTTGTATCCCAATCCCTCCCCATTGTTTCTCTCTCTCACTAAGTGTTGGACAATGTGAGATGAGCTTGTCCAACTGTGCAGTTTTTTGTTTTAAGGAGTTGACTTCTCTGTCAAACTGCTTCTGCTTTTAGTGTCCTCTAGGGAGTTCAGATAGTACCTAATGTCATTTGCTTGCTTAAAGCAACTACCTCTGTTTCCCTAGGCTGTTATTCAATAGGTCTATCTTTTCCTTGTAACTATGCTAGTTTGTTTTAATACTCTATTTGCCTCAGTGCACAGTTCCAGATCCTTTACTAAGCTATCATTATGATTCTAATAACCTCACAAATTTCAAATCTATATTTCTCTAAATTTATTGCAATCTAAACAAGCATGATTATTAAACAACTGGTCAGTTGTACTTACCTGGATGTTGAAGAGGAATCATCCATGAGCGTAGAATCTATTGTCTCTGGTTCTGGTGATTCTGACGTTGATGCAGATTTTTCTTCTTCAGACAGGTGGTTGACCACATGTGCAGTGTCTTTAGAATTTGACATCGCGAGCTCTACTACTATATCTCCCTCACTAGCAGAATGGTCATCAATGTCCTCCACACTAGATATGTTGGACTCTCCCGGTGAGACAAATCGGAAGCTCTAGTCGTGTCCTTCATCCTCATTAGCAGTCAAGGCTTTGGGGTCCTTGCTTGATGAAGTAGAACTGCTAGATGTGTCCTTGTCCTGACGATTAAACGACGAGAAGGGATTGCCATTCCCAGTCTTCTTTGGCTTCACACACTCCCGCTTGAAGTGTCCCTTCTCACCACAGTTGAAACAAGTTACCTTTGACTTGTGGAAGCCAAAGGTTGTATCTTTGGTAGCAACCAAGTTCTGTCGGGTCTTTTTGACAAACTTTTTAGCTCGTTGGACAGCACTTGCCAAAGCCCACATTATGTCCATTCGTTCCAACTCCATTTCGTCCGCCTGTTCATAATCCTCATCTGCCAGGTGACAATTTCCTATCTTTCAAGCAACTAGTCCATCATAGGAGTGGACTACTTTGTTGATACATGTATGTCCCTAGATCATGATATGAATGTAATAGATCTTGTTTGTCTGATTTTGATGAAATGTTTGGAATGATTAATGAAATGATATTGATTGTTTGTTATTTATAATGTTTAATGTTTCATTAATGAGTCAATGTTGAATTGATTAACTAGGTTTGTGGTTGTTTGAATTGTTACACATAATGTTATATTAATTAATACATTCAAACTTAACAAAATGAAGTTCTCATACGAATGGCCCATGTGAATGGACCATACGCATGAATAACTTCATACGAATGACTCAGTCACACGACTGAACCAGGAGACTGGATCAGTCATATGATTGTAACATAAGATTGGCTCAGTCGCACGACTGAACACTCAGTCGTGCAGATGAATCAACCACATGGTTCAATCGCACAACTGAACCATACTAATGGTTCAGTCGCACGAGTGAGCAGTACTAACCTATAAATACAACCCAATTCATGGAAAAACGGAGAGCTTTTCATTCTATTTCGACTCCAGACGTACCCTAGCTATCTAGAAGCCTCCAAGTTGATACTCCAAGTTCATAGAACGTTGTAGATCGATTCCTAATCGATTCTTAATGTTTGATTCAATACTTTATTGATTCTACGTGCGTTCTCACGATTGGATCGCCAATCAAATAGGATTCCGCACTATTTGGTTTGGTTTACACGTTAATCATTCGGTATTTCGTTCAAATACCAGGTCCTAACAAGTGGTATCAGAGCTTTGGCTCTTGATTACGTGTGATTCAATCAAGATTGATAAAAAGTTTGTGTTTTTACACTAAAAAACGCAATCTTTTATGTCAAAAGTTGTCTTGGACGTTCCCTGCTCATCAAGTTTCGGTTTCTACGGCCTTAGGCGATTAGGTTTTGCGAAATTTCAAATTTTTACGGCTAAAACACGTTTAACCTAGAAATTTTCGCAAAACAGCAGCTTCAGTCGCACGAGTGATCCATTCGCACGACTGAACTTCATTCGCATACACTAGACGCACGATTGGACTGAGTCGCCTCTCCATTCGTACGACTGAACCATCCGTTCGCAGTGTTCATACGCATCAGCTTCATTCGCACGACTGAACCAATCGCTTAGTTCAGTCGCACGATTGAACCAATCGCATAGTTTATTCGCACGGATAGCCCATTCGGATCACCCAGTCACACCAGTTTGACAGTTTTTTTAGTACACTTAAAAGTTAATCGAAATGGAAGATCAGATGTCAGCGTTTAATGTCGGCAAGGACTCAAGGATCCAGAACCTACTGTTGCTTGAGAGTGAAGTGGGAAATCATAATACACCACCAAAACTCTTAACGTTAGATGAGTTTCCCCACTGGAAACAACGTTTTGAGATCTACCTCAATGGAGTGGATCCAAATTTGTGGGAAGCTATCAAGATTGGGTATAGTATGCCGGTGGGAGCAGAAGGGGTAAAGCTTACTTTGGGAGGGATGACTGATGTTCAGAAAGTTAAGTATAATGCAGAGAAGAGAGTTTATGCATTGATTACACAGTCTATTCCTAAAGATATTTTCCACCAGTACTCGGAGAATAAGCAGGCCAAGAAATTGTGGGATGAGCTGGAAAAGAGATACGACGGAATGCTTCGCTAAAGGCAATTAAAGCTAAAGAACTGAAGAAAGAATTTGACAACTTCTCATTGATGGGAAACGAGAGTTTGGACGATGTTATTGATAGATTCTACCATCTGATGAGTGAAATGCATACACATGGTGTAGCTACTACCATGGAAGAAAAGGTGTCAAATTTCGCAGACGGGTTGCCGGAAAAGTGGGCTTCATTTGTGTCAAATCTGAGACAGAATGAGATGCTGGCAAAGTTGGATATCAATGACTTCATTCTAAAGCTGCGAGAAGAAGCACTTAGGATGAAGTACAGAGCTCAGAAGTCTCCGCACACTCAGAATCCAGCTTTGTACAATGCCATGCCTCGAGCTAAGACGTCTGGAGCACCTATTCAGACTGCATTTGTGTCTAGGTCATCGGGTCCTTCACAAGCTTCTCCTTCAGGTTCTAAAACGTCAGATTCTTCTTGTACCATTACATTGGAACTGAAGCGAATGCTACTAGACTGAAGACCGAGAACCTTGGTAATGTGACTGTGGAAGTAGCTCGAGAGCACATGGATCTTTTGGCAGCAGTGGTTCATTCTTATGATGGACTTGTTGCAGGGAAGATTGGAAACTGTCATCTGGCAGATGAGGACTACGAGCAGGTGGATGAAATGGAGCTGGAGAGAATGGACATTATGTGGGCCTTAGCTAGTGTTGTCCGGAGGCGAACAAGTTTGTGAAAAAGACCGGACAGAACTTGGTTGCTACTAAGGATACCACATTTGGCTTTGACAAGAGTAAAGTGACATGTTTTAACTGTGGAGAAAAGGGGCAATTCAAGAGAGAATGTGTGAAGCCAAAGAAGACTGGGAACAGGAACCCATTCTCGTCCTTAACTCGTCAAGACAAGCAAGCTAGCAGTTCTACTTCATCAAGCAAGGATCCAAAAGCCTTGACTGCTCATGATGATGAAGGACAGGACTGGAGCTTTCTGTTGGATTCTTTATGCCCAAGACACATAGAACATTGATGTGGTTAGTACGTTATGATCCAAGTCGGGTCATACCCAATAACAAGCTTAGTAAACACCAAATTTTATTTAATTAATGATATGATCATACAATTAAATAAATACACCAATTTAGAAAATGGGTTTTCTAAATAAGTTGCATATGAGATTGAACAACTTATATGGATATTTTATTCATGGATATTATTTGTTATGTTGTTTAATTTAGTTAAATAACATCAAATAATGGAAGTGTGTGTGTATGTTATATAATTAAAAGGTTAATTATATGTCTATTTTATCAAACATTTCAATAATGATTATAAGGGGTTTTGGAGGGGAAAAATAAAAAGGTAAAAAGGGTTCGGCCGCCCCTTGGGCAGCCTCTCCCCCTTTTGGTTTGCTTTTCCTTTTGGTTCTCTTGAGATTGGCTCTCTTAAAACACATACACACACTCTCCATTTCAGTTTTCTCTCTCTCTAACATGCAAAAGGGTCACAAGAACATTAACTCTTCTTATGGAAGAAAGAGTTCAAAGCTGAAAAGGGTCCAGCACCCTTGTTGGTTGTTCACGGCTGGAACAAGACTTCAGTAGCTTCTTTGACCCGATTTTGGTGCTCAAATCCTAGCAAAGATGGTGTTTTCTTGGAGGCTTGTGGGTATGAATGCTTGAGGACACCTATTCTTGGTGTTTTGGTCATTCAAGAAGCTCATTTTGTTCCTTCATCACGTTTTCAGCAGCTTGCTAAAGGTAGTTTGTGTGTCTATTTTGGGTTGTTATATGTTGGTGATAACTAGTTCAAACACATATATAAGATCCTTATGTTCTTGGTTTGTCGTTGTTATGAAATAAGCCTTCATTTTTCAGATTGTTAATGATAAACTTTAAGGTTACTTCCGCTGCGTTTTTCATAGTTTAAAGGTTAATCCTGTTAGACTAAGGTCCAACAAACCCAACACTTTCGGTTTGTCTCTCCAGGGGAATCTAATATTGCCAGTGTAAAAGATTTAGATGATGATTCCACGAGTGAGAGAGATATTGCAGTTGAGATAGCGATGTCAAATATTGAAGAGAAAACTGCAACTGAGGTCAGCGACAAGCCTGAAGAAAGGATTTCAACAGCAAAGACAGAATCACCAGAACCAGAGACATCTGACGCTGCGTTGATGGCTAACTCTTCTGAACCTCCTTAGGTAAGTACCACTGACCAACTGTTTAAAAATCATGCTTGTTCTGATTGTGATACTTTTAGAGATAGCATAGATGAGAAATTTTCTAGGTTATTAGATCATAATGATAACTTAGTAAAGCATTTGCAACTGTGCACTGAGGCTAATAGAGTTTTAAAAAAAAATGAGCATAGTTACAAAGAAAAGATAGACCTTTTGACCAAACAGCTTAGGGAAACTGAAGTAGTTGCATTTAACCAAGCTAATGACATTAGGTACTATCTTAACTCCCTAGAAGACACTAAGAAGCAAAAGGCAGTCTTAGAAGTAGAAGTAAACTCATTAAAGCAAAAACTTCACAGTTGGACAAGTTCATCACACATTGTCCAACACTTAGTAAGAGAAAGAAACAACGGGGAGGGTTTGGGTTATAAAGTGGTTCCACCACCACCTGAGACCTTGATGAACACTAAGAGTAGACCAATAAATAACAACTCCATCAAGGATCATGTGGTGTCCACTCATCTTATTAGTGATCCAGATTCCTCATGTTCATCAATTGAATCTAGAACAAAACAAAAGAAGGCCACTTCAAAGGCAAAGGGTAAAATGCCTTGTGTTAATCTGGAAAAAGAATTTGAAAAGGTTAATATAAAGTCCGAGACAATCAAAGTCAAATCTGAATCTAAAAGGACTGCTAATGTTAATCTTTCACAAGCTTCATGTCAAAAACCAGTTAACCAAAAGGAAAAAGATGTTAAAAATGTTAAAACAATTGATTTTGTTAAACAGAAGAAAACATCAAAAGAAATTGAATCAAAACCCAAACTAAGTGATGTTACTAGGGTGTCACACATATCTCCACAAAGAAATTTTAATCATAAAGTTGATAGTAGGTTGTGCTACAACTGTGGAGAGTGTGGACACATTGCTTCCTTTTGTCCTTACTATCAGAAACCTAGGAAGAAGATTGAACTTCAGGATTCAAAACCTAGGTATTCTAAGAGGAGTTCTTTAACTCCACCTAGAAGAACTAGTGAACCTAATGTTCAACCCATTAGCCAGTCGACTGTTTATCACAAACAAGCATTGCACAAATCTAGCTTATGGAAAGAGAAGTCATCCTTTGTGTCTGATAATGATGACAAGAAGGAACCTGAGCTACTCTCACCCTCTAAGGGTCAATGGGTTGAATTCATGATGTGTGATGCTTCTGGGAAACCCAAGCCAGTAAAGGCTTGGGTTCCTAACCTAAATTAATGTTTTACATTGAATGTGCAGGGTGTTCGCTACAGTGCTGAAACCAACACGTGGATTGTAGATAGCGGAGCATCCAGGCACATGACAGGAAACAGGGCTCTTTTATCAAACGTCAGGCAAATAAAAGGAGGGCATGTTTTGTTTGCTGGAAACAAGGGAGGCTATATCACAGCTTAGGGAGAAGTTGGAAATCAGAAAGTTAATTTTGATAAGGTGAACTACGTTCAACAACTTCAAAACAACTTACTTTCTATTTCCCAAATCTATGATAAAGGTTTTAAAGACATATTCGACAACAAGAAGTGTTACGTCCTAAAGAAAGACTACGTGATTCCGGAGGACCAAGTTCTGATGACAGCTTCAAGATATAAAGACCTTTATGTTTTGGATCTCTCAACAGCTTCTACAACGGATCATGAAGTTCAGTGCTTTCTATCAAAAGCCACTGAGAAGGACTCCATCTCCTGGCATAGGAGAATGGGACACATCAATCAACGGAAGATGAATCACTTGATCCAAAAGGATCTTGTGAGAGGAGTTAATGTTAAGAATTTTCAACTTCCTGATTTTTGTGTAGCTTGCAAGAAAGGCAAACAGACGAAGAAGTCTCATAAGGAAAAAAAGTTCAGTCAATAGAACTTCCTCTTGAACTTCTTCACATGGATCTGTTTGGTCCAGGTAGTACAAAGAGCATTGTAGGCGACTTGTACTGCTTTGTGGTTACTGATGACTACACAAGATTCTCTTGGGTAATGTTTCTGAAGTCCAAATCAGAAACATTTGAGTCATTCAAGGAGTTAGTAACCACACTGGAATCTCTCTACAAGCTGAAGGTGAGACAAGTACGCTCAGACAATGGGACTGAATTCAAGAATCAGTGGATGGAGGCTTACTGCAAGGAAAAGGGAATTGTGCATCAATTTACTTCTGCCTACATGCCTCAGATGAATGGTGTTGCTGAGAGAAAGAATAGAAGCTTGATAGAGACAGCACAGACAATGTTGGCAGACTCGAAACTGCCTATCCAATTCTGGAATGAGGCAGTGGCTAATGCGTGTTATACACTGAATCAAGTTCTGATAGTCAAGCGCCACGGAAAGACTTGTTACGAGCTACTACAACGACGTAAACCGAATCTGGAGTATCTCGAACCATTTGGCGCGTCGTGTACACTTCTGAAGAAGACTCAAGAAGGTAAATTCAGCAAGAAGGTTGATGAAGGAATCTTCCTAGGATACAACATACCGAACAAGAGAGTTTACAACAATTCAACGGGTCTAGTAGAAGTGTGGTGTCATGTTGATGTTCAGAGATATACCACACCACCTACTGGCAAAGGACCCGCCTACTTTTTCGACTATGATGGATTCTTTAAGTCCTTCAACATCCCTATCTCTCCTTCTAATGATGAGTTAGCTACTCGAATGATGTATGATATCTTGAATACACCATCTCTTGATTCAACATCATCGAGTTCACAGGGAGAATCATCTACTCAATCAGGGAAAGTAGTCGACGACAGTGACTCCTCCTCTGAAGATGAAGCTGAAGAAGATGACCAGAACAGTCAGGAGGAACAGGTTCCAGTTCCTGAAAGTCCACAAGCATCTAACGGTGATGCACCTTGACTTCGGAACCTCAAACTCCTTCTACCTCAGATGCAGAACCAAATGTTCATAATCTTGGCTCTGAGGTAGTTGTTCCTACTACTCCAGGATCACGTTAAATGTCTATCATCCCTTAGACAATGTCATTGGGGATGTCAGATCAGGAGTACAAACCCAAAATCAGCTGTACTCAGCTGATTATGCCTCTGTTATGGAAAAGGGATACATTCATGATGGTGCTTATCGGTGTTTTATCTCGTAGTTTGAGCCAAAATACGTTAGTGATGCACTAAACGATGAGGCATGGGTGAGTGCCATGCAAGAAGAACTTCTTCAGTTCAAGAAGTTAGGAGTATGGAATCTAGTAAATAGACCTAAAGGTGCTAAGGTCATTGGCACCAAATGGGTCTTGAAATGCAAGAAGGATGACCAAGGGGTCATTATCTGGACCAAGGCTCGACTGGTTGTTCAGGGATTTCGCCAAGTCGAGGGGATTGACTAAAATGAAGTATTTGCACCCACAGAAAGGATAGAAGCCATCCGTATCTTCCTTGCCTATGCATCGTATATGAAGATTAAAGTCTATCAATTAGATGTGAAGAGTGCATTCCTTCATGGGGAAATTCGAGAGACAGTGTATGTCAGTCAACCCGAGGGATTTGAAGATCCTTATCATCGGGACAGAGTTTACAATCTCGACAAGGCCTTATACGGGCTTCATCAAGCTCCAAGGGCCTGGTATGAGAAACTCTCAACTCATCTTGTGAAACACGGCTTTCACAGGGAAGTCATTGACTGCACACTGTTCATCAAAGAGAAAGATGGAGACCTACTGCTAGTACAAATCTATGTCGATGACATAATCTTCGGTTCAAAGAACGAAGAATTATGCAATGAGTTTGAAGCAGTTATGAAGAAAGAGTTTGAGATGAGTGCTATGGGGGAGATGAAATTCTTTCTCGGGTTACAGGTGGATCAGACACCAAATGGGATCTTTCTACATCAGACCAAGTATATGGGAGACATTTTCAGTCGGTTTGACATGGAGAATGCTTCTGCTGCTGGGACTCCACTTGCTACAAATCATGATATAGCACCTGACGAAAATGGAGATCTGGTAGATGCCACAATGTACCGAGGAATGATTGGATCCCTCATGTATCTCACTGCCTCAAGACCTGATATCATGTATGCTACATGTTTATGTTCTAGATATCAGGCTAAGCCTAAGGTTAACCATCTCATCAAGGTCAAAAGGATACTTTGTTATCTGAAGGGTACACCCACACTTGGGTTGTGGTATCCTCATGATGATGACTTTGAGCTCACAGCTATAGTGACTCGGATTATGGGGGCTGCAAGATGAACTACAAGTCTACATCGACAGGGTGTCAATTCTTTAGGAGGAGATTAGTTACCTGGCAGTGTAAGAAGCAGACCTCAGTTGCATTGTCAACCTGTGAAGCCGAATACGTTGCTGCTGCAAGTTGCTGTTCACAAATCATCTGGATTCAACAGCAAATGCGGGATTACGGTTTAAAGTTTTCTTCTACTCCTATCTTTGTTGATAACTCTACTGCAATTGTAGTAACTAAAAATCTGGTACAACATCCAAAGACCAAACACATCGGTATTAAATACCATTTCATAAGAGACTGTTTTGAAAAGAACTTAATCGATGTGGTAAAAATTAATACTGACTTTCAACGCGTTGACCTCTATACAAAAGCCTTTGATAAACCACGTTTTCTATATCCGTTAGAGGTCAACGACGTTAAAAAGAAAAGTTATGTTATTCCTGATGATGATCATGTGTAGTCCGATGCATTGTAGTTATATATTTTTTTTATTTTTTATTTTTCTTGATTTATTTTATTCTGTTTAAATTAAATTTATGTTATTTAGCTGTCTGTTAAAATTCTAAAATAATTAAATCCAGTATGATTTTAGAATTTTAGGAGGAGAGTAGGTCAGCTAGTAATATTAAAAAAAACGAGGGAGAAGGAGTGGATAGCTGATATAAGGTAGATCGTATCTGTGATATCGTTTCAAACCTTTTGGAAAATGATAGTACACAGGAATAAATCAAAAGGGACTTTAAAATTTTAATTTAGAAAAGATGCAAAATTCAAAGTATAAGTCTGTGTACTCTAAGCAATATAAAAGGGAAGATGATAGAAAAACTGGTAACTACTAAGGTAACACAAAGAAAGTAGACCTAGAGGTTGCTAGACCACAAATGATATGTCGGTAGATTCAACACAATAGATGATTAGACCTGACTGGTGATCTCAAGATCAAACTAAGTTGTTCAACTGACTGTGGGCTGCCATCTTATCACTGGTTAACACAATCAACAATATTCCAATAAGGGGTAATGAGCATGTAAATGCCACAAATGTGTGCGGATGACCATAAATAGAGCAAAGTACGAAAAAATGAAAGACAAATGCTATCAAGCTAATGACATATGTTGTTGGTGCATTCTGTGCAAAAGAAAATTTAGCTGCTCTAACAAGAAGATAGGTTGTGTGCCTCTCTGTTGTGCGATGGCACTGACCTGAGGATAAGCATAACCTAGATATTCTAGAATTCATTGTTGTTTGCCGCCTCTCTGCTGTGCGATGGCACTGACCTGAGGATTGGCTTCTCTTTGAAAGTTCTAAGAATAGTCTCTTCTAGTAAAAATACCCGTAGACCGCTCAAAAGCTCCTGAGGAATGTTGATTACCATATAAGTGTGGGATCCAAACATGTTAATTGAAATAATTAAACCTAAAACAATCACCAGTTTGTGTCTAAAGTCTGTGTATGGATTTAAGAGGACAAATATACTGACAATCATTGTGGCTGCAATTCTTGAAAGTTCAAATCAATGTGGGAATCTAATAGTACCAGTGTGATTTCCTAAATTTGCTAACGACTCTGGATGAAAACCAAGAATTGAGCATCAAAATATTTTAATAACAAGTCCCAAATGATTTGACTTACCTGTATGATTCCAAAATTGAATTGGTCCAGGTGTGGTCAAACTAAATTGAAGCTGCCTATTCTGGAACAAAATCCAGTAGATGTCTATCTTAGGATTTATCTCTCACAAAAAGTCAAAAACAAGTTTTATTTTTGTATTTAGTTTAAGTTTCTAGTTAGATAGTCATTTTAGTTTGTTTGTTTGTCGGACTATATCATGAAAATCAGTATGGGAATAACTCACCTAAAAGGGTCATGTCTGAGATGGCCACATGTGTTTTCAAAGTTTAAAAGGGTCACGTCTAAGCTGACTAAATTGTTTAAAAGGATCACGTCTGAGGTGATCAAAAAGTTTTCAAGTTAAAATGATCATGTCTGAGATGATCAAATGCTCATAATGTTAATTTCAACATGTAAAAAGGGTTTAAGTGCTAAATGTTCATAAGTGTAACCCATTCGCACGACTGGATCATAAGTATGGACCAACCATGCGAATGGATCCCATTCGCACGACTAGACTTGAGATTGAGCCATTCACCCGAATGGCTTATTAGAATGATCCATTCGACCGAATGAAAGGGTGCGAATGAGTCAGTCAACCGACTGAGACTCAGTCGGTTAACTGAGGGTGCGAATGAAAGGGCACGAATGAGTCAATCGACCGACTGAGACTCAGTTGGCCAACTGAATGCGACTGACTGGGCCAATCACACGACTGAGCCTCAGTCGCCCGAATGAACTGAGCGAATGAGGCCAGTCGGCCGATTGAACTCAGCTTCAGTATTTAAAGGGCCATAGTCGATCGCATTCCACTCATCACCCTCAATTGCTCCTAAATCGCACCAAGTACCGTTACTCTACCGAAATTCCTCTAGACCTTGTTTTTACATCTTTATTGATCTTCTGACGTGGGTTGTCGATTATACAAGTATATTGCATGCAATCTTACCGAAATCAGAAGACATTGAATCCAAATTTGTGATATTCGAGTGAAACAAGAAGCGGACTGAAAATGACCTAATAACCAACATAAACTAAGCAAAATGTTAAAATTAAGTTTAATAGGTTATTAGTGACAAGATGGCGAGTCTAATGGACCATTAAACCATGTTAAATTACTTGATTTGATCAAGATTCGAACCACAGGCGACTGAACAGTGGGACAAGCGATTGGTCGACCGGATGAACTCCAATCGCGCGATTGAATCTTGCGATTGGGTCAATTGGCCGAATGCACCATGCGAATGAACTCAGTCGGCCGATTGAATTAATCGCAGACTCAGCCAACAGATTGAACTAATTTGCATGTCTCATTCACCCGAATGAGCTCAGTCGCATGCAAGGACAAACGATTGACTTCAGTTCCATGATTCATTCGCACGAATGAATCAGATTGAATTTAAACTATACACCTTGAACTGAATTTTGAATGTTTCTAATGGTTCCGTGTCTTGTGTTACAGGTCAATGGCTGATAGATGGTCCATCAATCCAAAGCACAATATATGTGCTCATTTGGACCATACGACTCGGAATGGGGCCGAGTTTACAGAGATTATTTTGTTCCTTCGACGTTCTCGGATACATAAAGCCATATCCACACCGTGTACTCCTTACAGGTCGTTACATCAGGCTTTCTTCGAGAATGCCTCCGTAGATCGTTCACGTGAGCCTTACAGCATACGGAGCTCCATTCATGGTCATGATATTGAGATTACAGCAACTGACATCCAGAGAGTACTTGATTTTGGGGACGATACTGATCACCCCACCAAACTACATCCATTTACAGTCAGAGGTTGCTTTCTCAGGATCAAGTACGCTGGGGACATCAACTCAGGCATGCTCAACAAGAGCAACCTGTGTCCCCAGTATAAGTACTTGGCGCATGTGATCCTGAAGTGTATTGCTTCTCGGAGGGGTGGGTTTGATGACCTATGTGGCACTGGTGCTGAACCACCCCTTCAGCTTCTCGAGCATGATCTTCTCATATCTGGTGGAGAATCTGGAGGCCAAGGGGAAGGAGGGTTTTTGTATGTACGCTAGATTTCTGCAGCTGATCTTCAACGAGAAGCTACCATTACTTCCCAAGGAGAGCCATGATGCGGTTGCCCTAGAGATTATGGATGACACAACTTTGGGTCGCATGAGAGTGTATCGGGGCAAGCAGGTAAAGCCCCAGGTAAAGAGGTTGATCGGCCATCTGGCAAATGAAAGATATGTGGCGCCAGGTAGACGCAAGTGGCGTCATGATGAAAGCGATTCAGACGATGAGAGGTTATTGCTCCCAGAGCATGATTCAGATGATGATGACAGTGGGGATGCTGGGGATGATATGCCTATTCCACCGAGGGGCACAGCTTCAGATGTTATACCCCCAGTATCTGCCCCAACAGGCGACATAGCTGAGTCAGCGGGTTTCCACCAGGACTTCATACCTGGTGAGGAGGAAGAAGAGTCAGATGAGGAGCCCTTGATGAGGACTGTGGGAAGCAAGGTTGTTCCCACAGAGTATGGACTCCGGGCGGTTGGTGAACGCCCCAGGGATTTGGGAGAGACGACTGCAGATCCTAGCTATGCCCCTGAGTCAGCTAGCCGTGTTCTAGGGGGAGCATCCACCTCGACTGGATCAAGGAAGAAAAGGATGGCTCAGCCCCACGGCGAGAAGAAGAAGAAGAGAAGACTCACCTTCGCCACCACCACAGCCACCATAGCTACCACTACCACACCACCACACCTCCCACCACTGTACATATGCCAACCACCACCACACCTCCCACCACTGTACATATGCCAACCACCACCATATCTTTCACTTCTACATCACCTCCACTATCTCATAGACCCAACCCCATCTTCACCACAGCCACCACCACCACCACCAGCTACCAAGCAGGACCCTCATCCCATCCCGCACATATATATGGATCTCCTCTACCTCCAATTGGGGTAGAGGAACAACTTTCTGCGCTGAACCAGATGGTGATGCGTCTATTAGCTGTTAATGAGGAGAAGACGGTGCAGATCAGTCATCTGACAAATCTTACTGTAGCGCAGTCTCAGCAGATCTCGGAGCAGGCTCGGTTGCTAGATGAGCAGGCCCAACAAATGGCTGCTCAGAGCCACGATATCGCCCAACTCCAAGAGCATAGTTTCACATCTACTAAGAAGATTGAGGAGTTGGAGGAGGCTAAGAAGACCATCATGCTAAAGCTTAAGGGATCTAAAGACGAGCCACTAAAGATTAAAGAGGGAGACAGAAGTGATGAGGATGATGATGGGATGATGATGATGAGACTGAGGATGATGTAGGGATTGAGGACGAGAGGACAGAGGAGAGGAGTGAGGATGATGATGAAGAAGGAGGGGATGCAGCTGCATCTGCCTCTACTCATGGTCAGGATAGGAGATCCAAGAAGAAACAAGACCAACAAGCTTCCTCCTCTGCTCCACCAAGCGATGATCCAGTGATCCAAGAGAAAAATCCAAACTATCAGAGGGATGATTTCGATGTTGCTCCCCTTCAGCAGATCAAAACTTAGCTAACTATGTTCTTGACCTGCAAGGGATCGTCAGAAGGTCGGTGAGTTATACCCCTGAAGAAGGGGAAATAATTCATGATCTATCAAATGAGCAACTAGCTGAGATCTTCAAGTTAATCCCGATGAGATTGTGAAGGATGATCCAACGTGCGACTCGACAAGTGACGAAGAGCTCAATGATGTTGATGAAATAGAGATAGAAGATGTCACTGCAGAGCACTACCCTCAGTATGCTGACAATGAGGGAATGTGGTCCCCAATCTAGGTGAATCCTTGTCGGTGATATGTTTGAGGTGTTAGACAAAATGGAGCAGGAGTTAGAGAAGACAGAGGGAATGGCCAAGCCGCAAATGATGTGGTTGATATGAAAGGCTGAGTGGGCTGCCTGTTTTGAAGAAGTTA
The DNA here is from genome assembly GCA_025506515.1 of Flaveria trinervia. Taxonomy (NCBI): domain Eukaryota; kingdom Viridiplantae; phylum Streptophyta; class Magnoliopsida; order Asterales; family Asteraceae; genus Flaveria; species Flaveria trinervia. The sequence goes on along the minus strand of CM046455.1, from coordinate 20,481,933 downwards.
GAGCCCAACGGCTGCACCTAAACAGGACACCTACACCAAACTCTACAGAGTCAAGAAAAATCATAAGGTGTCGGGCAGGATTATAGCATGGTCATATTTTGAGGACCTTAATGTCTATGCAGTTAAGAGGGAGAAGGGCATAGAGTACTTTAGATTTCCACATGATCTAAAGACTCTACCAAGTTTTGAGCTCAACCAGCTGGCCAAACTGAAGCTGTTGTATGCTGACCCGAGAAAGATGTCAGGCTGGTTTGAGGCTACCCTAAGGAAGGAGTACCACACCAGGTGGGTTAACTTCAAACCCCAACAGCCTACAAGGTACATCAGAAGGTCTGAAGTTGATGCCATTACTGGAAAACCAAAGATAGTATTGAAGTGGAGTCCTCCGCGCACGATGTGAAGAATCCCACTCAGGGAAATGCCACAGGACTTCACTCCACACTTTAAGTGGTGGTACTACGATTGGAGGACAGGAGAAGCGGTCATAGTCCTAAACAAAGAGGGCCAAATGGATACTATCAGGTATTTGACCGATGTGGCTTACCAACTTGTCAGCTAATGATGTTACACTCTATACAAGTGGCCACTGTTCTATGATACACAGGATATAGTACAAGCCCTCCAGTTCCAGAATGTCATAAGACTCTGTTTTGCATTTGAGATTCATGCAGGAGTCACAAAAGAGGATAAGTACAAGAAGTATGAAGAGGTAATGAAGAAAACAACACATTAGAGAGATCTAGGTCCAAGGGGGAGTTTGTTGATACATGTATGTCTCTAGATCATGATATGAATGTAATAGATCTTGTTTGTGTGATTCTGATGAAATGTTTGGAATGATTAATGAAATGATATTGATTGTTTGCTATTTATAATGTTTAATGTTTCATTAAGTCGATGTTGAATTGGTTAATTAGGTTTGTGGTTGTTTGAATTGTTACACATAATGTTATATTAATTAATACATTCAAACTTAACAAAATGAAGTTCTCATACGAATGGCCCATGCGAATGGACCATACGCATGAATAACTTCATACGAATGACTCAGTCGCATGACTGAACCAGGAGACTGGATCAGTCGTATGATTGTAACATAAGATTAGCTCAGTCGCACGACTGAACACTCAGTCGTGCAGATGAATCAACCATATGGTTCAATCGCACGAATGAACAGTACTAACCTATAAATACAACCCAATTTGTGGAAAAACGGAGAGCTTTTCATTCTATTTTGACTCCAGATGTACCCTAGCCATCCAGAAGCCTCCAAGTTGATACTCCAAGTTCGTAGATCGATCCTAATCGATTCTTAATGTTTGATTCAATACTTTATTGATTCTACGTGCGTTCTCACTGATTGGATCGCCAATCAAATAGGATTCCGCACTATTGGGTTTGGTTTACACGTTAATCATTTGGTATTTCGTTCAAATACCAGGTCCTCAGTCGGCCGACTGAACCAATCGCAAGATTCAATCGTGCGATTGGAGTTCATCGGTCGACCAGTCGCTTGTCCCACTTTTCAATCGCCTATGGTTCGAATCTTGACCAAATCAAGTAATTTAACATGGTTTAATGGTCCATTAGACTCGCCATCTTGTCACTGATAACCTATTAAACTTAATTTTAACATTTTGCTTAGTTTATGTTGGTTATTAGGTCATTTTCAGTCCGGTTCTTGTTTCACTCGAATATCACAAATTTGGATTCAATGTCTTCTGATTTCAGTAAGATTGCACTGCAATATACCTGATAATCGACAACCCACGTCAGAAGATTAATAAAGATGTAAAAACAAGGTCTAGAGGAATTTCGGCAGAGTAACGGTACTTGGTGCGATTCAGGAGCGATTGAGGGTGATGAGTGGAATGCGATCGACTATGGCCCTTCAAATACTGAAGCTGAGTTCAATCGGCCGACTGGCCTCATTCGCTCAGTTCATTCGGGCGACTGAGGCTCAGTCGTGCGATTGGCCCAGTCAGTCACATTCAGTTGGCCGACTGAGTCTCAGTCGGTCGACTGACTCATTCGTGCCCTTTCATTCGCACCCTCAGTTAACCGACTGAGTCTCAGTTGGTCGACTGACTCATTCGCACCCTTTCATTCGGTCGAATGGATCATTCTAATAAGCCATTCGGGTGAATGGCTCAATCTCATGTCCAGTCGTGCGAATGGGATCCATTCGCATGGTTGGTCCATACTTATGATCCAGTCGTGCGAATGGGTTACACTTATGAACATTTAGCACTTAAACCCTTTTTACCTGTTGAAATTAACATTATGAGCATTTGATCATCTCAGACATGATCATTTTAACTTGAAAACTTTTTGATCACCTCAGACGTGATCCTTTTAAACATTTCGACTCCAGACGTACCCTAGCCGTCCAGAAGCCTCCAAGTTGATACTCCAAGTTCATAGAACACTGTAGATCGATTCCTAATCGATTCTTAATGTTTGATTCAATACATTATTGATTCTACGTGCGTTCTCACCGATTGGATCGCCAATCAAATAGGATTCCGCACTATTTGGTTTGGTTTACACGTCAATCATTCGGTATTTCGTTCAAATACCAGGTCCTAACTCCAACTAATAGATCCATGTGTTCTTTGGCCACCTCGAAATTTAACATTACCGAAGCTATCGGTTTTTAGTTTTGTTGCATTAGCTTCAAGTATGATATACTGGGTGCCAGAAAACCCTGACGTTTTGGACCCTGAAGTTGACGGTTGTGCTGGAATTGCTGCGCTTGAGATGAAGGCAGTGTGCAGTGGTGCTCCAGATGTCTTGTCCTGAGGAGTTGCATTGTAGAGTGCAGGATTCTGAACATAGTTGGCCTTTTGGGCTCTGTACTTCATCCTAAGCTCCTCTTCCCTCAGTTTCAGAATGAAGTCATTTATATCTAACTTCGAGAGCATCCCATTCTATCTGAGATTTGAAATGAAAGAAGCCCATTTCTCCGGTAGTCCATCAGCAAAGTTGGATACCTTATCCTCCATCAATGTAGTACTCTATGAGTGTGCATCTCACTCATCAAGTGGTAGAATCTGTCGATCACATCATCCAGGCCTTCCTTTCCCATTTAAGAGAAGTGGTCGAACTCCTTCTTCAAAGCTTTTGCCTTAATGGCCTTGAGTGAGGCATTTCCGTCATACCTCTTCTCCAATGCATCCCATAATTTCTTTGCTTGAGTATACTCCAAATACTAATGGAAGATGTCCTTCGGAATAGACTGAGTGAGCAAAGCGTAGACTTTCTCTCAGCATTGTGTTTTACTTTCTGGTGCATCCGACATGCTACTTAGTGTAAGCTTGACTCCGTCAGCTCCTACTGGCATACTGTACCCCGACTCTATTGCCTCCAACAAATTGTATCTAGTCCATTTAAGTAGATTTCAAAACGTTGCTTCCATTGTGGGTAGTCATCTAACGTGATAAGCTTCGGGGGTTATTGTGAATTCCCACTTCGTTCTCCAACAGCAGTAGATTTTGAATACGTGTATCTCTACTTGCTGTGTATGCTGAAAATTGGTCCTCCATTTCATTTAACTTTACTATTTAACAAACTGCTGATGTATGCGAACAAAGGTATGCGATTGGGCTTACTCGAGCGATTGAACAAATGCGGATGGTTCAATCGTGCGACTGAACAAATGCAGATGAGTCAGTCGGCCGAATTAACTAATGCGGTTGAACAGTCCGAATGAGGTTTTCAATCGTACGAATGAGGGTACGAATGAGTCCAATCGTGCGGTTGGAGAATGCGAATGAACTCAGTCATGTGATTGAGCCAATCGTGCGACTGAACTTGCTGAAGTTTGATAATTCATAGGTTAAACGTGTTTTGGCCGTAAAAACTCGAATTTTAACAAACCCTAATCATCGTATGCTGGTAAAACTAAAATTTTAGACACAAAAAGATTGCGTTTTTGATGAAAAACACAATTTTTGTATCAAATTTATTGAATCAACACGTAATCAAGAGCCATGGCTTTGATACCACTTGTTAGGATATGGTATTTGAACGAAACACCAACTGATTAACGTGTTGAACCAAACCAAATAGTGTGGAATCCTATTTGATTGTCGATCCAATAAGTGAGAACGCACGTAGACACAATAATGTATTGAATCTAACGTCAAGAATCGATTAGTAATCGATCTACATTGTTCTATGAACTTGGAGTACGAACATAGAAGCTTTTGGACGGCTAAGGTACGTCTGGAGTCGAATTGTATTCAATGCTTATGTTTTTCCATGAATTAGGTGGTATTTATAGGTTAGGGTTGCTCATTCGGGTGACTGAACCATTAGCATGGTTCAGTCGTGCGATTGAGTTATACGGTTGGTCCATTCGCCCGATTGAGTGTTCAGTCGTGCGACTGAGTCATTCACATGAAGTTGTTCATGCGTATGGTCCATTAGCATGGGCCATTCGCATGATAAATTCATGTTGTTAAGTTTGAATGTATTAAATATCATAATGTTATTTATATTAATTCAATCAACCACAAACCTATATAATCAAGTCAATATGCGTTAAACAACTCATTAATGAAATATTAAACAAGACAAATCACAAACAAATATTCACATTTCATTAAGTACCCAATATTACATAAGTGCATGACAGTCAAGACATATTACATTGAGATCAGGATCTAGGTACATATATATATATCAACAAGATTGACTCCCCCTTGGAGTGATGAAAGGTTTCATATTGATTAACAAGCTTGTCCTTGTTAATTTCAGGCACTTCACTGCTGCCTTCACACATTATGAAAGGTTTCATATTGATTAACAAGCTTGTCCTTGTTAATTTCAGGCACTTCACTGCTGCCTTCACACATTATCAGCAGTGTATCCCAAACTGCTTTAGCAGTTCTATACTTTTCTAGCCTTTTTAGCATATCCATTTTTAGTGCTTAAGTGAGTATAGAATAATCTTTAAGATTAACTTTTATCTTCTTGTAGTCATCATCATTAAACATAAGATCCTCAATAGGTATTCTTGAGGTTTTGTATAATGTAGCTTGATCAGCAGAAAGTGTCATAGGAATGTGAGGGCATTTACATATTGAAATCCAATAGTCCGGATCTACACATGTAATATAAATCATGAATCAGATTTTCCATTTCTTAAACTCATATTTGTGTTTAAGCATGGGAGGTTTTGGAGTATGACCAAGTTCAGAGAAATTATGTGAATCCATTTTAATAAGTTGTTTTTAAATTGTTTGAATAATGATTAGATTAGTTGTTAAGTTTAACTAGTCCAAATAGTCCAAAACAAGCTTATGTATAACTAGATCTGCTATTGTTCATATATTTTTGTTGCAATTTTTAAGAGTTAATCAACTTTTCACGAGTTTGTTCTTGAAGATGTGTACGGATGAACAATGACTGTCAAAGAGTTTCTATAGTTTTTTCAACTTGTATGCTAAGTAGAGGTAGTCAAACACTCTATTAGCAACTCAATTAGATCAATCAACTTCAGCTTAGATCTAGGCAGATCTAAAGAAGAACCAAGAGTCAAAGCTTTGATACCAATTGACTAGGTGTGAGAATGATATTCTCTATTGATGTGAATCAACAAGGACCAAATACGATGATTCAGTCAATGATTGTAAGGCGGAATCAAACAATCACGAAACACTGAATGCAAGAAATCATAAATGCTCTTTGTATTAGTGGAGGTGAAAGCGGTTACAATGAATGCTAGGGTTTGAGCATTAAACAGTAACAATCTACATTGTGCACATAAGACTAAACAAAATATTTTGATTGTCTATAATGTCTATCAATAGTCACCTCACATACGAGGTTTTCTATTCTATTTATAGGCTGACTAGATTCCTTTTACAAAATGGCTAAACTACCTCTTACCTATACATCACAGAACTAGTCTAAGTACAAAAGTCTTCATCAACATTTCTTTTGTTCATCCGCATTGACTAATGCGGATGTTCTGATCTTCAACAGCATTTCTTGTTTCTTCTTCAGCATTAGTGTTTGGTCATGAGCATTGACAAATGTGGATGAACAAACACTTATGAGCATTTATTGCTAGACATCCGCATTAGTAAATATGGATATACAAAGTACTTGTCAGCATTTGTTTCGGCTATCCGCATTTGTTAATGTGGAAGAACAAACACTTGTCAGCATTTGTTCTATGTTTATCCGCATTGACTAATGCGGAAGGCCGACACTTCTATTCTCTTTGCACATTCTTTATCGTATTGGTTCTTAGACGTGTGGAATTTCCAGCAGAACAACTATCAACCCACCACTTGAATTGTCATGTATGATCCTTTAAGGGTCTAACTGAGATTTCTCTGTGTTGGTTGGAAAGTTGAAAACAAAGTTCAAGGATGATGAACTCAAGGAAGTAATAAGGGAAGATGAGGAACACAAGAAAAGATACCAAAGGAAAAGAAGATCAAACTCCAACGCCTCTATATTGGTTGATAATGAATTCTTAAGGAGGTTTGGATACAATAACAAAAAAATAGCATGTTGGATCTTATATGCCTAAGACACATACAAGATTGATGTGGTTAGTACGTTATGATTCAAGTCAGGTCATACCTAATAACAAGCTATACAAACAACAATACATATTTATTTGTTGATGAGATCATACAAATAAATAATGACACCTATTTAGAAAATGGGTTTTCTAAAACATTGCTTTTGTGAAAGAACAACATTATATGGATAATTTGTTCATGAGAAATTATTTGTTTCATTATTTAAGTTGGTTAAATAATAACAAATAAAAGTGTGTTAATGTTATAAAATTAAATAGGTTTTAATTTTATAAACTAAGGGTTGAAAGAGTAATATTTTATAAAAGTTTCAAAGTGGGGTAACCCATTTTGAACATGAGTTTTGGCTGCCTCTTATGGGCATTGGACTCCACTTTTAGTCTTGGTCTTTGCAATACATTAGTCATTCTTACACTCTTCCATAACCTACACTTTCTCTTATACACATAAAGCAAGACACTCTCTCAAAGGACCAAAAGATTTTCGGATTCAAGAAGAAAAAGGGGCTAAAATTTCGGATTTCTTGGCTGCTCTTCAAGGACTTCTTGGCTGATTCGGATTGTTCAAAAGGGAGTTGGTCTTGGTGCTCTTCTACCTAACAAGATTAGGTGTTTGTTTAAGCTTGTGGGTATACAAGCTTAAGGCCTTCTCTTTTGAAGGCTAGTCATACAAGAACATGATCATCTTCATTTCTTCCATCTACAACATCTTGTGCAAGAAAGGTTGTTTCTTTGAACCCCCTATGGTTATTTTTGGTTTTGATAGCATACTATTTCACATATATTATTGATCCATATTCTTGGGTTTTGTTTATGGTTTAAAATGGTTAAAATTCAGATTGGTAACCTCATTTTAAACCCTACTTTGCGTTGTCTTTTTATAGTTTAAATGGTTAAACTAGCTTTCATTTACATGTAACAAAACCCAACAATGGTATGAGAGCCAAATATGTGCTTCAAAAGTTCTTGAAAAGTTAGTTTTCATGGACTTTTTCAACCCATTAGGGCTGTTTTGTTGTGGATGTTTGAATCCCTTATGTTTCAAGGTTTAATCTTACATGCTTTAGTATAAACCTTGAAAGATTAACATCAAATGGTTGATTGTGTTGTTTGGACAAAACCCTAAAGTTTTGGTTCATGTTGGCCAGAACTTTAAGGTTATAATAAGGGGTTCATTGTTGTTCTTGGATGTTGTATATGTTTCTTATTTTGGTGCATAACATAGCCTTGGCCTTATGTGTTTTGGATTTGGTTGATTGTGGTTTGTCATGTTGGTTTTGATTCTTGAAAGGGTTGTAACATTTGTGTTTGTATTTTGGGTTGTAATTTATTTATTCACTTGGTTATGTAATAAATATATTAGGTGCATTTTTTTTATTAGAAAAATTGTATTAGGATATTATTTTGTAAAAAGATGCACAAGATGAAGACCTAAAGAAGGACACAAAAGACATGGAACCTTGAAGCATTTGGATGTGGATTCAAGTGGAGTTCATGGACACATTTTTATGTGTCATCTTAATCCTTAGAAAAGACCTTATGACAACACTTGTGATGGCAAACAAGTGTGATCAACTTAGTGGCTATGGTTATGCACTTATATTTGTATGATTATGCTTGTTTGGATGTTGTTGTATGATTGTTGGTTGATATTTGGATATGCATAACAAACTCATTAACAAACTTAACAAGCTAAAAATTGGTGGTTCTTTATCATAAGTGGTTAATAAATGGTTATTAAAAGGAATAATGATTTTAATAAAAGGGGGTTTTATTAAAAGTGAACCATAGGGTACATCGTATTTGAAAGCATGCAAATATAAGGTACATAGAGTTTTCTAAACTAAGATTATGGAATCTTAAAATTTATTTCATAAACATGTTTAACACCATCCTTTTGCACAACACTTGAGTCACTTGGAAACTCTTAATGGGATAAAGGTCATCTAACCATTTTGAGGGAACTTGTGATTTGAGGTGGGGATATCATATTTGGGGATAAAGGTCACCTAACCGCTTATGTTGGAAAACTCACATGTGTGTGCAAGTAGGGTAACTTGATTTGCAAACCATGTTAAATGGATCACCTACAATGTGGTTTACAAAGGTGTTGATGGGATAAACATGCCGACTATACATATGATGTTTTAAAGTCGATCTCATACCCTAGAAGTTGCAAAGGGTTGGAATTGTCAAAACACTGACTACCTTGTTAATTTAAATAATGGGATAAAGGTCACCTAACCACTATTTAAATGTAACGTTCAATTCTAGAATTTTAAAATTGTGTAAGAAACTTAAAAGGGGGTTTTAATTATTAAAATATGAACAATATCGAAAATACTAAAATTGGACTTGGTTATATTTTGTAGATGGCCACCAACAACAATGAAAATAATGAAATCCCATCCGCTCACTCATTATCACTAAGGACCATTCTCCAAAAGGAACGCCTAAACCATAACAACTTTATTGATTGGTCTAGAAACTTGAGAATTGTTCTCAAGCAAGAGAAACGATCATATATTTTAGACGACCCGATTCTCGATCAACCTAATGAGGAGGATGAGGAGGCCTACAATAATTGGGTGAAATACACTGAGGACACCGTCCAAGTGTCTTGTGATAAGATCAACGATCTAAGTTTGATTGATTAGAGTAGATTGCAGCGGAAAACGATCAATGATTAAACAATTTTGCAAGAACACAATTGATATTCAATGGAATAGTGCACGGTTATAGAAAGAGAGAGAATTCGGCAAAAGGAATATTTTCATTCATACGCTTTCGTGGTGGCTTCAAGTCACAGTTACAATTAAGTCAACATTCCTTATATAAGGAATGTGACGTCTGCTGATGTCACTTGATAGTGACATTTAACAGATTTATACAAACAACTGAAACTATGCAAACTACTGAGAATGTCTCAACAACTGATCACATCTCAGAGAATGCTAAGTACAAAAACATAAAACTACTGATCTAAAACTACTAAAACTATAAACTACTGAAAAGTAAATTACAAGTACTGAAAAGGAAAACCATCACAACTACTGAAGTTAATAACTTCAGCTGTTGTGACAACTATTGATCACTCTGGTCGTCTTTGTCTTCAGTCTTTGTCTTCAGACTTTTACTTCAGACGTTGTCTTCAACTGATAACTTCAGAATTTGTCTTCAGTACTTTACTTTCAGACTTTGTCTTCAGTACTTTACTTTTAGACTTTGTCTTCAGTACTTTACTTTTAGACTTTATCTTCAGTACTTTACTTTCATACTTTGTCTTCAGTAGAAATCTTCAGATGTTGTCTTCAGACTTTGTCTTCAAACTTTGTAATCAGCTGATGTCTTCAGCTGTTGTAATCTTCTTCAGCAGTTGTAATGCCTGTGGGACTTAGAGGTTTTTTTTATCAGGCTCATTTTTTTTTGGTCCAACAAACTCCCCCTGAACCAATGCAGCCAAAACCTCTAATTTTATTGATGATCCCACTAATTCTTTGGCAGAAACATCCTCTTGATCAGCTTCAGAGGTAATCATGTGAGCACCAGCCGGGAAAAGGTTTCTAATTTTTGATTGGCTAAGTATGGAAGGGAGCTCTGTCTTGGGGAAACTACACAGAGCCTTGTCCCAACCATGAAACCTAATTCCCGTTGATGGGTCTGTAAGACTCTTTTGCATAGGCCTCAAGGAGAACAACTTGTTCCTCCTTGGTGAGTTCTTCTGCTTCTCCCTCAAAGAAGAACTCAGGCCCATAATATTCAGACATATATTTAACTGTCTTCCCATTCTTCAACTGAACAGTTGTGATCTCTCTGTATGCGAATTCATCTGGGTGAGAGCCTTCAAGCAGCAACTGGAGTTCACTCTTTTGAAGATCTTCAAGTTTCTTGTATAACAACCCCTTCTTGATTATTTTGTTCCCAAGTATAGATTGAGGGGTTGTCTTTGAGTTATGTGCTCTCTTGAATTCTTCAATAATTTCCCAGGGTGAGACTACCATAGCCAAACTAATTGTAGCATTCAAAGTCTTTTTCACTTGGCCATGATATCTGCTTGGTATGTTTTTCTTATGAATTCTGGAACTTACCCTGGGGTCTGGCCAAATCCTCACTCTTTCTCTTTGATGTTGAATGTATGCCTAAGAGTGTACAGCCTCAGAGCTTGTTTCTTCTTCATTTCTTGAATGGATGAGGACTAAGGAAGTCCTTGTCAACCATTTTCAGAAATTGCTCATCATGTTGTTTCTGTTGTTCTGCTTCTTCAATCTTTACTTTCACCATTTGCATTTGCAGGTCAGGTGTAATCATCTGCTGACTTCTGAGCTCAGGTGTTTTAATTTTGAGAACAGCAGAGATTGGCATACTATCTTCATTATCATCATCATCTTCTTCTTCTTCTACCCTCAACACCCTTCTCCTCCTTCAGGGTGCATCACTGGGTGTGGTTTGAGATGGTTTTTGAGGTAATGGAGTTGGTTTTGTGGGTTGAGTTGTGAGTGGTTTTGGTTTAAGGATAGGGTTGGCAGGTTTTGGAGTTGGTTTGTGTATGAGTTAGAGTTAGAGAAGGCTGATCTAGCATTTTTGTGGTAAGTTTGGCTTTGGAGAGCTTGGCCATATCTGTTCTCTTCCCAACACCTACCTCATCCAATGCTTCTATAATCAACCCCTTATTGAATGCTTCAGAGGAACAGATTCTGGTGGTTATTGCCAGAATATTGTCTCTGGTCCATGATTTAGTCTCGATCAATGATCTTCCCAAGTATTTTGCAATAAATCTGATCATTATATCCAACCTTTCCCTATCCATGACACTATAACTAGCCCATCTTTCTTGTATTTCCTTAACTTCCAGCCTTCTGATCTCAGTATCTAAAGTGGCTGTATCAAAGCCCTGTCTAAAGAGTTGGTCTATTATTCTGTCCATAGATCTGTTGTGGCTTCATCAGCTCTTTAACCAGATCTTCTAAGGATTTCTCTTCAACAGGCTCTTGTGTTTCAGCACTTTTTCTTTTCATTATAAGTGATCAGTTGTTTCTCTTTCTCTAGCTCCTTTTCTTTTTCTTGTTTTTCTCATCAACCACTCTCTTTCTCTTTCTTTCTTTACTGCCTTAGACTTCCCCTTTTTGGATGCATTGGGTTTAGGGGTTTGAATGGCAGAAAGTGACTTGTGCACAGCATCATCAACAAGTGTTTGTAGATTTGAGGAGATCCTCTCATCAATGGCTTTATGTACAATCTCAGTGATGATGGGAGTGATTAGAGGTAAGGAGTTTTGAAAGGTAGCAACCATCTGCTTAGAGGGGTTCTGTCCCTGAGAGTTGGTGCTAAAAACAGGGGCTGGTGGCGTAGTTAAGTGCGGTGGTTGAGTGTTTGGGAAACCTTCAAATGAAGGTGCCATCTGGGGGTTTACTGGGCAGATGGACTTGTATCCTGAGACATGTTGGCTAGCAGTTCTTTGAGTCTGCTCACCTCAGCCTCCAGGATGGTATTATGGGCTAAAACATCGAAGAAAAAGCCCAGGTCATCATCAGTGTGTGCTGAATCATCTGACCTCCTGATTGAATCAGGATGTACATGCCCTGAGTGTAGATAAGTATAGGCATGTGCCCCTTGTTCTTGGTACTGGGGACTTCCTGCCTCTGGACTCTGTCCTTCATTGGTAGTTGCCTCTGGTGAGGTCTTATATATGGTACCAACTTCATCCTGTTCATTTTCTGAATCAATAGAAATGGCAGCCTGACCAGAAGTTCTAACCTCCTTTTCTACACTAGGAGATTGAACATTATAACCCCTATGCTGTGGGTTATCAGCAGCACTTTGGTCCTCCCCCTCAATTGTTGAGGTATGCCCAGTGTGATTTGTTTCTGGGGAGGGGGTGAGGAGTGCAGCTGACTCAGCACTTTAGCAACAATAAGAGTTGGGCTTTGAGGGGCGGTTGCAGTGGGAGACTGGTCAGAAGCAGATTGCACCCGGGGCGAGAGATGCTCTTTAATGGTAACCTTCTCAATTGAGATAGGTTCCGGTAGTGTGGGTTCCCCTAGTGTGGTTGCAACAGGATCCTGTAGAGAGGATCCTGTGCGGTTTGCAGCAGGTTGAGTCGCTAACATAACTGGGGGTTAGAGCCAGTATATTTTCCTGTATTGGTGGTACAGGGGCATCCTCAGGGGACTCATCTCCCTGAGTAGCCTTTTTTGGCTTTTGGGGTTTGGGTTTGGTGGGGACTTTGGATCTGGAGGTGGAGCTATGGGTTCCCTCTGCTTGGATTTGAGCAGGCGGGCAGCCCCTTTGAGAGTGGGGTCAGAGTTATGTCTGGAGTATACCTCAGCTAAGACAGCTGGAGCAGGGACTCCAAGACCAACAAGGCCATC